>CM061224.1:93963809-94563809 GCA_030844895.1 Ambrosia x helenae | reverse complement strand
ATTTTCAAAGTCTTATTTTATTTGTTTTCCCACAACAAGTTGTAAAATCTTCTTATTGTACTGATTTCCTTTTCTATATCTACAAAATTCTGTTTTGTTGTTAAACAGACCCCAAATTTCACATTCTTTTGCCTTCTCCTTCCTTTTAAAATCATCATGAGTTTTGAAAGGCAAAATACTAACAGTTTTAGAATTTTGAATTAGGTCATCAGCAGTTTTTAGGGTCTCAACTCTTGAGGTAGATGAAACTACTGATGGCTTAATGTTAGCAGATTTAACTTCCCGCAGAACTTTCATTTGTATTTTTGAGAAATTTCTGATGAAAAGATGTGCAGATTTTCATATCAGAAGTTTGAAATATTTTACTCCCATCATCACAGTTTTGGGAGTAAAATCAGTTGGTGATTCTGTGTGGTTGTGCCCTATGCCAAACTTAACAATTGATGTAGTTTGTTTGTTAAGTAGCATTTGGTAACCTCTACATGACTCAACCCAGTTCTCACAATCAACCTTGGTGCCAGCAAGCTCTTTTCTGAAATATCATAGGTCTCTTATCATGATTTAATCTGTGCTTGGGTTTCAATAACATTATTTGTCAATTTAGAAATTTCTTTTGACTTTGAAGCAAGTTTTCTTTCTAAATCACATTTTATTTGAGTATATTTTCTCTCAGAGTCATTGGCCTTGCCCTGTAGATGCCCATTGGTCTCTCTTATTAAAGCAAAAGATTATTTACATGATTTTGAGCAAAGTTGTAAAAGAGACTCTTTTTGATACCTAAGATAAAGCAGAATTAGAGGAGCATCCCTTAAAATCCATCAAGGCAGAATTCTTTCTGCCATTATCAGGTCCTCCCTAGTTGATGTCATAGACTTTATTGTCTGCATCTGGACTGCATTCAGCTGTGTCAAAAGGAAGACTGCTCCAGTCAACATATCCAGAAGTGAATAGACTTTTTTGATTGGGTTGTTGAGCTTGTGGAGGTTGTTGAGCAGCAGGAATGGAAGGCATCTGTTGTTGGCTCTGCTGTTGTTGAGCAGCCATTTGTACATATTGTATTTGAGGCACATATTGGATTTGTGGAGCTTGTGTCTATACAAAATGTGCACTTCCTTGTGTTCCAAAATTTCTATTGTAACTGGAGTTTGATTGGTTTTCAGACTGTGGTTGGTTAAAGCTAGAGCTTCTACACTCTCTAGCAAAGTGTCCCAACTTCTGACACTTATGACATCTCAGTTTTGATTTGTCAAAACCAACTTTTGTTGAGTTTTTTAGTCCTGGAAATTTCCTTCCTGGCCTTTTGTGAAATTTGTTAGTTTTAATACTTAACATGGCCAGTTGGTGTAGTATGTCTATTTCCTCTAAGTCATCACTGCTGAAATTTTTTAAGTCATCCATTATAAAACACATGTTGTTAGTAGTTTGACTGTTTTCTTCATTGTCATAAGCTGGATATGACTTTTCTGATGAGATCCCAGCAGTTATGTCAATGTGATCAAAAGATCCAAAATCATTTGAACAAGATGGCGAGTCTTGTTCCAAAAGTGTTGTGCTACCTGGAATATGACTAGTCATCAACAGTTTTACCAGAGTTTTGTAATTTCTTCTTTTGGTTTATTTCTCTCTCAAAAGTTATAATCTCCCATGTAGTTTTGTGAGTGAAAGTGAGTCAAAATCTGGTCCTGACCTGAGAACTATAGAGTAAGTTTCCCATTTTTCTGGTAAAGACCTTAAAAATCTATGAAGCATAGATGAGTTTGTGTAGGTCTGACCATTTAACTTTAACTCTGAAATTAATGAAGAGAATCTTTCAAATTGTTGTGTCAAAGTTTCTCCATTAACATAAGTAAAGGTTTCATATTGTTGAGCAAGAATTTCTCTTGTGTTGGCAATCACCTCATCAGTTTCTCCAAACTTTTCTTTGAGGCAATCCCATAGCTCTTTGGCAATTTCATGATGTAAAAGCCCAAAATATGTTTCGTTTGGGAGTGCCATTGCCAACATTGAGAATGCCTTAGCATCTAGCTCAAGTTTTAGGAAATCTTCATCAGTGTAGTCTTTTGGTTCTTTTGGTATTTCTACTTTAGTTTCAAGATTTGTAGTTACTGGTTTATGAGATCCATACATGACAGACTTCCAACAGCCAGTATTTGCTATGATAAGGTATGTGGCATCCTCCTTTGCAATTATATTCAATTCTGACTAGCATAGGAGGTTTATTGGCAGATCTAGTATTATGAGGATCCATTTTTAAGAAATTTGATTTGTCAATATTTTCTTAAAGTGATGGATGTTTTAAAAAAGTGAACTAATATCCTTTATTGAATATCAATAAGAGTCTGTGTCAGATTCTCAATTTGTTAGATTGATATTTGATCAGATGAACTAGTGCTCTGATACCAATTGTTGGATCAGTTTCTGTTTAAGAGTTCTTATTATGAACACTTGTGTAAGATCTATCAAAGTAAATTGCACAGCGGAATAAATGTAAGTGTTCAAGTTAAAGTTAAAGTTTCACTTTTAACTGAGTTATTACTCTACCTCAATCAATGAACTAAAAGCAGTAAATGAGAATCAAAACAATTTATAAATATAACAGTAAATGCTTCGAATGATTCTCAATATATTAGGAAAGATGAACTACACAAGGATTGTCTAAAATAGTGGGATGAACTCGTCTATTTATAGACTGTTTAGATACGTACAAGAGAAGTATTCGAAGCAAAATAATAATACTACAACAGGCTGTAGCATTGGTACTTGTACAAAGACTTTAAGAAAAGTAATATAATACTAAACTACTGAAGTATAAGGCGGTGGGAAGCTTCTAACAGAACTGCTGATGAGTGACAAAACTTCTGATGAGTATTCTTCAGAAGTTTGGTCTTCAATAGTTCTTCAGAGAGTTGTCTGGTTTGTCTTCAGAACTTCTGAACATTATTCTTCAGCACTTGTCATTAGCTTCTTCAGTACTTGTTATCTTCTTCTTCTTCAGCAGTTTCTATACTTAGCAAAATATTGCAGAATATGATTAAGACTAAGGTATCAAAAGTGTCTTTCTCAATCCTCTTTGACCTTACAATGAGCTTTGTTTTAAGCTCAAGCTCGACTAGCGCTCGATAAGGCTCGACTTGTTTTGAGCTTTTTCCTGAGCCGAGCTCAAGTAGCTCGCAAGCGGCTTGGCTCGTTTGCATCCCTAGCCGTCGCCGCCACCCACCATTGCCACCCACTAGCCGCCACCCACCGCAGCCACCACCATCACCATCACCGCCACCACCCACCGCCTGCGCCACACGCCGCCGTCGCTACTCACCAACACCACATATCACCACCCTCCATCACCGCCACTAACCACCACTCATCACCGATTTCATTACTTTATCTTTCTTGCCTACCAAACAACACAAAGTAATGATTTATTTCATTCTCATTTGGCAACCAAACAAAACATGAAATGGTAATCATCCATTCTATTACATCGTCCATTCCATTCTCTCGTTTATTTCATAAGTATCCTCACAATTACCAATCATGGGCTGCACAACTTATATTATTTATTTTTTCTTAAAAGAATAAATTAAACATAAAACTAACCGTTCATTAGAATTAATTAAAAGTTGCATTAATTGAAACTAAAAAAATACGAAAAGTTAAATAAAAAAACAAAAATTTAAATAGAAAAGTAAAAAACAAATTTAAAAAGAGCACGGTCAACCGTATTTAGCGGCTATTTCATGCTTTCGATTAAGGATGACTTCCAACATCTGTCTGGCCATTCCATTGTGCGGTTTCATAAGCATTTCAAGTTCTTTATCATGCGCTTGTTACCTCAAAGCCGCACGTTGAATCGAAATAACGCTAATGCTTCTTCATTTTGTTTCATTTTTTTCCCATCAACTTGTTAATGTTATATTCTTCATTGATTTATACACACTAATGAAGGCATCATTGTAACACCCCAACCGATGGCGGAAACATCGGGGTGCCACGTATTGATGATTGTTCAGTAGCTCATGATGAATATCAGATTTCATTAAATGATTTAATTTATTTACATACAATGATTCTACAAGACTTCATACATCAAATTGAATGAAACTATGCACGTATCTTCAAGCAAATCTTCCAAACAAGTAGAACCTGAAACATG
This sequence comes from Ambrosia x helenae, assembly GCA_030844895.1. NCBI lineage: Eukaryota > Viridiplantae > Streptophyta > Magnoliopsida > Asterales > Asteraceae > Ambrosia > Ambrosia x helenae. The sequence goes on along the minus strand of CM061224.1, from coordinate 94,559,659 downwards.
TTAAGTTGAAAATATTTTGGGTCAACAATTGTTGGTGAGAATACATAGGTTTGTGAAAATAAATGGTAACGATAGTCTGTACAACATTCAAAGTTGTATGATGATAGAGTATGATACCGACATGTAGCAATGCGTCTTTGTACAACCAAACCTTGTGTCGACTGATGACTAACTCGCAAGTTAGTTAAATGTTATTACTGTTATCGATCATCCCTGAGTCTATGCGGGTGGGATGGTTTGTCAGACCTATAGCGCTATAATCTAAACAGGCGGCTTGATCATTGTTAATGATTGTACTGTGTCTTTTTGTTACAGTCAAATGATAGAATGATGTTGTAATTGAATCACAAGTAAATATGAGTAAATGATACTATAAAATGTTTAAACATGTTTCACCCCAAAAATAGTGAAAATAGAGAAAAGGGGCTATGTAAACTCACCTTAGCGAATGTTAACTTGTTGAAAAGATATGATAATTGTGTTGCCCAAAGTGATTCCAAATATTACCCTATAATGAGGTAATATATAATAAGTCTAAGTCTATGTAACTAATATGTGTATCCTAGGGTTTCGATTTGGGGATAATCAATTGTTAAATTTAATTTAAAAATGTTAATTAAATAAAGAAAATTGGATAATTAATGAAAAATAGTCTTTTTACAAAATTTGAATTTTGAGTGTGCACATTAAGGTGTTTGAAGCAATAAAATAATTTTTATAAAATTATTTCATTTAAAATAGATTTTTAAATCTATTTATTTATAAATAGCCAATAATTAACTTTAATATTCAAAAATACTAAAATTAAAGAAATCTTATTTTAAAAATCATAATTCTGTTTTAAATGATTAAAAATAATTTGTATAAAATTTTGGTGCAAAAATGATGAAAATTGGATTTATTATGAATTAAATATGATTAAATCTTACAAAAATTGATTAAAAATAATAAATAAATGATTTTACTGAATTAAAAATTATTTCAGTAAAGTTTAACTTTATAAAAAGTTAGGATAATTTTTGGGGAATTTAATAAAACTGTTTTGATATAATAATGGATTTTTATAATTATAATAGTAATAAAATGATTTAATTATTATAAATACTAAATAAAAGAATTTCTGAAAAATAAAAATTGTAGATAACACTTTTATATCAGATTAAGTAATAATAATTTTTTTAGAGTTTATAAAATAGTTTAGGTATTTAAAAAGAATTTAAAAGATTAAAGGATTAATATATATATATATATATAATTAATGTTTGTTTAATAAAAAGAAAAGAAAAGAATGGACAAAAAGCCGGTCAGAGCCGGACTCGAACCCGGATGACCTCGGAACAGGACCAGAGTCACAACCACTTGGCCTAGGCCGGTGGTTGTGAAATCTTTAGTTTAAAAATAATTAAGTACGTAAAGCCTGAATCAGTTTATCCCCAAATAAAGATTGACGAACCCTAGATTTACAATTGAGCAAATCAGACAACTATAGCCCGATTATTGTTAGGGCTAATGTTGTCTGATCGCCGATGAATATAACCCACAATCTTAATCGTACTTACAGTGTATAATTGATGTTTATGGTCGGGTCAAAGAGAAAAGTCAACCACGAACAAAATCAGCAATTACAGAGTGAATTAGTGAGAAATAGGGATTGAGAGAGAGTTGTGAGCGATTAGACAAGGTCCAGAATGCCTCAATTTATACTAGAGGATTAGGGTTAGGGTTAATTAGATAGTTGACTTTCCTTTTTATAAAACGCGGCCAATTTTGATTATTAGGGCACGATTGCCGTGTTATTGTTGTGCAATTATGTTGGATTGGGCCGTAATAGCACGAATTTGCCAAACATACATCAATTACGCGTTAATACTTGGATTGATTAACAAGGAATTCCCACAGTTGACTTTCCTTGTCAACTGTGGGATTTAAACGCGCGTATAAGATTATTGTTGATCCGGGTTTATCACAAGAAAGTGGCCAGCCCAGCTGGTTTGTGCATTGTGTTGGTTTAACCCGGCCTTTGGCGCGGGTTCGATTCCCGGCCAAGGCAGGTTTTAATTTTTTTTTTTGATATAACATACAAACCACACATATATATAATATTATATAGTATTAGGGTTCCATAAATGCGACAAAAATAATAAATGCGAAGGTAAATATGAAAACTTAACGTTTTATTAATGTCGATGGCGTAACGTACAAGTATTTAATGCGTGATGTTACAGTCTCCCCTACTTTTAGGAACTTCGTCCCGAAGTTAAGAGAAAACCAGGGTTACAATTGGTCAACTACTGAAGACTTTGATAAAATTTCACACTACCTTAACGTACCTGTAAATTCATGATTACGTTCCGGACCGTAATTACCAATTTACCTTACATTAGGGTTTTGCGTCCTTTTATGACTTTACCGATTGTTAAGCAGGTCTGATAGTCTCCGTCAGTCGTTCAGGTGGTAGGGCCTCTCCCGACTGTTGGAATGACATGATGACCTCTACCAATCGTTAAGCTGGTCGTTTGATAGTTAACTAATTGTTGTACAAGCAAGTATGATTACAGATATAGCAATTAGTTCACATTCAGACAAACATGCACACAGATGTTATGATAATACTTGAATTTTATTACTTGAATCGAATAACGTCAATACATAGAATAAAAGTAACCAATAGTCAAATGGTGAGTCTTGGTCAGGTAGCTGGAGGGTCTTGATCTCTGTTCAGTTTAGGGCATCGGTTACGGAAGTGATTTGGGTCTCCACATTCATAGCATTGACCATAGTTGTATCGATTAGGATTAGCAGCCTGAGCAGGGTTGATGGGTTGGTTGGCATTAGGATTTGGGGTCTCGCGACATGTATTAACTAGATGGCCATACCTACCACAATTGGTGCACAAGCGACATGCTGAAGCAGTGGGATGATGTCGGTTGCATGTGTTGCACAATGGATGGTTTCCTGTATAAGGTTTCTTGTTAGAAGCTTGTGGAGTGAGGTTTGCATCAGGATCCCTGGTTTTACGTTTCTGATTCTCAGTGGTTACCGCGGCTACAATACTTGTTTTATTGCCTTTCCGAACTAAGGTCCCGTTCTTTACGTGATTATCAGTTAAGGTAGCTGCTAAACGTTTGGCTTCCTCCAAGGTGGCAGGATTCCTTCCCCACACCGTATCCTGGATTTGCATGGGCAGACCACCGATGTACTTCTCGATGGCTACCGACAGGGGAGTGACTTTGTGGGGCAGCAATAAGCTAAGCTCATGAAAGCGGGTGTTGTAGGCAAGGTTTTCCCCACTATCTTGAGCTAAGGTGTGGAACTCATCCTCAAGCTTCTTAACTTCATTGCGAGGACAAAACTCTTCCTTCATGATCTCTTTGACTTGGTCCCAGGTCATAGTAAGAGCAACCTCGGCCCCACGAGTACGCTTTTCTTCATTCCACCATGTGAGTGCTCGTTTATGGAGAACACTCATGGCGTAACGAACCTTGAAGTTGTTGGGGCATTCACTGTTGATGAAGGCATTCTCAATACCCTCAAACCATTGGAGGAGTCCAGTAGCTCCTTCTTCACCACTAAACTTTGGAGGGTTACAAGAGTTGAAATGCTTAAGGGTACAGGCTTGGGGTCCATTTCCATTGCCATTGCCGTTCCCGTTCCCGTTGTTGTGACCATTCCCGTTGCCGTTCAATTGGATGACCTGAGCGAGTAAATTGGGAACCAGAGTTGCGATTTGCTGCGCCATTTGTTGAGAAATGATCGCAGCTAGTTGAGCATCAACCCCATTGTTGTTGTGGTTAGGAACTTGGTCATGGTTGTGGTTATGGTTATCACCACCTTCTTCGTGGTTCTCACCATTGCTGTTGCGAGTGCTGCGACGAGGAGGCATGATCTGTAATAGACACAATGAAATGAATGAGATTATATAAGGAGTGTAATCATTTATTCATTAATTAAAACGAATAAACGAAAACGTTGACTTATCAAATATTCTCAATTCTAATAACATATGAAGACGTGCTTTAGCCTATAAGTGAACACTCATCCCGAGAATTCCCAGGTAGGCATCCGGGTCCCTCGTCTGATTGGGATATATGCGCAATGCCAGCCTAGACAGAAGACTCAGAATACAGGCGTTCACCCTTCCAGATTGCACGTGTTCGTTATTAAAATCTAGAACTTCGACGAGATCTCAAGGTGGTTCAGGTTAAACCTGGGGATTTGTCCTATTAGTCTATGAGTAGATCCACTGATGGAGAGCAACCTTCTTGTAGGGAGGATATGAAGTAGGAGAGGGATAGAGAATAGCAAACAAAAGAAGCAAGTACTGGTTAAATCTTATGGTTATAGACTAGATTATTTCTCTAATAACCTAATTCCCTATAACCATGGCTCTGATACCAATCTGTAACACCCCAACCGATGGCGGAAACATCGGGGTGCCACGTATTGATGATTGTTCAGTAGCTCATGATGAATATCAGATTTCATTAAATGATTTAATTTATTTACATACAATGATTCTACAAGACTTCATACATCAAATTGAATGAAACTATGCACGTATCTTCAAGCAAATCTTCCAAACAAGTAGAACCTGAAACATGTTAAGTTGAAAATATTTTGGGTCAACAATTGTTGGTGAGAATACATAGGTTTGTGAAAATAAATGGTAACGATAGTCTGTACAACATTCAAAGTTGTATGATGATAGAGTATGATACCGACATGTAGCAATGCGTCTTTGTACAACCAAACCTTGTGTCGACTGATGACTAACTCGCAAGTTAGTTAAATGTTATTACTGTTATCGATCATCCCTGAGTCTATGCGGGTGGGATGGGTTTGTCAGACCTATAGCGCTATAATCTAAACAGGCGGCTTGATCATTGTTAATGATTGTACTGTGTCTTTTTGTTACAGTCAAATGATAGAATGATGTTGTAATTGAATCACAAGTAAATATGAGTAAATGATACTATAAAATGTTTAAACATGTTTCACCCCAAAAATAGTGAAAATAGAGAAAAGGGGCTATGTAAACTCACATTAGCGAATGTTAACTTGTTGAAAAGATATGATAATTGTGTTGCCCAAAGTGATTCCAAATATTACCCTATAATGAGGTAATATATAATAAGTCTAAGTCTATGTAACTAATATGTGTATCCTAGGGTTTCGATTTGGGGATAATCAATTGTTAAATTTAATTTAAAAATGTTAATTAAATAAAGAAAATTGGATAATTAATGAAAAATAGTCTTTTTACAAAATTTGAATTTTGAGTGTGCACATTAAGGTGTTTGAAGCAATAAAATAATTTTATAAAATTATTTCATTTAAAATAGATTTTTAAATCTATTTATTTATAAATAGCCAATAATTAACTTTAATATTCAAAAATACTAAAATTAAAGAAATCTTATTTTAAAAATCATAATTCTGTTTTAAATGATTAAAAATAATTTGTATAAAATTTTGGTGCAAAAATGATGAAAATTGGATTTATTATGAATTAAATATGATTAAATCTTACAAAAATTGATTAAAAATAATAAATAAATGATTTTACTGAATTAAAAATTATTTCAGTAAAGTTTAACTTTATAAAAAGTTAGGATAATTTTTGGGGAATTTAATAAAACTGTTTTGATATAATAATGGATTTTTATAATTATAATAGTAATAAAATGATTTAATTATTATAAATACTAAATAAAAGAATTTCTGAAAAATAAAAATTGTAGATAACACTTTTATATCAGATTAAGTAATAATAATTTTTTTAGAGTTTATAAAATAGTTTAGGTATTTAAAAAGAATTTAAAAGATTAAAGGATTAATATATATATATATATATAATTAATGTTTGTTTAATAAAAAGAAAAGAAAAGAATGGACAAAAAGCCGGTCAGAGCCGGACTCGAACCCGGATGACCTCGGAACAGGACCAGAGTCACAACCACTTGGCCTAGGCCGGTGGTTGTGAAATCTTTAGTTTAAAAATAAATAAGTACGTAAAGCCTGAATCAGTTTATCCCCAAATAAAGATTGACGAACCCTAGATTTACAATTGAGCAAATCAGACAACTATAGCCCGATTATTGTTAGGGCTAATGTTGTCTGATCGCCGATGAATATAACCCACAATCTTAATCGTACTTACAGTGTATAATTGATGTTTATGGTCGGGTCAAAGAGAAAAGTCAACCACGAACAAAATCAGCAATTACAGAGTGAATTAGTGAGAAATAGGGATTGAGAGAGAGTTGTGAGCGATTAGACAAGGTCCAGAATGCCTCAATTTATACTAGAGGATTAGGGTTAGGGTTAATTAGATAGTTGACTTTCCTTTTTATAAAACGCGGCCAATTTTGATTATTAGGGCACGATTGCCGTGTTATTGTTGTGCAATTATGTTGGATTGGGCCGGTAATAGCACGAATTTGCCAAACATACATCAATTACGCGTTAATACTTGGATTGATTAACAAGGAATTCCCACAGTTGACTTTCCTTGTCAACTGTGGGGATTTAAACGCGCGTATAAGATTATTGTTGATCCGGGTTTATCACAAGAAAGTGGCCAGCCCAGCTGGTTTGTGCATTGTGTTGGTTTAACCCGGCCTTTGGCGCGGGTTCGATTCCCGGCCAAGGCAGGTTTTAATTTTTTTTTTTGATATAACATACAAACCACACATATATATAATATTATATAGTATTAGGGTTCCATAAATGCGACAAAAATAATAAATGCGAAGGTAAATATGAAAACTTAACGTTTTATTAATGTCGATGGCGTAACGTACAAGTATTTAATGCGTGATGTTACAATCATCGGGTGCAGATGAGTGATACTTGTCTTCTTCCGATGACTTTCTTCTCTTGTTGAAATGTCTATTGAAATCATCACCCATCAATGGGGGTTTGGCCCATTTTTCGTGCGTGCATACAATCTCTCTTGCAGGTACGTGAGTATAACCGCCTGGATGTCTATCTTTGTTATCTGTCAATGCCCTTGTCATCACCAAATAATCATTAGAACCACTCGGCTTTATACGCTCCTGATGCGTGTGATTTTAGTGACTTAAAACTCTTTTCTTAAAAATAACAAGTCCCCGATGAATGTGCCAAAAACTTGATGGTGAAGGAGTTTAAGCCGAAAACTTTTGTGTGTGACACTTTCAAGTTTTAATTTTATAAATAAAATGATAATTGCTTAACGTTTTAAAACCCATACAATAAGAAAGTGTACCTATCGAACGTAGTATAGAAATGAGCAACTACCGAGTATCAATGACACGATTTTTACTCCTCAGCTTCTTAAAAACTACTAAAAGAGTTTTTGATTGCTTGAAAGAAAAGTAAAAGAGAGATTTAGACCGTAAGAGAAATCAATATCAAAACAAAGGTGTTGCTTCGGGATCTGATTTTACTTGGTATGAGAAAATAGTAAATTTTTATTTAAGTGGTGTGTTTAAAAACTAGGCATAACCACACTAGACTTTAAACAATGCATGTTCTTAAAGTTATTGTGAGGGTCTTCCGTCCCGGTAAGCTCACCTCTCAACGATGAGGGACATATCGACCAAGATTGTGTTAACCCAACCCCAAAAGACATATCTCCCACGGTTGCGATATTGATATTCAATCAATCAATCAATCAATCATACCCAGTATATCCCACGAATAGTAGACTATTGGTAGGGTCAGGGAGGGTGAGATGTAGGCACACCTTACCTCTACCCATAAAGGATAGAGAGGCTGCTTCCAGAGAGACCCCCGGCTCAAAAAGAGAGAACAGAAGACAGGCAAGCATACAAGTAAAGGGACAAGCACCACAGGGATATTTTGCGATATTGATATTCAACTACTATTTTCTTTTATGAATAACTTGCTAACGGCCGGAGCATGGCTAACAAGCTACCACTTGACATGGTAGAGGCGCCGCCGCCTCCTGCGTACGCTCATCCTCTACTAGAAATAATTATTTTTTCAAAAAGTAATTAGCCTGTTATTAATTGTGCGACAATATAATAATAGAAGTAAATATAGACTGTTTACTTCTAACACGAGTTCACCAATCTTTGGTTTGTGCCAAAGCCGACACATAGACCATGTAGCTAAGTCGCCCAACCAAGTCTTGGCTTATCACTAGAACCAAGTATATAGACCGTACCGACCTTAAGTGAAGTTTTGATAGTTGAGAATCAAACCATAAAGTGTGAATATTTCTATCCACAAATGGGCTAATCTCTACACGTGAAGTTATGTTAGCTTACAAGTGCGCGGGTTTTTACACGCCACGGGTACTTTAGTCTTCTAACGTCCGAGGAATTTTGTTGGCTTTTCTTGTACCACCGCGACTATATATTCGTCATGATGGATTGCATATATTCAATATCATCATATAAATTATACTGATGATTTTGCGTTTCTGGCACAACATCGTTTTCATCAAGACCTTAAAAAATCGGGAGCTAATGTTCCACCTCGTAAAGTGAGGACCGCGTAGGGATCCTCATTGCATATCGTTCAATGTCTTGTATTCGGTATTCTTGAATGTGTGCAACGAGATTAAGACCGAGTGGTAGAGTATGTGGGTGAAGTTGTTGTGTAAATTGTGGTAGGTAATCAAATTGTGGGTAAGTAAACATAACCCTTTGAGCTCGAATTCGCTATTCTGGATTTCGTGGATTTCTTGGTTGCACGGACCTTTGATCTTTGAGAATCCACATGATTTTTTTTAGTAAAATGGTGATTTATGTATGAAAAAATGTGTAAAATGATGAAGGAGCGTGTAAATTAGTGAAGAAATGGTTGTATTTATATTGAAAAATAGGGGCTAGTTTTTTTAAAATTTCAAACGGTCAAAATTTGACTGTTACAACCTAACGTTCACTTTCAAACGGTAAAAAATTCATCACATGCAACTAGTTGTCACCGAAAACCATACCTGGCCATCCCTACCTACACAGGCGACGATGTAACCACGTGGGTACTGGGTAGGGGATACATGCATGCTGCCCATCGTCCACACCTCCTCCCCTAATAATAGAAAATATTGGGGGACACTTATTTTTCGATTTTCCCGCCAACTTAACTATAAAATTATTTTTTTAGTTAAAAACTTCCATTTAAATCCCCAAATATAACTTAATTCAAAACTACGTTCGTTAAAATATTTTAAAGAAGGAATAATAATAATAAACAAAATTTATAAATGTCATGTCGAAGTTCATTTTTAAAAACATATCTCGATGATTGTATGTGTTAATAACTTATATTATATTTTATTCAACCCGTATAATATAAGAGTTGATTCAACCCATGCAATACATAGACTTTTTAAAGATTTTTTTTTTCTAAATACATAAAATAGCATTTATTCAACCCGATATAAAAAATTGGTTTGAAAAATCTTTTATTAAAAGAAGTTCTCAACATGTTTTAATGTATTTTTTTATATAATAATAATATTTATTGCAAAAAAACGAAAAACGAACTTTTACATCACAATAGAAGGTAGACGGGCAACAAGCTGCGCCGCCACCTCTTTCTGAATTGCGAACCCTAGTCTACCGAAGACAAATCCTTGCCCCCCTAGAGATGAACTATTGCTGTGGACGACCCGTTGGACCCTGGTCAAGAAACGAATAGCTTCTGGCGCTGCACCGCCACCTCTTTCTGAATTGCGAACCCTAGTCTACCGAAGACAAATCCTTGCCCCCCTAGAGATGAACTATTGCTGTGGACGACCCGTTGGACCCTGGTCAAGAAACGATTAGCTTCTGGCGCTAGGGAGCCAAAGATATCAAATACCAAGGGGATAAAGACATGTTGGTTCTCTGCGCAAGAGTAATTTTCTCTACTTTTCATATTAAAGTAACATACTACAGCGAAATGCTTCACCATTTGGGTAATTTTCTCTACTTTTCATATTAAAGTCCTTGTTCAAATTGTTCAAAATGTTTGAAAATATTTTTCAAAGAAATGGTTAACTTTGATGTTCTAATACTTAAGTTATTGCTCAAAAGGTATGGAAATTTTCTCGTGGAACTCAAAATTGGCTAAATTTCAAAACAACAATCGAGTCAAACGACAAGTGACACACGTTCATATCCGAGAGCATTCATAATAGGTTCCCCATTTCCATCCACACACATATTATACCAAAAATCACTACATTTTTTTTTTCTTATTTTCAAGTAAATTGTCCTCGATCAATGATGACAAATAACATTAAAAATCACTAAATTGATGGCCTAGAATGATGAACAGTAACATTTTCTTATGTGCTTGTGAGTGAATCCTTCATGAGTTTTATAATTTAATAACATGTCCTAGAATGATGACAATAAAATGTTACTGAAAATCAATACATTTTCTCTCTCATTCACTCTCAACCACTATAAAAAATATTAAAAAATAAATGCAGTGTAACACTGTTCCCTCAAATATACCGATGCACAGTAGTATTTTCTCTCTCTTCCACTCACAATGACTTATAACCCATCCTAAACTAGGAATTCACTCACAAACATATAGGGAAACTTACTGTGAATGCTCTAAGTCTGAAAGCAACCGTTAATCCTCTTCAACTTAAAAAAAAAAACTGTTTTTTTGTTAATCTTATACGGTAAAAGTGTAAAACTAAGGTAAAAGTGTAAAACTAAGATGAATGGGGAGGAGAGGGTGAATGGATTCACATAATCTATATCTTCTACTACTATATTCCAAAGCCTTATATTCTACATGGCACTCAAAGAGACCATTCTCGCTATTGAGAGTGTCATGTAGGATGTCATGTGGCAATGAGTGATTTTAGGAAAAAAATAATTTAAAAACAAAATTTGATTTTTCTCTCTCATGTTTCCTCCCATAATTTTTAAACGTTAATATCTTTTATATACGAGATTTTTTAAAGAAAAAAATTACACCAAATTAACGAGCGTTTTATTATCTTTTCAACGAGTACCATAGTGCTATATAAAAAACGGAGAAAAAAACGACTATTTTTTGTGGGGTTTTGTTCATACAGGAAAAAAACACAAAGTGTTCAGGTTATTCATTAATCATGTATAGGCAAGTCATTAATTATGTTCAAACCAGTAAATATGAATTATATTTACAACAGGTGTTAGCATTGGAGTTGTACATTGTTTTAGGTTAGGTTTTAATGTTAGAGTTATACGTTGTTTAAGGTTAGGCGTTAACATTGAAGATACATTGTTAATTGTTTTAGGTTAGATGCTACCCGAAGCTTTCTTGCATGTAACTGTAAAACGTATCAGTCTACTTCGTATGTAAAATTGATATGTCATATTAGATTTCTCAACCCCGGGATGCTCCTGGGTATAAATCTAGTTTTATATATATCTATCTATATAATAAAAGAGTAAATTTGGGTTGAATGGAGGCTTTTGAAAGTGTCCACCTATGCTCCAATTGAAAATGAAGCTCTGGATCTATCATATATAAACCAACTTTTTTTTCCTTTCTCCAAAACAACAAACGCCTCCATTCTCAATGCTCCTGATTAAGATTCATCTCAACCTCCATTCTCCTATTCTTTTCTTTCTCCAAAATGCCTCCACCATTCCGTCTTCGAAAATCTTGATGTGTCGGCTTCATCGACATTGAATCAGGTATCCCAAGTCATATTGTATCTCTATTTTTCGGTTTTTTCTCAATCATGATGTTTAACACTGTTTTCTTTATATCAAGCGGTTCTATGGATTAGTATTCTGTTTTGGTTAAAAGTCAGTTTTTGTTCTTTCTGTTTCTATGTCGTTTCTTAATGTTTAACATCGATTTGCCTAGATCGTACAGTTTCAGGAATTATTGATGCTGTGTCGGCTTCATTGATTTTGAATCAGGTATCCCAACGCATATTCTATCTCTATTCTTCGGTTTTTTGAATCATGATTTTTAACAGAGTGTTTTGTTTAGATCTAGAGTTTATATAGAGTATTATTTTGTTTTGTATGAAAGTTTGTTTTTGTTTATTGCGATTTGTATATACACCGCACTTTCATAAATTATTAATTTTGTTTTAATTTTTTAGCGACATATGAAGGTCAATCTTGGTTGGTCCGATTAGAGTTGATTGATGATATTTTTTGTTTTACTAATGGATAGTCGAAAGTTGTTCATGTTTTGTGTTTTGCAATCTTCTATATTATTTTCAACTATGTTAGTAAATGAAAATCAAGATTAAATTTATGAATGGGTATGCTTGGACTGTGTCGGTTCGTGTAGAAATTGCTTCTCAAGTTGCTAGGTTTGTTATTTGCATTTTCAAGATATATGTTTAGAAGATTGTTATTGTATAATTAGTTAAACGTCCTAAGTTATTTTGTACATAATTTATTTTGTGAAGGTTTATTGTGGCCGGATGACTTGATTTGCTTCAATCAAAGGATATTTCCATTGGTGAATATTGTGTCTTCAAATGATGTTCAAACCAACGCATGATGTTTGTTTCTAAGGTTGCACCAGCAGAGGTCGCTGATTTGAATTTTCAATAAAACTTTTAAATAGATTGTCATTGACTTTCATACATCTTTTGCTTCTAAAAGTTGCAAATTTAAAACTTATCCAAACAAGTTTTATATTTATAACTTTTATATATATCGTGTGCTTTAAATTCTTATTCTGAAATTGGATTGATTATTTTACGATCAAGTAAATTTAGTTTGTTTTTAAATTCTTTTCGGTAATTATTCTAAATCAATCATACTCCAAATCAATGTAATTATCATAATTGACATTAAGAGGGTGTTTGGGATTGAGTTTCAAAATAACTTATTGACTTATTGGCTTTTTCAAGAAACCAATAAGTCAATAAGTTGTTTGTGTAACCCAAAAGCACTTTCAGTTTTGACTTTTGACTTTTGGCTTTTAAGGGTGGAGAAACTGTTTTTGAGAAGTTAGAAATCCTAGCTTTTGGCTTTTGACTTTTGAAAAAAAAAATACAAATCTAACACCCATACAACCAATATTCACAATAAGTTAAGCGAAACACTTAAAAAAGACAATATATTGACTTTTTGACGTTTCTCATCTCAAAAGCTAATCCAAACACTTTTTTTAAAACTCCTTTTCAAAAAGTCAAAAGCCAATAATCATTACTGCCTAAAAGCACTTTTGCATTTCCAACCTCAATCCCAAACACCCTCTAAATTGTTGTTTTTTTATATTCCCAAAATTAATAATTAATTTAATGAGTGCCTGATTTATATTTCTAGTAATTATTCTCAGTCAATCATATACCAAATCAATATAATTATCATAATTGACATTAAATTGTTGTTTTTTTTTATTTTCAAAATTAATAACTAATTTAGTGATTTTAATTCTTTGATTGTTATTTATTAAGTTTGTTAAAATTTTTTTAATATGGAAACATTGTAAATGATACTTAATGATTGCCTTATTTATATTTTTGAAAATAATTCACAATCAATCATTTTTAATCAATCATACTTCAAATCGATGCAAATATGATTACTGGCATTAAATTGTTTTCTTTTTAATATTGCGTTATTTACGTTTCCAAAAATAATTCTCAATCAATCATACTCTCAATCGATGGAAATTTGATAATTAACATTAAATTGTTTACATTTTTATGTGTACGAAATTAATAAATAATTTAATACATCTTTAAATTTGTTAGGACAAAAAGGATTGGTGAAACCACTTTTGCAAACCTTAGTCTAATTCACTTCTGTCAAATTATTCGAAGTATAGAACTACTGAAGAAAGAAGACTAAACTGCTGAAGAAGGATTCTACAAGTACCGAAGAAGAAATGCATCAGAAGTTCTGAAGTCCAAACCAGACAGTTCACTGAAGAACTACTGAAGACAAACTACTCATCAGTAGTTTGTCATTCATCAGCACTTGTTCAAGAATCTTTCCACCGCCTTATGTTTCAGTAGTTTATTAGTTTAGTATTACTTTAACTTTTTGTACAAGTTCCAAGATTGCAACTTGTCTCTGAACTTGCTTTTTGGCAATGTTCATGTATTTGTAAAGTCTATAAATAGATGGGTTCATCCCTCTGTTTTAGACATTGATTTTTCATACAGAAATCCTTCAAAGCTTATCATTGTTATTTCCATTTCATTTACTGAGAATCTGTTTAAGTGTTCATTCTCATTCAATGCTTAGATTCTCATTAAATACTTGTCTTTAGTTTTATCAAACATCCAGGGGGAGTAATAACTCCTGTTGATAAGTGTAGCTTTAACTCATATCATTCCGCTGTGCTATTACTGATAAAGAACTTGCTAGACACTTAAGTGTTCACTAGCAAGTTCATACAAAGAGCAATACTGATCCAACAATTGGTATCAGAGCACTAGTTTATCTGATCACATATCAATCTAACACATTGAGAATCAGACACAGGCTCTTATTGATATTCAATAAAGGATTAAAAGTTCACTTTTATCAACATCCATCACTTTAAGAGATATTTGACAAATCAATACTCTTTAAAATGGATCCTCATAATACTGGTTCTGCCAATAAACCTGCTATGCTAGTAAGAAATGAATATAATATCTGGCAAAGGAGAATGGCACATACCTTATCACAGACCAACACAGGTTGCTGGAAATCTGTGATATATGGTCCTCATAAACCAGTAAATATCAATCTTGAAACTAAAGAAGAAATACCAAAAGACCCAAAAGACTATACAGATGATGATTTCCTAAAACTTGAGCTTGATGCTAAAGCTTTCTCTATGTTGGCAATGGCACTCCCAAATGAAATCTACTCTGGCCTATTACATTGTGATAGTGCCAAAGAGCTTTGGGACTGCCTCAAAGAACAGTTTGGAGGAACTGAAGAGGTGATTGCCAACACCAGAGAAATCCTGGCTCAACAATATGAAACTTTTGCTCACATTAATGGGGAAACTTTAACACAACAATTTAAAAGATTCTCCTCATTAATATCTGAGCTAAAATTAAATGGTCAGACCTACACAACTGTATCTATGCTTCATAGATTTTTAAGGTCTTTACTTGAAAAATGGGAAACATACTCTATAGTCTTAAGATCTTCACCAGACTTTAGCTCCGTCACTCTTACAAAACTTCATGGGAGATTACTTACTTTTGAAAGAGAAATTGATCAAAAGAAAAAGTTACAAAGTTCTGGTAAAACTGCTGATGACTATCTACCAGGTAGTACAACACTATTGGGACAAGACTCACCAACTTGTTCAAATAGTTTTGGATCTTTTGACCATATTGACATAACTGCTGGGATCTCATCTGAAAGATCATTCCCAGGTTATGACAATAATGATTTTAGTCAAACTGCTGATAACATGTGTTTTATCATGGATGATTTAAAAAATTTCAGCAGTGATGACTTGGAAGAAATGGATATTCTACACCAACTGGCCATGTTAAGTTTAAAAACAAACAAATTTTACAAAAGGTCAGGAAGGAAGTTTCCAGGACTCAACAGCTCAACAAAAATTGGTTTTGACAAATCTAAACTTAGATGTCACAAGTGTCAAAAGTTGGGACAATTTGCTAGAGAGTGTAGAAGCTCTAGCTTTAACCAATCTCAGTCTGGAAATAATTTTAACCCCAGTTATAACAGGAATAATGGAACACAAGGGAGTGCACATTTTGTACAGGCACAAGCTCCACAACACCAATATGTGCCACAAGTACAATATGTACAGATGCCTGCTCAACAGATGCAGAGCCAACAATCAATCTCTCCCTTTCCAGCTGCTTAACCACCTCCACAGACTCAGCAACCCTCACAACAAAGTTTATTTACTTCAGGGTATGTTGACTGGAGCAGTCTTCCTTTTGACACTACTGAGTGTAACCCTGATGCAGACAACAAGATGTTTGACATCAACTGGGGAGAGCCTGACAATGGCAGAAAGAACTTTGCCTTGATGGCATTTGAGGGATGCACCTCAAAATCTGCCTTGTCACAGGTATCAAAAGAATCTTTGACAAAACTTTGTTCAACTTCTTGTAAAGAATCTTTTGCTCTCATAAGAGAGACTAATGTGCACTTACAAGGTAAAGCAAATGACTCTGAGAGAAAATTCACTCAGATGAAATGTGATTTAGAAAGAAAACTTTCTGCAAAAACAAAAGAAGTTTCTAAATTAACTAACACTGCTATTGAAACCCAAGCACAAATTAAAATCATGATAAATGACCTAGGAAATGTCAGACAAGAGCTTCCTGACACCAAGGTCACATGTGAAAAATGGGTTGAATCTTGTAAAGGGTACCAACTATTGCTAAACAAACAAAGTGCTTCAAATGTTAGGTTTGGCATAGGGTACAATCACACTGAAACACCAACAGATTTTTCCCCCAAAACAACTGAAGATGGGAGAAAAATTGTTTCAGGTGAAACTTCTGAAGAGAAAGAATGCACATCTTTCCATGAAAACTTTCTAAAAACCCACAAAGAAAGTTCTTCAGAAGTACTGATAAAGTCTGACATTAAGCCATCAGTAGTTTCAACTACATCAGGAGTTGAGAACCTGAAAACTACTGATGACCTAAAACCAATCAATACAGTCAGAAACTTGTCTTTGAAAGAAAAGACAAAAGAATGTGAAATCTGTGGTCTGTTCAACCACAAGACAGAATTTTGCAGATACAGAAAAGGTATTCAGTACAACAAGAAAATTCAACAACTGGTTGTGGGAAAACAAATCAGAAATGATTTTGTAGAAACTTTTTCTCCCAGGAAACAACAACCAGTAAACACCTTTTCTCAGAAAAAGACAAAATCTCAACAAAAATCTTTTTCTCAAAATTCTCTTTCAGTAGTTAGACCTAAATCATCAGCAGTTTCACAAACTGCTGAGATTAAAGATCTCATGAACATGGTACAACTACTGATGACCAACGTTGATGGTGGTCCTCAAAAGGATACCACCATTGCTCTTAATGAAAAATACATTGCCAAAAAGACATGGATTCCTCAACTTGGTCAAGAACAAACTGTAAATGTTCTCAAGAGCAAACCCAAAGCCAAACTGGCTTGGGTTCCCAAATCTAACTAATTTGCTATCTTGTGCAGAGAGTTTCCAGAGGCTTAAATAGCATTTGGTATGTTGACAGTGGAGGCTCAATGCACATGACATGATGCAGATACCTGATAAACAATTTTATCAGTCAAAGAGAAGGATCTGTATCCTTTGGGAACAATGCTAAGGGATATGTGCTAGGACATGGCAATGTCTCCTCTGGAAAAATACAGTTTGACAAGGTCAATCTGGTTGAAAACCTTTAGTACAACTTGCTGAGTGTGTCACAAATGTGTGATAAAGGATATTCTTCCTTTTTCACAAAGACAGCATGCAAGATCATTTCACCAGAAGGCCAGAAGTTGATAGAGAAGATCATTGAAGATCATACTTTGTTGATAGCCAAAATATGTGGTAATGTCTATGCAGTGGACATTGAAAAGGACAAAGTACTGAACAACACTGCCTGTTTCTTCTCAAAGGCATCAACTTCAGAGACTGATCTCTGGCACAGGAGACTTGGCCATGTGAACTTTAAAACCATAAATAAAGTCACAAAAATGGGCTTGGTCAGAGGTCTACCTTTAAAAGTATACCAGTGTCAAGAACACTGTGTATCCTGTTTAAAAGGAAAACAGCACAAGTCCTCCTATAAGTCTATTGAAGAATAAAAAACAACTGCATGTCTTCAACTACTCCATATGGACTTATTTGGGCCTGTAAAAATCATGAGCCTTGGTAAGAAGAAGTATTGCTTGGTCATCATTGATGACTATTCAAGATTTACATGGGTATTCTTCTTATTTTCCAAGGATGAGGCTGCTGAAATCATCAAGTTCTTCATTCTACAGGTAGAGAAATAATATTCTCTATCTGTCAAAGCCATTAGAAGTGACAATGGGACAGAGTTCAGGAACAAAACTCTGGATGAATTCTGCTTGTCTAAAGGGATTATTAGACAATACAGTGTTCCCAGAACTCCTGAACAAAATGATGTAGTAGAAAGGAAGAACAGAACCTTAATTGAAGGAGCAAGAACAATGTTAGCTGATTCAGGCCTACCATTGTATTTTTGGGCTGAAGCAGTTAACACTGCATGCTATGTTCAAAATAGAGTCCTTGTCAACAAGAGACACTCCAAGACTGCCTATGAAGTTCTTCATGGCATAAAGCCCCTTATCTCCTTTTTCAGGGATTTTGGATGTCAATGTTTCATTCTAAACATCAAAGACTCCATTTCAAAGTTTGCTCCCAAAGTTGATTCAGGTTACTTTCTTGGTTACTCTTCCACTAGAAAAGCCTACAAGGTTTTTAACTCAAGAACCAGGATAGTAGAAGAAACACTAAATGTCAAGTTCAATGAGTCAAAACACACTCTTATTCCAGCACATCCTGCTGAACTTTTTGACCTTGACAGCTTCCATTTTGGACCTGAAAAGACTGTTACTTCATCTAAACCTACTTATTATGGTGATCAAAGGTTTGATGATGAGGATCCAGCACCATGGACTCCTCAAACAGTCATTAAGTCAACTTCCAAACCATCAGAAGTTTCACAAACTTCTGATTCTAGAACTACTGATGTACAAACTCAAACATCTGCTTCAGCACCTAAAACTACTGAAGACACTGAAACTGCTGAACCAGACATTATAAACCTCAGTGGTTTGTTTGATGAAGTACAAGAGCCACCTACACCTATCAGTGGTTTACAACAACTGATTGAACACAAAGATCATCCACTTGAACAAATAATGGGTGATATTGCATCAGGTGTTCTTACAAGAAACCAACTTTCCAACTTTTGCTTCTTCTCAACATTTATTTCTCAGTTGGTACCTAAAAAGTACCAAGAAGCCCTCAAAGACAACAACTGGGTACAAGCCATGCAAGATGAATTGCTTCAATTCAAAAAGCAACAGGTTTGGGAAATCTGTCCCTTACAACCAAACAAGCAACCAATTGGCACAAGATGGGTTTTTAGGAACAAACAAGATGAGGCTGGTATGATTATAAAGAACAAGGCAAGACTGGTAGTACAAGGTTACTCTCAAGAAGAAGGAATTGATTATGATGAAACCTTTGCTCCAGTTGCAAGGCTTGAAGCCATCAGGTTATTTCTGGCCTATGCCATTTCCAATAAAATAAAAGTTTATCAAATGGATGTTAAGAGTGCATTTTTGTATGGAAAGATAAAAGAGGAAGTTTATGTGTGTCAGCCACCTGGGTTTGAGGATCCTTCTCATCCTGAGTGGGTGTACAAACTAGACAAAGCTCTTTATGGGCTCAAACAGGCTCCAAGGGCCTGGTATGAAACACTTTCTAACTTTCTACTCAAAAATAACTTCACAAGAGGCTCCATTGATAAAACTCTTTTCATAAAACATGTTGGAAATCATATCTTACTTGTTCAAATATATGTTGATGATATCATATTTGGTTCAACAAACACAAAACTGTGTGATGAATTTAAGAAACTCATGCAATCAAAATTTGAGATGAGTACAATGGGAGAACTGCAGTACTTTCTGGGACTGCAGATTAAACAACAAACAAATGGAACTTTTATACATCAATCAAAGTATGTTAAAGAATTATTAAACAAATTTTCTTTACAAGACTGTAAATCATGTTCCACTCCCATGGCACCAACCACACAAGTTGAACCAGATGATCAAGGAAAACAGGTTGATCAAACCATGTATAGATGTATGATAGGTTCCCTTTTATATCTAACTGCTTCTAGACCAGATATTATGTTTTCAACATGTGTCTGTGCTAGATATCAATCAGCTCCTAGGGAATCACACCTCATTGCAGTCAAAAGAATCTTCAGATATCTGAAAGGAACTCCAACACTTGGAATTTGGTATCCTGCTTCAAGCAATACCAAGTTATCAGCTTTTTCAGATAGTGACTATGCAGGGTGTAAAATGTCAAGAAAATCAACATCTGGTGGTTGTCAATTTTTGGGAAACTGTCTAGTGTCCTGGCAATCAAAGAAACAAACATCTGTTGCAACTTCAACTGCTGAAGCTGAATATATTGCAGCTGCAAGTTGTACATCACAGATACAATGGCTCCAGTATCAACTTCTTGATTATGGAATCAAAGAGACCAAGACACCATTGCTTGTAGACAGCAAATTTGCCATTAGCATCATTCAAAATCCTGTTCAGTTTTCAAAAACAAAACATATTGAAATCAGGTATCATTTCATAAGAGATTGCTATGAAAAAGGCAAGATTGAAGTGAAACATGTAGCAACAGCTAATCAAATAGTTGACATATTCACTAAACCCCTTGAGACATCAACATTTCAGAAGTTAGTATCCATGCTTGGGATGCTAAATTTGTAAGTGTTTCTTTTTACTTGTCTGCACATATTTTCATTTTTCACTTACATTTGTTTTTAAGTTAAACTACTGATGAACAAAACATCAGTATGGGAATATTTTCTGAAAAATGATTAACTTCTGATAAAATAACCTTCAGAAGTTATGAATAAAGTATTTATAAAACATTCTCATCAGTTGTTAACAACTACTGAAGAGAAAGTGGGAACTACTGATGATATTTGTTCTTCATCAGCAGTTTGGTCAAAAAGGGTAAATCAGACTTTTCCCACATCAGAAGTTTGACCTAGGCGGTTAAAAACTTCTGATAAATACCTTTTCCAACACTTATCCTTTCAAAAAGCAAAAATTCCCTCCTTCTCTCTCAAAAACACTCTCAAGACCTAAACCTGCAAAAACACTGTTCGATCCACACATACACAAACCACATGGCTCTAGTACTGAAACAGGGACACAATCAAAGAGGCTACTTCGAAAAACAAGAAGCCTGGTCCCAATACGACGAAATCATTGATTTGGTCGTCAAATCCCAATACTTCACCGCTCTCACCATCGACCCTCCAATCCACACTGAAACTCTAAATGAGTTTTGGGCAAACGCAGAGACGGTGACGGTGAACAACAAAGTGATCTCCCTAAATTCAACCATCCAAGGGAGAAGAATGGCAATCACACCGGCTATTTTGGCAATTAGGCTGGGTTTGGATGATGTAAATGCCCCAGACCAATTTCCAAACTCTCAGATTCATTTAACCATGACAGAGTGTGGTTACCAAGGTACTCTCTCACATGCTACAATCTTTAAGAAATATTTTGAACCAAAGTATAAACTGCTTTTTCATTATATTATTATGTGTTTGAGTCCAAAAACTGGATCTTATGATCAGATGCCCTCAACTTTTCAACCTATTTTTCATTCCATAGTGAATGAAACAAAATTCAGGGCATCATCACTTTTCTTTAATGAGTTGGTGTTACATCATCTCAATACTAAAAAGAAGTTTTTGTTGTACCCAAGATTTATTATGCATTGCATAATAAAAGAACTTGGAGAAGAGGTGCTTGTGGGTAAAACAACAATTTTAAACCCTTTATCCTCACAAGCATACTCAAGGCACAACAAACCGGCTGCCTGGCCAGAAGATGACCAAGGGGAACCAGAAACAGTCCCCATGGAACCCTCATCTTCCAAACTTACACCCCCAAAGGCCAAGAAACCCAAGAAACAAAAACAAAAACCCACCAACCCAAAAAGAAAAGCAGTTCAGGAGGTTGAGATGCCTGAACTAGCTAATGTGCAATCTGCACTTGATAAAGATGTGACTGAAACATCCTCTCAGTCTCATCCATCTCAAACCCCACCAAGAGCACCAATCACCATACTTTTCAAAAGAAAAAGACTAAAGAAAACTATTCCTATTGACTCCTCTTTTGAAACTGCTGAACCCATTGCCCAAACTACTAAACCAGCACCCCAAATTTCTAAACCTGATATGGAAATAGCCAAACTTCTCTCTGGGCTAAAAGAGATAGTCCCATCTGAAAATGTCAGTCCCCAACAAACCACATCAAACAGGGGACATAGCCTCAGATTCTGACATGGATGTGGACACTCACAGCCCTGACCAAAGAGATGAGGATGAACCAGGGTCTCTAAGCCCAAACTTAGAAACTCTTGGTACTTTTGAGGCTGCTACTACTCATTTACCACCCAGTGGTGGATCTAAGGAAAGAAGCAACATAGTTAAGACCTCAACTGTGGCAACTACTGATGAAGGCTTAATGCCTGAGGTAGGAAATCCTCTGAACCAAGACAAAGAGGTACATGAGACAACTGAGTTGGGCTCAGCTCATGCTGTAACTGATACAGTCCTCATTGAGGATGTAATCAGGGATTCAGATGATTCCATTGACTTGGATGATGATTCACAACACAAAACTACTGAATTGACGGCTACAAGTGAAGGTTCTGCACCTGGTGTATCTATGCTCAAGAAGCTAGTCACACCAGATCAGGTTAAAGTCCACTTAATCCCTGATTCCCCAAAAGTGGCATCTTCTGTACAACAAGAAGATCTCCCAAAAACACACCCCTCACTACAAATGCCTACTCAATTCCCTGGGCCATCCAGCATAGACATGAACCAGCTATGCAGCCCAGATGGTCCCTTATATCACATGATGAACACCCTCATCAAAAATCACTTCCAAATCTACACAGCTGACTTGGAGCTGTCCATCAAAAACCAATTTGGAGTGATATAGACTAAGATGAACGATCTGTCCAACAAGATTGACTTCAACTCCAAACAGATTGCTACTCTTACAGGTCATTTCTCTGAACCCTCAAAGAAAAAGCTTGATGAATCCAAAAAGGGGGAGAAAACTAAGGAACCTAGGGAGTCATTCGAAGCCAGGATAAGGGCAAGAGTGGCTATCCAAGAAAGAGAACAGAGAGACCAAGCCAGAAGAGAAAAACTGGCCCAACAGTTTGGTGTCTCTGTACAAGAAATAGAAGATGCTGAAAAGCCTGATGAATCCCAAGGCCACAATGAAGAAACTTCTGATGGTGAAAGTTCCGATGAAGACTCAGAAAATACTGAAGACAATCCTTCAGTAGTTGACAGACCTTCAGTAGTTGTCAACCCATCAGAAGTCAACACTTCCAACACTGAAACTGCTGAACAGCCTTCCAGATCAACTGAACCTACTCAACCAACTCCTGTTCTTCCAAGGCCTACTACTACAGTTACCACTATGAATGTACTAAACTCTTCTCCAATCTCTCAATCAGCAGAACTTCTTGAGGAGAGTTTAGTGGCAGTTCAAAAGAAAGCCAAGGAAGATCAGATTTGGAAAAATCTGGAAGCAAGGGATGATTTAGACTTAAGCCTGGATGAAAAGCTACAGGCTTATGAAGCAGAACTTCAAAGGCAGGCTAACCTGGAAAGAATTGCTGAGGAAGGCAAAAGACAACAACTGATGTCTTACATCACCAAGAACATCAAGACCAAAGCCTATACATTGAAGGGACTCTCCATGGAAGAGCTAACAAGAAGAGCTCAACTTGTTGCAGACAAACTTGCAACAAGTAAAGATGGAAAAGCCAAGAGAGCCTAGATGATTGAAGAATTAGTAGCAAATGGTTATGGTTCAAAAGCCTCTGTGTCCAAATGGAAAGAAGAAAGAATGGTGGACACTTATAGAAAATACAAGGCTGCAAGGGCTGCAAATCCAGAGAAGTTTCAAATTGCTGAAGTGTCAACTTCAGTAGTTAGAACTTCTGGTGTTTCAAGAAAACCTGCTACAAAGAAAAAGACAGAGGAGAATGTGAAGACTGATTTCAGGATGGTACTACTAGAAGGAAGTACAGTAGTCCATTCTGACTTCGACATTGAAGAGAAACCTCTGATAACCCAATTCAGGGATCCTTCCACCTTTGCCTATCAAATTCAAAAGACCATTAAAGACAAACTGCACACTAAGGTAGTTACTGAGCATCACTTGCCAACCTTTCAACTACCTAATGTGATGCAACAAGAACAAGGAAGAGAATCCCACCTGAGAGTCACTGAAATCGAAGACATCCAACACTTAGGAGCATCCCAGGGTACCAGCATGGTTCCCTATACTTTAGACTTTGACAAGTCTAAAGTGCCTATCATCAGATGGTCCTTTACTGATGACAACTCAGTACAAGTGACAAGAAGAGACCTCACAAGCAGAGCCTATAAGTCGATGAATGATCTGAAGAAGCTATCAACTCAAGACCTGCTTACAATCCAGCATCTAGAACCACAAAAAAGATCTCTCACTGATGAACAGCTGAACCAGTTGAAGAATTCCATGTTCAAAGGGATATGGAAGATTGTGAATGATAGAAGAAAAAAATAAGGAATTAGAAAGGTTTTGGCTTTATCAATCCAGGGGAGATTGTTAGGACAAAAAGGATTGGTGAAACCACTTTTACAAACCTTAGTCTAATTCACTTCTGTCAAATTATTCTTAGTATAGAACTACTGAAGAAAGAAGACTAAACTGCTGAAGAAGGATTCTACAAGTACTGAAGAAGAAATGCATTAGAAGTTCTGAAGTCCAAACCAGACAGTTCACTGAAGAACTACTGAAGACAAACTACTCATCAGTAGTTTGTCATTCATCAGCACTTGTTCAAGAATCTTTCCACCGCCTTATGTTTCAGTAGTTTATTAGTTTAGTATTACTTTAACTTTTTGTACAAGTTCCAAGATTGCAACTTGTTGCAACTTGTCTCTGAACTTGCTTTTTGGCAATGTTCATGTATTTGTAAAGTCTATAAATAGATGGGTTCATCCCTTTGTTTTAGACATTGATTTTTAATACAAAAATCCTTCAAAGCTTATCATTGTTATTTCCATTTCATTTACTGAGAATCTGTTTAAGTGTTCATTCTCATGCAATGCTTAGATTCTCATTAAATACTTGTCTTTAGTTTTATCAAACATCCAGGGGGAGTAATAACTCCTGTTGATAAGTGTAGCTTTAACTCATATCATTCCGCTGTGCTATTACTGATAAAGAACTTGCTAGACACTTAAGTGTTCACTAGCAAGTTCATACAAAGAGCAATACTGATCCAACAAAATTTGAATTTTGTTTATTAAGTTTTTTAAATAATTTTTGAATATGCAAATATTGTAATTGATATTTAATTATTTCCTAAATTATGTTTCCGGATGAAGACCTAATAAATTATTATTAATCAATCATACTCCAAATCAATACAAATCTGATTATTAACATTACAGTTTTACCTTTTTTTTACGAAATTAATAATTCATTTAATAATTCAATCAATTTGAATGTCATTTATTAAGTTTTTAAATAATTTTACCTATGAAAACATTATATTTCATACTTAATTATTGCATTATTTACCTTTCCGGAAATAATTCTCAATCAATCATACTCCTAATCGATGGAAATATGATAATTAACATTAAATTGTTTCCCTTTTTATTTGTACGGAATTAATAAATAATTTAATGCATCTATAAATTTCAATTTTATTTAGTAAGTTTTTAAAGATTTTTTTTTAATATGAAAACATTGTAATTGATATTTAATGATTGCCTAATTTACATTTTCAGAAATTATTCTTAATCAATCATAGTTCAAATCAGTTTAAATATGATAATTGATATTAAATAGTTTTTTTTATATTTCCGAAATTAATAAGTAATTTAATGAATTTAACTATTTGATTTTTATGTATTAAGTTTATTAAAAAAATTTTGAATATGCAAACATTGTAATTCATATTTAATTATTTCTTAAATTATGTTCCCGGATGAATACTCAATCAATCATACTCCAAATCGATGCAAATATGATTATTTACATTACATGTTTTACGAAATTAATAATTCATTTAATAATTCAATCAATATGAATGTTATTTATTAAGTTTTTAAATACATCGTACATATGGAAACATTATATTTGATACTTAATTATTGCATTATTTACGTTTCCAAAAATAGTTTTCAATCAATCATACTCCCAATCGATGGAAATATGATAATTAACATTAAATTGTTTCCCTTTTTATTTGTAATAATAAAATTCTATAAAGATTGTAGTATACAAGTAAAACCTGATTTATTTTGTTATGCTATAAATGATTGCACCTTATTAGTTTACTAAATTATTGTATAATTTGAGTTAATAGACAACTATCGTTCTTATGGTTTATATGTGGAAGAATACCAACTTGATTATTATTTAAAAAAAAGTTGAAAACCAAAAAAACATATGTCTGTCATGTACCTTGATTGGTTAGTCATTCTTATGTGTAATCCGACCTTTGCTTGGCCTTGGATCCGACTCCCGAACACAAGTTTTGTGATAATTATTGATTTATGCTTGAACTAATATTACTCATTAACTAAATTTCAAATAAAAAATAGATTGTTTCAAGGGTTTGGCTCGGTGTTGCAAGGCATTTTTTATGAAAGTCTTTTAACTTGCCATAGGCCAGATTATAGACCTGCAACCATCAATTTCTATAAAAAAAGTATTATAATTATAGATTTCACATATGTTTTTAATTATATATTATAATAGATCTAAAATAAAAAATGAGATGTATAAACTATAAAATAACTTAAGCTATGTTTGTAGAACTTTTAAACTTTACTTCACCAATTTGTATAATTTAAAAGTTATTAAGCTTTAAAACCTATTTTGTAGAACTCTTAAACTTTATGTATATTTCATAAACTTTATCCTCTGTATTTCTTGGATTATCAACTTGAACTGTGTTTTATATACTCCTTTTGCGCTTTTGTTTAAGATGTGACTATGTCAAATATTTTTAAATCAAGTATGATATCTTGCTTTAATGTTCAGGGAAATATATGTTATCTAGAAGAAAAAGATAACTTTTACAATGTCAGATCCTCTAAACTATGATTTCAGTTTACCAAAATCTAAAGTTGGTAACATTAGGTGTAACTATAACGGTAATGTTTTAATATTATTTTATACATTTTTATTATTTTGAATATAAATTTTTTTATACTACCAAATATTATAAATATCTATGTAGATTTCAAGACTACAATACCATTGTCCGACATATCAAATGATACGTAATTTAATAGTAAATAATCTTATAGCTTTAATTCTTGATTTACAATTAGCAATTAACAGTGTTAGTAATAATATGTTATTGTCTAGTGAGTATTAATGTTTCTGAGAGACGTAAACGGATGAATGCATATTTGGATAGTATAAGTTCAAATGTCGATGGTTCATTTTCAAATGTTGAAAACTTACAAAACTCATCTAATGCTTTCACACCTACATCACTAAACAAAGAAAACATGGCAACATGTATCATCCTTGTGCATTTAACAAAAACATGGCAACGAGTGAAGTCAATTGGTCGAATTCATGCGGTTCCTGCTTCTGTTGGTGAAGCTTATTTTTTTAGAATTCTTTTGAACAAGGTTAAAGGACCGACATCATTTGAAGATATTCTTACTGTTGATGGAGAAGTACAATCCTCTTTTAGGAACGCATGTTATGCTATGAGACTCTTGGATGATGATTCTGAATATATTGCAACAATAAAAGAAGCAGCTTTTGCAGGGTCTGGCCATAATTATCTAAGGAACTTATTTGCAACTTTGTTAACGTCCAACAGTTTGTCAAGACCTGACATTGTGTGGGAGGAAACATGGAAATATTTGTCTGATGACATTTTACACCAGAGAAGAATAAATTCAGATTATCCAGGTTTTCAATTGCTTTTATATACTACTAATTCACAGTTTCTATACTTTTTTTATTTAATATTATTAATAATAAATAGGCATCTAAAGTATTGCATTGTGATGGTTTCACATATAACTTAGATGCGTAACAGCCCCATATTCACTTATCCCATTTATTTATTAATTATATTACATATTTTAGCTTAACACATTTCCTTTTATTCTAATTTTTAAAGACTTGATCCTTTAAGAAGATCAAATTAAGAATTTAGCTTTACTTGATATTGAGACCTTCTTATTGCGCAATAGTTCCAATCTACGAGATTTCATAGGCATGCCATATCCTAAGCATGAGTTTGTATCTTCATTAAACAATCGGCTTATTTGCGAGGAGTTGGGATATGACACAAATAGTTTGCTGGAATAATTTGATACTCAGTTTGATTCTTTAACAAAAGAACATAAAAAGATTTATAATTGTATAATGAAATCTGTTGAGGAGAAGAAATGAGGAGGGTTTTCTGTTTATGGTTACGGTGGTATGGGTAAAACTTTCCTATGGAAGACACTTTCTTCATCCATAAGGTCTAAAAGTAAATTTATTTTGAATGTTTCTTCGAGTGCTATTGCATATTTGCTATTGACAGGTGGTAGGACAACACATTCTAGGTTTCTTATTCCTATAAACCTAACTGAAGATTCTATGTGCTACATACAACCAAATAGTGATGTTGCACAACTGCTTAAAAATACCGATTTGATTATCTGGGATGAAGCACCAATGGTTCATAAACATGCTTTTGAAGCACTATATCGAAGTTAAAAAGATGTATTTGGTGTTCATGATGTTCACTCTTCTGATTTACTATTCGTTGGAAAAGTCGTTGTGTTTGGGGGTGACTTTAGACAAATTCTACCAGTTGTACCAAATGGAACTAGGCACGACATTATTAATGACTCTTTAAGTTCATCATACATTTGGCACAAATGCGTGGTTTTAAAATTAACAAAAAAAAAATATGAGGTTTTTTTCAGGAAGTTGCAAGTCTGATATCGAGGAAACTAAAAAGTTTGCAAATTGGCTTTTGGATATAGGAGAAGGAAAGGTGGATATAATAAGTGATGTTCAGGATGTTATTGAGATACTTGACGACTTACTTATTGCTCAATCTTCAGATCCTGTCTCTGATTTGATATCCTTTGTGTATCCGTCACTTTTGGATAACATCAACATTCCGAATTATTTTCAAGACCAAGCTATATTGGCACCGAAGAATGAAGTTGTTCAAGAAATTAATGATCGATTAATGTCATTGTTTCCTACTGAGGAAATGGAGTATCTAAGTTCAGATAGTGTTTGTCAGTCCGAAGATGTAAATGAGCAGTTTGATGAAAGTTTACTTTCTCCTGATATCCTGAATGGTCTTAAATTATCTGGAATACCAAACCACCGATTGGTTTCAACAACGAAGTTTGATGAAAGCTTACTTTCTCTTGTTATCTTGTATGTTGATGAAATGTTAATATCAGGAGTATACAAGAGGGAAACAAACAACTTGAAGAGACACTAACACACAATTTGACCTCAAAGCTAAACAATAATAAAATAAATCTTGTTTATCATACTAAGCTAAAATGATGTTAAACCTTTAAACCATAATTCAGTTTGGTTTTTAAAACATATATATATATTATTAAAAAATGCAAGACTAGATCATGCCAACGTCAATAAGTCGTAAATTTGGTACCATCATAAAGATCTTGTCTAGAGGAAATCTAAATGACACCAAACCAAACAAAATGTCAAAAGATATTATAAAAAGAATTAGATCATGATTTAAAAAAGCCATATCTTTTGAAACTTTGCTTATTTATAGGTACTTTATGCGGCCTTGAGACTTGACAGTATCACTACGACGTAGACCACTCGAGTCGAATCAAGATAAGCAAAATTTAAGATTGACTAAACTTGAGCTATGTTCGTTAAGTTTAACGTAAATAGATCAAGCTTGAACTCGGTCTATTTCAAGCTCTATATCTAGAGCCTAAGAGCATTCACATTAGCTCCTCCATAAGGGTGTGAGTGTGATCTTTATATTATATAGAGTGGGTACAAGTAATTGTGAGTAGAGGAAAGAGAAAATATTTAGAGGAGACACTGTTCATCAGTAAATTTGGAGGAGACACTGTTCATCCTCCATAATTTTTTAATATTTTTAAAAGTAGTTGTGAGTAGAAGAGAGAGAAAAAGTAATGATAAAAGTATAGAATAAGAATTATTAAATAGAAAATGAGAGAGAAATATAATGATTTTTAATGTAATTATAGAGATGGAGATGTAGTAGCTACTATGAGAGCATTCACATTAGGTTATGCATATTTATGTGAGAGAAACCTCCATATTTTGATATGTGGTAGTAAATGGTTGTGAGTGAAGGATATAGAGAAGTTACTGTTCATCTCTATATTTGATATGGAACTGTTCATCCTCCATAATTTTTTAATATTTTTGAAAGTGGTTATGAGTAGAGGAGAGAGAAAAGGTAATGATAAAAGTATAAAGTAAATATTATTTAATTGAAATAAGTGAGAAAAATTAGTGTTTTTAGAGTAATGAGTTAATTGTCAATTTAGTCCCTGAGGTTTGTCAAAAATTGTCACTTTCATCCAAATCTTTTTTTGTCAATTTAGTCCCTGTGATTTCATTTTTTTTGTCATTTTAGTCTCTAGTGATGACTGGGTTCGACCATTCGAGAATGATGCTCTAGTTGAGGCAAGTGAGGTAATGAGCATACTACAGAGAACGATTGTCGTGTTGTGGCATAGGTTGATAGCGGGAAATGATTGATGATGGACAACTAATAGGAATAGAAAGTCAAACATGTTTTTTTCACGACTTAGAATTTTACAATTAAACTTAGTGTTTAGTTATCATTGGTTGACTTGGCCAATAACTACAAATATAATTGTATATATGCATATATTTAGTCAAACCTAATAGAGTGGCATGTATAAAAGTATAAATATAATTGTAATTAAAACGTATATATATAATTATATATATAATAAATTAATAAAAATTATATCGAGCCGAACCGAGCCGAGCGGACCTTTGCTCGTGCTTGGCTCGTTCACAAACCGAACCGAACCGAGCCGATCGGCTCATTTACAACCGAGCGGAAAATCGAGCGAGCAATTTCCGAGCAAATTCTGAGCAAATTCCGAGTGAGCAACAAGCGATTGGCGAGCGCTAAACATTTTAAACAGCCCTAATCAAAAGGCCTTGATATTGTCATCATAGAAAAACTTATGACCGACTAGACTAATTAACATCCGAGCGATATAAACAAAAATTTTATACATCTTTTCTGACTTTTACTCATAAAAAACACAAACAAATAATATGCATCCATCCTTGTCAACGATCAGTCAAAATCCACTTTCTTTTCATTATTTTTTCACCCTTATTGTACTGGTCTCAAAATTTCAATGTAGTAATTATTAAGGCAAAACTACAATTTGTTAGCTAGATACTTCTAATTCATTCCCACCATGCCATTGTCATCAAATATTCTATTAACTAATCATCAAATATAAGTTTCAACAAGAAATATTGGGCTTACACCATAAAAGTTGATATAGGTTAAGTGCATATGAGATTACACAAATTATATGAAATATATGGTCCAAAGTAAAATTACCAAAATTTTGGTCCTTTCAAATCTTTCACATCAAGTGCCTTCAATAATGATATTAGCACCATGTCTTGCTAATTTGGTGGTTGGTCTAGACTATAGAGCAGGCGTAGATGAGATTAGAAGTGCTAAATGGGTCATGTTCGCGGGGTGTCGGGTCTAACCCGATCCGAACCCGAAAAATGTGTCATACATATGAACCCGAACCTGACCTGTTCAACCCGAGTTTTTTTTTTTATTTTTTTTCGCAAACTCAAATATTAAAGTTAAAATTTTACTACAAAATACACGAGCATATTTAAAACATTTACATTTTAATTATAGAATCTTTTACCAATATCTATTTTAAACTATAAGTATAGCATAAAACATCTAAACAAATTAATTTATAACACAAACCATATTGTAAAAAAATTAAAATATAGTATAAAATGGGTTAAACGGGTCCACCCACCAACCCGCTTAGGTTCGTTTAGCTAAACGGGTTCGCGGGTTCAACCTGAAATTGACCCGAACCCGTTTATGCTAAACCCAAACCCGCTAATTTCGTGTTAGATTCGGGTCGTGTAAGAAACTAATTTAGCCATCCTGCCTACAAATAAAAGATTATTAAGATATATTATCTATATCTCTATTACCTTATTAAGGACAAAAAATGTCCAATAAGGTAATTTCAAACATTTTTTAAGATAGGAGTTGAAGGGTCCCTTCACAAGTCTCAATTTTTTTTTTGCCATTTTCTTTCATTTATGCCCCTCATGTACATGCTATGATGCACACTATACAATTGTCTAATGCACACTTTATATAGCTTTCAATATATGTAACCATCACTCATAAACACCCAATTCAATACATGAGTTACAAATTCCTTCCCCTACCTTCAATCCTTCATATACTTACAATACCCGTTCAAATACCAATTCAATGTTATATCAAGTTATATGAGTTACAAATCTCTTCTATCTTCCCTCCCCTGCCTTCATTCATGAACCATAATAGTGAATGCGGGCGATTGCCCTAATCTATTGCAATCAGTGAATGCGAATGAATGCTACAATTGAAGCGTTGGTGATGGAGATAAAACCCTCACTTCTGAATAAATACTCCGTCTCTCTTTCTCTCTCTCTCTCTCCCTCGCTGGTGTATGAATAGTTTTTTGTTTTGTAAGTGAGTTTAATTACCGGCTAAACGATGGTTGAAGCCCTGTTCGAAGACATATTTAGGGTTAATCAGCTTGATCTAGATGGCCATAAGTTTGACACAGGTAATTCTTTGTTTCTACTTCAAGTTATTTATCTTTATGTTTTTTTCCAATTCGAATATTGAGTAGTTAAGATAGCGATTCGTTTGGGAGGCAAAGTGCTGAATAAGGCTACAAACAAGTTTTAAATTTATATGTTTGGAATGAGTCTCAAAATCAAGAAAACACTCAATTGATAAGAAGAGGAGGGGATAGGAGGGTTTTGTTGCTTTTTCTATATGGGGGTGGTCATGTAGTTGGCTATGTGAAAAAGACCCAGATAAAGAAAATTCTTATAATCGAGAGTTTGAAACGATCAAAAGGAATTGTGCATATTATATAACTCCCATTAAAATCTTTTTTATGTTGTTCTTTATTTATTTTTGACATAACATTGGTGATTTAGGATCAAATTTAAGGATCTTGGCTCCCAACCGGGGTTATTAAAGTTCTCATCATGGGTTATGTTTGTTGCTGCTTGCATTATGATTGTGAAGATGGGTTATTTTTAATTGCAAGGAAAAGTGTGGAACGATGAGATGTGTAGGGATGAGTGGAACTGGGTCGGTAAGAACCCATACGGTTATCTAACCAAATAGTGTGACACCCGTCGAAATCACAGGTCATGACCGTACACCCACTTACACGTATACATTGTGCATGGCATTACATTTCATCTATTGCATCACAATTGGGCCATGCAGGGTTCCAATGAGTCAATCCCGAGACATGACAGTCTAACAGTAGACGCACTAGTTAGTACAAGGTCTCAGCTAGTCAAATAATTCATGCAAGATTGTAGGAAATCCATGCAAAACCCTAGTTGTGGGAATCCATGCAATTGAACACAAGGTTCCAAATTAGTTGCCCCGACAAGAACAAAAACAAACAATGTTCTAGAACAATAGATCACCCGACGTAATATTCATGAAAAGCTAGTGAACGACTAGCAAACACACGAGCTACGAACAATTATATTAATCAAGATTCCAAAACATAACTATGTGTGCATAAATGTCCAATCCATATAGACTTGCGTGTGTATTAATCAAAACAACACATTATCATACACACACTCACACATTCGACCATGCCCACACCCATACATAACATCACAATGTTAAACTATTTTCCCACATATACACATACATATATCGAACCCCAAGCACACACACACCTTTTACAACCTCACCAAGTCCAAGAGTGTTACCTTTTCTAGCACATGTGAGAATCCGGTTAAAAACCGAATCCATGGATCGATTAAGTGAAAACAACTCGGTTTCAGACGGAAGATATGAGATGAGACATAAATCGACGAAAACAATGTCATCACAGATTCGTATTACATCAGAAACGGTTACAGACACTGTCATCAGTAGGATAAACATCTATCTCAGGGTCGGGGGAGGTCGGGCATGACCTCCCCCTTGAGAGCATTCAAAGCACAAACTCAAAATCTTAAATGAAAACCAACACATGAGATTGCTATTTATAGTCCAAACACATAAGTCACATTCGCCCCTTTAATGAGGTCGAACCTGCAGGTTCGACCCTTGTAGGGTTCGAACCAGGAACTTATGTTTTGGTCTATATTAACAAATGCATCAGATCCATAAAATGCCCTTATGGATCACCACAATCTCATGTAATACAATACAAGACTCAACCCTAGTCTATTCGACAGTGACGTCCGCATAAAGTGCATTCCCATGTAATGGAATGTGTGTTGATTTGGACACTACTCACCTTGTACAAGATACACACTATATATATATATATACACACACACATACATACAAGCACACACACACCCACACATGATGGAATATTGACACACAAACCACTTATACACACACACTACCTCACGCATGCATACATACACTCACAACATACTCACCATTCCTATCCAAACCTCACACACATCTAGACACTTATACCAACAAGGAAACAACATAAAACATTTGCTATTCCTAAGTGTGTTGACTTACCACCACCATCTTGCCCCTTCCCCATACATTTCGGCCGAACACCCCCTACACAACCCGACAAAGATCCAAAGTCAACCTATTTCTGTTAGGATCTGAGTTTGTTTGTTTTGATTATGTTTAACTAAATATGGTAATAATGAAAAGAGAATAGAATGAAAGTGCAGCGGAATAATAAACTGTTAATCAAAACAAGAGAGTAAATGTTTTCAGATCGAAAGCTTTCATTAATCCAAAAGATTACAATCGTACAAATACTCCCCCTCAGCCTGATCACACAGTGTTTGTCTGAGAGAATGTTTGTGTGTGTGATGCAATAGAACAGTACAAGCACTGTTCTATTTATAGACAGACTCAAAGCATTGATGACCTAGGCTGACGTCACCTAAGACAGTGACCTTTATAACACTTGATCTTTGATTTATCCAACCCAACCTTAGATCTGCCAGTCAACCCTGGAAACCTTCTACCAGTTTTCTTGTAAAAATTATTAGTTCTTACACTGAGAAGGGCCAATTGGTGCATAATGTCCATTTCTTCCAAATCATCAGGGTCAAAGTATTTCAGGTCATCATACTCAAAGGATATATTGTCAGATGCCTGTATATCACCACCACTTGCTGTAAAAGCATAGTTTGGTGAATAAGAATCAGAGTTAAAACCTGAGTTAACACCTGAAGTTATGTCAATAAAATGATCATAACTCTGATCCTTTGTGTTTCCAGGCACCTCATCATGACCCAAAAGTGCTGTATTCCCAAACACATAGTCATCAGACACTTTTCCAGAGTCCTGGAGCTTCTTTTTCTGGTTAAGCTCTCTCTCATAGGTCAAGAGCTTACCATGAAGCTGGGTCAGTGATAGGTCTTTAAATCCTATTGAGTTTCTCATCACAATAGCAATAGTGTCCTATTTGTCTGGTAATGATCTTAAAAACCTATGGTTCAAGGTTGAATGAGGGTAAGTAAGACCAACCAATTTTAGTTCACTAATTAAGCAATTAAATCTCTCAAACTGTTGAGTTAATGACTCTCCTTTGACATGACTGAATGTTTCATATTGTTGGTTAAGTATTTCAC
This sequence comes from Ambrosia x helenae, assembly GCA_030844895.1. Taxonomy (NCBI): domain Eukaryota; kingdom Viridiplantae; phylum Streptophyta; class Magnoliopsida; order Asterales; family Asteraceae; genus Ambrosia; species Ambrosia x helenae. The sequence goes on along the minus strand of CM061224.1, from coordinate 94,524,011 downwards.
GATTGTTTTCAATAACCTCCTCAGTCCCACCAAACTGTTCTTTCAGTGCATCCCACAACTCCTTTGCACTGTTACAGTGTAACAACCCAGCATATATATCATTGGGTAGAGCCATGGCCACAATACTGAAGGCCTTAGCATCTAGCTCAATTTTCTGAAAATCCTGGTCGGAGTAGTTTTCAAGTTTCTTTGGCTCAAACACTTTGGGATCTTCAGTACTCGGCACAGTCGGAACATGTGGTCCGAAGATAACCGACTTCCAACACCCAGTGTTTTGTTGAGCTAGAACATGGCTCATCCGACGTTGCCAGATATTGTATTCAGATCTGACAAGCATCGGTGGCTTGTTGTTCGTGCCAGTGTTATGTGGATCGTGATTGATAGAAGCCATTCTCTGATTTTTTCAAAAAACAAAGTCTGTTTAAAAACGGTTGAAACGAAATTAAACTATTACTCTGTTTTCAATCTAACAGACAAACGATATCAATAATTGTGAGCTGATTATTAAATTGATTTGTTAGATCGAATTTAATTGACAAAGCTCTGATACCAATTGTTAGGATCTGAGTTTGTTTGTTTTGATTATGTTTAACTAAATATGGTAATAATGAAAAGAGAATAGAATGAAAGTGCAGCGGAATAATAAACTGTTAATCAAAACAAGAGAGTAAATGTTTTCAGATCGAAAGCTTTCATTAATCCAAAAGATTACAATCATACAAATACTCCCCCTCAGCCTGATCACACAGTGTTTGTCTGAGAGAATGTTTGTGTGTGTGATGCAATAGAACAGTACAAGCACTGTTCTATTTATAGACAGACTCAAAGCACTGATGACCTAGGCTGACGTCACCTAAGACAGTGACCTCTAACAGAATAACAAACGTAAACATCTGCCTATTACAAACTACTGTTACCTTGAAAGCACTGATATTAAACATCTGTTGAAGATAAACTCTGATGGTCTTGTATCCACTGCTGGAGCCTAAGTGCTGTTGGTTTCAGCAGTGCTTTGATCTTCAGTACTTGTATCATCAGTTGTTCTTCATCAGACCTTTGGTCAGCAGTTGTTCTTCATCAGTTGTTTCCTCAGCAGTTCTTTGTATCAGCAGTTGTTGAGAAGTTGTTTGGATAGAACGGTAGTTAGGGTCAGCAGTCTTTTGGGAGAAGTAAGTTGTAAAGACTGTTTATTCAAGGATCAAACTGATAGCATGTTTTGGCTTTCCAATCATCTGTTCTTCTCCAGGTCACCAGACCCAACAATTTCACCTAAAGGGACATTAGTTCTTTGCACTCCATGAATGTGAGGTATTGACTTGCCAAAAATGTGAACCAATCATCCATGGTCACCTCCCATTCCTCTCGGCTATATATAGAGAACAAGAGATCAAGAGGAACACACCATAACATATCACAAACTCACTAACACTTGGAAAACCATCCTTTCCCCTTGGATACCCATCAGCCGAGAACCAAACAACCCCAAAGGACCGTTAGCCGATCAATTTCATCATCATTTGATAGCCACAAGTCACCAACAAGCACCTAGGTGTCACATTGTGGGGAGAACTATCTCATTTTTCTTTGTTTCTCTTGGCTATACACAAGGTACACAAACCGAAACATTTTCTTCTTTTTAAAACATTTTGATCACATGTATGGTTCACCCGAACACCACACACACGAATACAACACCCTACACCATTTAAGTTAGATAAAACCAACTAAAACACTCGAGTTTTGTGTTAAAAGTTCAATGTATAAGCATATGTATACACATACATACGTACATGAATACATACACCCTAGTACAAATATACAGACATACACGTACACACACCTACACGAGAGTGTATGCGTGTATGCATGGGGTCAAGACCCGGCCCAAGCTAAGAAATTTATACCCAATTTTATAACATACACCATTGGTAGTTTTATAAACATGTGTTAATGTCACCCAAAAACATGTGTTAATAAGGTTAACACAAAGAGTTCTTTTGGAAACTATGTTAAACACTAAAAATACGTATGTTAACAAGGAAAAATACATAAATGTGACGTTTCTATAACAAAACTGCCGAATGTATGTCCATGTCTCACTTTTAAATACACATAACCGAGACTTAAGTGTCGCATGGTAACATTAAGTAAGTCAAGACGTTGATTTTACCATAAAAGATTAATCATAGCCACAATAACGACAAAAACAAACCTTTCCCAACACACGCAGTGTGTGACATATATGGATAGTGGTACAGAAACACACAGTCTATAAGTGTTACAGTCGGGTGAACAAATGCATGGTGGATAGGACAAAACATAGACCTAAGTGGCCTTTAAATTGAATTTATGGCATCCCAGACCAGACATTTCCACGTCATATTTAGACCAGTCTAGCATTCAGACATCATGTGAGTTTTACACGACCCCTTTTTACAGTTTGTACATTTTCTGGGGGAAAACATGCGTACAATTTTCAGTTACAAATATGACTATTATGTGAACATGAGACATTAAGGTTCAGGATCCATTATGCCCTCGTGTCATACATCACACCATAACCATTAGCTATGGACTTAGCCATGAAACACCGTAATAGATCTATTGGGTTGACACCCCCACTCCGGGTCAGTTGCTCTGACCGGATGACATATATCAAAAGAGTGCTAGTATTTCACATTATTTCATTGTCTTTAGTGTACAATGGGTGAGGCACAGCATGTCAAGGTTTGGTTATGGGCTCATGTCAGATCACATATTAATTATTGCCCTAGCTAGGCAGTAATTTAGTCAGTTTTAGATTACATGTCCATTATATATATAAACCCGTGAACTCACCAACTTTATGTTGACCTATACTTTTTACATGCATGTTTTTCAGGAAATTAGCATGAAGCATGGATCTTGGGAGGTTGCGTGCGAGCATTATGGGATACTACCTTTTGAACCGGTGTTGAGTCGTTTTAATCCAAACATTTTAATACAATGGTTTTTATCTTAAGACAATTAATGTTATGTTTGTGAAATTTGGTTGTCTATTGGAAGTTCCTATTTAATTTTAATTAATGCTCGTGTGACCTTTGTGCTTGGAAATCGTTCGAAGTCGCATCCCGTGTTTCCACCTTGGCGGGGTGTGACAAATAGGAAGCCTAGCAAAGATAAAAAAGAAAATTGGCTGGGTTTTCATTCATTTTGTATGCGGTATTTATTTGGTTGCTATGAATCATGCATCATCAGCACACTTGAGAAAGTTGTTAGTTTTAAGTCCTTTGAGATAGCATTAGAAACGAGTACCACGTTGCAAATGGTCGTCCCCGTAACATCACGTGGAATATCCTACTAGTACCTTATTAAAGAAACTCAATGTATAGAATTGTAATTTTGCCACCATTTTAAGATGGCATTCGAAGAGGTATAAGTATAAATCCCAATATTTTGCCCACTTTCTTCCCTTTATGCCCATACTACACGACCTCTAATGCTAATTGTACAATCCAATAATGCGACTCATCATCATGAAGTGGTATTTGATCAGTCAAGCGTTCATCTTCAGCTGTAACTCCATCATCACTCCAAATTGAGTCGCATCAGTTTTCCTCATTGAATTTCATGATTATGACATTTAATTCAATGGTACATTTAACCATCAAAATTAAGGTTGGTCTCTCTTCTTCTCTAAACCCGTTTTCCTCATTGAATTTCATGATTATGACATTTAATTCAATCATACATTTAACCATCAAAATTAAGATTGGCTTATCTTCTTCTCTAAACTCGTTTTCCTCATTGAATTTCTGTTGATGCATTTGCGACTAAGGATTGGATATGATATTATTAACACATGTTAGTTGGTAGCTGAAGATAGATATGGGCGAAGGTGAGACAAACTGGGCGAAGGTAGAACCTGATTGGACGAATGAAGTTTTGATGTGGACAGAAGACCACATTCAACCACTCTATGTGGGCGAATGTGGAAATTCTCACATTCGACCTACAGAAAGGGGCGAATGTGCAGACATTATATATAGGTTTTGAGTTTTTGATTATGTAAGAGAGTTATCATTTTGTGTCCAGGTTCTGTGCAGGTTCAGTAGTGTTTTGAGAAAGTGTCGTTGTGTTTCTAGATTAACATAAACGTTGTAATTGCTTGTTAATTGAAAGTTAATCTATGAAAATGAAGTTGAAAATGATCTTGATTGTGTCGTGATTAGCATCTTATCAATTTGTTCAGATCTAGGGATTCCGCACCTAGATTTGTGACTTGTATGATCATAATATCCTGTTTTAGATAAAATCCAACGCTCACAAAGTGGTATCAGAGCCTAGAGGATCATACAACAACAAATTCGATAAGATCAGAGTTGATTTGGACATGTTTTAGATCAATTATCATATGTTTTTACAAAAACTTTCATAAAACATAGTTTTTGATCGATTTAAAGGTGATTTTGTGGTTAAATTCAAGTTTTCCAAGACTTAAAGTTGTTCCAAATCAAATCCGAAACATAACCTGATCAAGATCATTGAATTCCATGAACTTTTGAAAATCTCAGATCAAAATAACCGTTTTTCAAACAATAACCGTTTTTCAAAAGTGAAATCTGCTGATATGGGGCGAACCTGGAACCTGGACTGAGTTTGTGGGCGAACCTGACTGAAAAAGGGGCGAACCTGAGAGTTTGAGTGGACGAATCTGAAATTCTTGTTGAAAAGTTTCACATTCGGGTAGAAAATCCACATTCGACCGTTTTCATTCCGGGCGAAAGTGGAAAGTGTGATTGTGTGAGTTACATTCTGGTCAGTTTCACATTCGGGTATCACTATTTGGACGAAGGTGAAAGAAAAGGGACGAGAGTGTGACAGAATTGGACGAACGTAGAAAATTTGGACGAAAGTACCAATTTTCGGGCGAATCTAGGATATTTTTTTTAAAAAAATTTTTCTAAGTGTTGTGTTTTTCAGATTTTAATCATGTGGCGTTATCAGACTACTCAGGGATCAGCACCAACACAACCACAACAGCAGACAATGGACCCATGGACTGTTGCAGCTCAAAAGACGAACACGCAGTCCTCACAACCACTGAACTACATGACTACATCAAGCACGATGCCTCAGAATGTAGCACATCCAGCTTTACAATCAGATTATTGGGGAGTAGCTGCAGCGGCGGTAAATACTCAAACCACTAACGCTATCTCTACCTTGATTAAGGATCTGTCTACAGGAAGTGGAACTCGGCCACCTAAGCTCATGGATATGCAAGAGTACAACCAGTGGCACACCATGTTCAAGATCCATCTGGAGGGCATGGGAGTTGAAGGAGCTGAGGCGTGGAGCATGATAGTCAAAGGATATACAGCACCGATTCTGGAGAATACCGGTGAGTTGATTCCTCTGGAGAGCTTGGCAGAGGATGAAAAGAAGAAATACGTGGTGGAGAAGAAGGCGTTCTCTCAACTGACACAGGCGATCACAAGTGACCTGTTGCATCAGTTCGGGACATGTACAACGTCGAAGCAGCTTTGGGATAAGCTGAAGAGGAAGCATGATGGAAATGAAAAGACCAGGAGTTTGAGAATGGAGGAGTTGGTTAAGGAGTTTGATAATTTTTCGTTTATTAATAATGAAACTTTGAAAGAACTAACACCAAGATATATGCATTTATTGTCTGAATTGTCTAGCTATGGTGTACAGATTCCCATGACCAAGCAGGTTGATAAGTTTGCAGATGCTTTGCCACCACAGTGGGATCAGCATGTGGAGGTACTTAGAGAAAAGGATGCTTATCAATTCTGGACCATTTCAGAGTTTATAGAGAAGTTGGAGAACAAAGAGCTGGAGGATAGGAGGAAAGCTAGGAGGTCGCAGATTCCTCAGAATCCAAGTTTGTATTTTGGAGGTACTTCAGTTTCAGCTGGAAACTCGAGCTCTGGAAGTGTTACACCACATGTTGCATGTATTTCCAACGTCATGGATTCATCAAAACCAACCACCAACTACACACCACCACAATATAATTCCTACACACAACAACCATCATACACACCACCACAATATACTTCCTACATTTCACCAGTCTCTCCTATGCAACAAGCTAGTTTTTACACCGCTAACCAAACACAACAACCATCAAACCAAATTACTCAACATAAACAACCGGTGGTTTTGGACACATCCAACTTAGGAAACGTGACTGTGGAGGTTGCTCAGCAACACATAGCATTAGTCTCTGCTATGGTTTCATCATACAATGGATTGGTTGCTAGTCAGATTGGGAACAACAACCTGACCAACGAAGACTACGCACAGATCGATAAAGAAGAGATGGAACTCATAGACATTCAATGGGCTTTTGCGAGTATAATGAGGAGAGCAACAGAGTTTATAGAGAAAACTGGAAGGACTGACTTGGCAACTTCTCCCAACACGACCTATGGTTTCAATAAGGAGAAGGTCACATGTTTTAATTGTGGAGAGAAAGGACACTTCAAACGGGAATGCACCCAGCCACCTAAACAAGGTAACCGAAACCCCTTCAATGCAAACTACCAGAACCGTCAACAAAACCAAGTTTCTTACCAAACCAACAACAACTACCAAAACCGAAACTTTAACAACCAAAACAGACAACCAAACACTCAAAACCAGATTCAAAACCAATCTCCTAATCACCCAAACCGAACAGTTGTACCGATCACCACACCTACTGAGACTCAACAGAATGCGGGTCAAAACCAAGCTTTGGTTACTCAGCAGGATGAGAGGTTTGACTGGTCGGGTATGCAAATAGGAGTTGAAGAAATAACTACTGGTGGGAATGTAGCTTGTGTTGCTTATCAGGTTGATCTGGAAGAGTCGGTGGTAGTTGATGAGAAGAAAGAAACTGAGGAGAGTGAGAGTGATGATTCTGAGACTGAGATGGAAGTGGAGAGTGAACATGTTGAGGTTAAGGCTGAGGAGAAGAGATCTGGAATGGTGATTGATTCAGTTGCTGATGTTCCCGAGGAGTGTAAATCAGTCTATTCAGACTCTGAGAGCGAATCAGACACAGAGGGAAGTGTTGATTCTTTGGATGATGATATTGACCAGTTGCTGGCAGAAGCTGATTTCTTGATGACGAGGAAGTCGTGCATAGCTGATGATGCTTTCACCAAGATCGACTACTCAAAGTTTTTCACTGGAAAGGAAGCTCATTTTGCTTTGATGGCCATGACCGAACCGCCAAAACCTGTAAGTTCTTCTGAATCTAGCACTGATGTCATGAGTGATAAATACTGTGGGACTTGTGATAGGTTGACAGAGGAGAATAAACAACTCCGAATTTCACGTGATAGTGCTATCCAAAACTGTCAATCTACTCGCAAAGAGTTAAATGCTTTTAACAAAGTATTAGATGGCTATAAAAAGGACATTTCTGACTTGAAAACCACTTTGTCATTGAAACAACTGGCCATAAATAACTACATCAATGAAATTGAAAACACCAAGTTAGAAATGGCTGCCATTAAATGCTTTGCTGAAAAGGTTAACAAGAAGTTAGAAAGCTATAAGAATGTTGCTTATGTAGTGGATCATATCATTGATGATAACACCACCAACTACAAGTCTGTACCATCTCCGGTTCTCTTTGAGAATCATAACTATCATCAAGTGATACCGGAGAGTTCGGTGAAATCGGACTCATCATCAGATATGGAATCTAATACCTCGAGTATTGGTGAACCATATCCTGAAGATGTGAGACCGATTTTGGGCTTGAACAATGAGGGTGTTTATGCTGAGAGTGATAGTTCAGATTCGGATAATGATGATAATGATGATACTGGTAGTGATAAATCTGATAATGAATGTGAGATTCCAAAAGAAAATCACATCATTACAACCGAACCAGTATCACCATCTGATCATATTCATCCGATGGCAAAAGCTATTCATGACAAGAAATCGAAAAAGTTTGATGTTGAGAAAAAGAATGTTGTTAAAAATGAGGTCAAAAAGAATGTTGTTAAGAATGATGTTAAGAATGTGATTGAAAAGAATGAGCTGAATGAAACCAGTGACAAACCTGTAAAGGTATTTTATCGGATGGAAGGATCCGATAAAATCATTGCTGATGAGGAGTTTCCAATTAAAAACGTTAACTATTCTAAACTTGATAAAATCTGGCAAGAAAGCACAATTTGGTTTCCAAAACATGAAAGAACCAATGAAATTCCACCAGAAATCTTAAAGAAACTGTTTTCAGAAACTCCTCAAGAGCCAAAAATACATGTCACTGAGTTTATTCGACCTGATGATAAAGCAAATGGTTTTCATGAACCTTCTTACTCGAAAGGACCACTTCCTGAGAGTTTAAGAAATCAACAATATAATGATCAATTTCCTGTAAAAACATTTGCTTCACCGAATGCTCATTATGTGTTTGAGGAATATAGAAAGTGCTTTAAATGTGGAGAACGCGGGCATTTACTTGCTCAGTGTCCATATGTAAGGCACAAGAGACATGAAGTTGAGGTTAAGAATTCCATCAAAAAGCCGATTGATCATTATATTCCACCGCATAGACGGACTGTTCCTCAACAACAACATTTTCAAAATCAAAACAATTTTCAAATGAGGAACAACCGTCCATTTCATTATGATCGGAGGAATCGGATGGCAATGGAACAATCTTGGAGAAAACCAGTGGTGAACACAACAGCTGATAGACAAAAGGTTACACAAAAACCAATTGTCAAGTCAAATGTTGGACCTAAGTCTGTTCAATCAGATAAGGTTGCTAAGAAAGTTACTTTCAGTAACAATGTTCAGAAACCTATTGAGAAACCAAAACCTCAAATTCGTATTCTCAAAAGGTCTGAACAATCTTGGACACCTAATGGTTCTCCAGGAGCCTCTACATCAAAGGTGAGTGATAAGAATGAATCTGTTTTGAAAAATCAGAAAACGATTGATTCAAAACAGAAAGTTGTTGAGAAAGTCATTGAGAATGATTCTTTGAAAGCCAAAGTTCAAAGGCCCAAGACTCAGGCTTGGGTCCCCCGAAAGAACTAATTGTCTATTTTTTGTGTGCAGGGAGCTCCAGTTGGCCCTATTAGCAGTCTCTGGATTGTTGATAGTGGAGCTTCAGGCCACATGACGGGGGATTTGGCGTTGCTGTTTGATGTGAAGAATATCAATGGTGGATATGTTGCGTTCGCGGGCAATAAAGGAGGTTATATAACGATGGAAGGGAGCGTGAGTAATGGGGTTGTGACTTTCGAGCGGATATCTTATGTCAAACAGATAGACTATAATCTGTTGAGCGTCAGCCAAATATGCGACAAACAATTTTCTGTGCATTTTGATGACAAATCCTGCTACATACTTAAACCGGGCTTCAAGATTCCAAAGGAGTGGGTTATGTTGATGGCACCTCGAGTCAACAATCTTTACATTCTTGATATGGCACCTCGAGTCAACAATCTTTACATTCTTGAGGGGTATTAAGTTCAAGAAGTTTATGTTGTATCCAAGGTTTCTAATGATGATCTTTGACCACAAGTATCCAATGCTGAAGAAGGATCCGACAATGATTCTAGGGCAAGATCACATGAATATTAGAACCTTGATGAGGATGAAAGGTTATAAGGGTGTAGCTGACAATGAGAAACCACCCAACAGGAGATTGTTTGGGGCTTTGGCTCGTCCGGATTATACTGATCCAGGCAAGAACAAAGCTAGACATGATGATAGTGATTCAGATAACGACGATCCCTTAGTGTATGCTGATTCTAGCACTAAGCGGAAGCGTCAAGTAGTCAATCCTGGAGCCAAAGGGAAGGGCAAAGGAAAGGCTATTGATCAGGGAAGCACAAAGCAACAGGCTGCGAGAAAGAAATCGACTGCAAAGAAAGGTTCAGGTTTGGTGGATGAAGAGTCTGTGGATTCGGAAGAGACTGAGGTTGATGAACAGTGGGATTCTGATGACGAGAACGTGAGGACCACCAAACGTAAGGCCACTATGGTTGGTGAGTCTGAATTATTGAATCAGTCGATAGAAGAGTCTGAGAGGAGAAGGAAATCAGTAGAAGATGAAGGTTTGGGAGTTGATTTAGCTGAGCTGAGTGTTGGTGACACTGTAGTTGTGAATTTGCCAAAGAAGACAAAGAAACAAAAGACGATGGCAAAGAAGTCCAGTGTGAAAGAACTGAGAGAGAAAGAATTAGCTCAGTTGTTGAAGGGTAAGAGATTGCCTGATGCTGGAACACCTTCCAAGTTATCTTCGCCAGTTACTAAGAAGCAGAAGAAAGGAAAGGAGGCAGAGACTTTACCAATCGATCAGTTTAATATCGATATGGATAAAGTGCTCGAGATGTTTAAGAAGCCTCAAAAGGAGAAAGCTGTTGAAGTTGAGTCCTCCAGATCAAAGTCAAAGAAAATGACTGTTGATGATGATGTGATGAAACAGGTCAATAAGAAGATGGAGGATATGATGAAAATGCTGCTTGCTCAACAAGCTGAAATCACTAAATTCAAGCAGAATGAGGAGAAGATGCTCCAGATTGTAGTTGCTTCAAAAGCGAATCAGGATGATATTAATGAAAAGATTCAGTTGTTAGAAGCTAAGAATGAGAAGCTTGAGAGGAGATGTGATAGAAACAAGAACAAGATCAAACTAATCAAGGCGGATAATAAAGAGTTAAAGAAGGAAAACAAACGCCTGTGTGGTTTGATTGAAGAATTGTATAGCAGAGCACCTCAATTGAAAGAGGGTGAGGAAGATGAAGAAGATGATGAACAGAAAATTGACTATGAGTATTCTGAATCAGAGAAAGAAGATGATGATGATGAAGAGGATGATGAGGGTTCGGATAAAAGTGATGATGACAACGATGATGATGATGATGACAACAATGATGATGATGGTGCTGAGGGTACAGGAAAGAAGGATGATGAGCTTAGTAGTGGAAGTGATCATGAAGGAGGAGATGATACTTCTAAGTTTAGTTATGAGAAGAGAAAATCACAGAAGAAGAAAGATACTGGAGAATCTAGTTCCAAGAAGAAAGGTGAGAATGTAGATGAAAGTATCTTTTGGAACGAAAAGGTGAGATCTCTTTCTGATGATGCTAAGCTGATATACAAAAACATGTTGGAGAAAAGGGAGTGGACCATTGAGTTCACTGGATGCTTCGCTGAAATATTCCAGACTGATGATCTGAGATACGAGCTGGAATATGAAGATCCAGATCTTGAAGAGGGGGAACTACCTGCATCTGTGGCGAAAGAAATATTAGATGGTCTCGCACAGAGGGTAGGTAAGACATTTGAGGAGTTCATGATAGATGAATCGATTCCTGATATTCCTGAAAAGGATATGGGAAATCATTCTGATGATGTGCAAACTCCAGAAAACAATGAGGTTGAGATTGAAGATATCACTCATGAGGAATTTCCCCAGTATTTTAGAAAAGAAGATGAAAACGAAGTATTTCCTGACTTCACAGAGATACCAAACAAGTCAGCGAAACAGAAAGCGAAGAGAAGAAGCGAAGAGTTTGTTGAGAAGGTGTTTGGTGATGAAAAGAAAGATTCTTCCAACCAGTCTGATGAGTTGAAGAATTATCTGAAGAAGTTGAAGGAGATGGATGAGAACCGACCTAAACCTGAAGCTCAAGGTAACTTTTATCGATTTCATAATGCCAAGTTCAAAGGCAGAGCTCTCGGGTGGACTTATCTTGGCAGACTGAAGTGCATTGCAGCTAAATGGGAAACCGGAATTCTGTATTTCAACAGATTCTGTGATTTACTTACTCTACCGTACTGGGCGGTGAGAGATTTGTGCAGATTCCCTATGTCTGGAGCCGAGGTAAATGGATCGCATGTCGGTTGGTGCGCAGATAAGTTAGTTTGGGAGAGTCGCACTAGATGGAACAGGTTTAAGCCTCAATATCCCAGAAGAAAACAGCATAGGGATATTGATCCTCAAACCAACATGAAGCGTGTGACTTTGATCTATAAAGCACCAAATGTGATGAGAAAGATACCATTGATGCCAATGCCACAGCATTTCAGTGCTGATTTCATATTCTGGTATTATGATTGGAGGAAGGCAGAAGCAGTGATTGTATTGAGGGATGGAAAGGACAAATACAAGCATGTTCATGTATTTGATCCTATGTGGCTGATAAACTGCACATTTGAAGACATCATTATGTTGTTCTTTAATCCGATCTATTATGAACCGAACGACTTTGCTCAGGCGAGGAAGTACACTCAAGTTGTGGGAGTTTGTTTTGCGTATGACATAAACGCTGGAAGCAACTTGGAGGGTAAACTTGGCAAGACTGTGAAGATCGCCAATGTTTCAAAGCCTGTGAAGAAAACATTCGAGCCGCCAATGACTGATGAACAAAAGAAGCAGCTCAGAATCAAGCTGATGAACAGGACGATGGATTATCAAAGAAGACTATCCAATCAATAGTCGAGGGGGAGTTTGTTGATGCATTTGCGACTAAGGATTGGATATGATATTATTAACACATGTTAGTTGGTAGCCGAAGGTGTAGATATGGGCGAATGAAGATAGATATGGGCGAAGGTGAGACAAACTGGGCGAAGGTAGAACCTGATTGGACGAATGAAGTTTTGATGTGGACAGAAGACCACATTCGACCACTCTATGTGGGCGAATGTGGAAATTCTCACATTCGACCTACAGAAAGGGGCGAATGTGCAGACATTATATATAGGTTTTGAGTTTTTGATTATGTAAGAGAGTTATCATTTTGTGTCCAGGTTCTGTGCAGGTTCAGTAGTGTTTTGAGAAAGTGTCGTTGTGTTTCTAGATTAACATAAACGTTGTAATTGCTTGTTAATTGAAAGTTAATCTATGAAAATGAAGTTGAAAATGATCTTGATTGTGTCGTGATTAGCATCTTATCAATTTGTTCAGATCTAGGGATTCCGCACCTAGATTTGTGACTTGTATGATCATAATATCCTGTTTTAGATAAAATCCAACGCTCACAATTTCATGATTATGACATTTAATTCAATGGTACATTTTTTTTTTAACTTTAACTTTCATAGAAACACAAAACGGGAGCGTCCTCAAAACAAGGACGACACCCGACAATTACATCATATACAAAGGACTATAACACCAATCCTCCCAACGGAGATCATTGAACTTAGACCTATATTTAAGCCACAAAAACGACATAGATTTTACACTGCCAATCACAACCGAGGCCTTAGGCTCTACCCCCTAAAAGTCTTCTCATTCCTGGCTCTCCAGATCAACCAAAAAGCCACCAAGATAATTCCATGCACTATCTTCTTGCCCCACTTACTTCCAGGCGCTCTCTTGTATAGAGAAAGAAGATCCTTTGTATGAAAAACAATAACCGTATTTAAGCCGCACCATTTCCATATGTTGTCCCAAACCGTATACGAGAACCCGCATCCCGTGAAAATGTGTTCCATGGTCTCAATGGCAGCCTCACATAATTTACACAGATCATTGGTAACGGGAACATTTCTTTTTTGTAAAGCTTCTACCGATGGAATCCTATCCAATTCAGCCCGCCAGGCGAAAAACTGACACTTTAAAGGAACCCAATTAACCCATTTAAACTTAAAAAAATTACCTGGGTCCCTATGCTTCTTGACAAGATCTTTGACTCCTGCAACCGAGAATCCTTGAGAGCCGGCCCACTCCCATACATCTTTATCAGTACCTATGCGGGCCTGTGTCAGCTTCAAGTTTAGCTCAGCCCATTCATTAACCTCCTCCAAGCCCATTGGAGTAGTGAAATCAACCGGACACCAGTAATCATTTGACCTGCACTCCTTTATAAGCCTTGTTTTGGTGATTGAAGCCCTATAAAGGAGAGGAAACTTCTGCTTCAAAGTATCATCAAATAACCACCTATCCTCCCAGAATCGAATATTACTACCATCCCCGAGTTTACCTTTCAAGAGCTCAAGAAAAAACTTATCCCCGCATTTAAACCGCTCACAATTTAGAACAATAGCAGCCCACACTCCGCCTTTGCCCGTGATGCGAGGGAGCCCGGACCATCTACTCCTACCATTATGGCATGCCAAGATGATTTGTTTCCACAACGTGCCTTCCTCCACACGAAAACGCCAAGCCCACTTTGAAAGTAAAGCATCATTAACATCTTTTAGACGGCTAATACCCAAACCCCCTTTGTTTTTATCACACGTCACCTTGTCCCACGCCACCCAATGAATCCTGTGAATATCATTAGAAGACGACCAAAGAAAACCTTTCATAAGACTCTCTAACTTATCGAGCACCCCTACCGGGGCCTTATACAAAGAGAAAAAATAAATAGGCAAGCTTTGAAGGACCGATTTGAGCAAAGTTATTCGGCCCCCAAAAGAAAGCAAGTTTGCTTTCCAAGAAGAGAGTCTAGCTTCAAATACTTCTATTATTTTGCGCCAGCAATTAATTCTATTCATATTCGCCCCAACCGACACCCCCAAGTAATCAAAAGGAAAAGAACCCACACGGCACCCAATTTTAGCGGCCATGGCTTCAACATCTTCAACTGGTATTCCAGATCCATATAAAAATGATTTGTGAATATTGAATTTAAGACCGGAACAAAGATGAAAAATTCTAAGAATTCTTGCCGCCACCAAGATATTAGTATCCGACCAACTCCCCATTAAAAGAGCATCATCCGCAAAGAATAAGTGCGAAATCTCTGGGCCACTCTTCGCTAAAGTAATCCCTTCAAAAACTCCCAACTTATTTGCTTTGTTGAACAAACAAGTAAGGGCTTCCATAACTATTAAGAACAAAAAAGGCGAAATAGGATCACCTTGACGTAAACCTTTGTGACATTGAAACTCAAAAGTAGGCGACCCATTTACAAGCACCGCCGATCTCGCCGAAACTAAAATACCCTTAATCCATAAACGCCACTTCTCCGGAAAGCCCATTTGCTCCATAATAGAAAGAAGAAAAGACCAATTAACGTTGTCATACGCCTTCTCGAAATCTATCTTCATAAAGAAAACACTTCTAGCCCGCCTTCTACACCATGAAAGTATTTCATTCGCCACTAAGGGACCGTCAAGAATATTCCTATCACTGAGGAAGCCCGTTTGATTATCCGAGATAATAAAACCAATCACCTTCTTTAACCTCAAAGACAATACTTTAGATAAAACTTTACTAATAATACCCACCAATGTGATTGGTCTATAGTCCTTGAGACCTAGAGGGTTCTTGACCTTAGGGATAAGCGTAATAAACGAAGAAGCACAACCACGACTGATAACACCCGATTCAAAAAATTCCGCGAAAATCTTCAAAAAATCGTCTTCTATGATCGGCCAAAAATGTCTAACGAAACTAAAATTATAGCCGTCCGGACCCGGAGCTTTGTCTTTACCACATTCAAAAACCGCAACCTTTATTTCTTCCCTATTAAAGGGCGCAATAAGGGCAGCAATCATATTCTCCGGAATTTTCTTAAGCCCGTCACAGATAAGAGAAGGCCTTGAAGGATATTTTTCTTTAAAGTGACTGCTAAAAAACTTTAAAACCTCCTTTTTGACCAAACTAGGCTTTGACACCCACTCCCCATTCACCATAAGACCTTGAATCGCGTTCGATGCCTTTCTGCCGTTTATTATTCTATGGAAATAGGCCGTATTATCATCTCCATATCTAGCCCAATTCACCCGGGATTTTTGTAATAGATCCTTCGCATGAAAAAGCTCTCTTTCCTCAATACCTTTCTTGCACTCCTGCCAAACCCATTCTTCCTCTTCTAATAAATCTCTATGTTCCATCTCGAGCTCTATCCGCTCAAGATCCTCTTTAAGGACTTTGAGCTGTTCACCTTCTTTAGCCTCTACCTGTTTCTTCCAATCAATCAAACACAATTTTACGTACCTGAGCTTAGAAGAAAAAACCACATCCGCAGGCCCTGACATAGAACAATTTTTAAAAGCCTCAGAGACCACCACATCACAACTGTCCCTATCCAACCACGAGTTAAACCATCTGAAAGGACGAGGACCGAAATTCTCATCTACCACGGTTAAAAGCAGCGGATTATGGTCAGATAAGTATCTCGGCAGAGCCCGCAAGCAAGCCTCCGGCCACCGATTAAAGAAATCCGCGTTAACCAAGAATCTATCAATTTTACTAAGTTTCAACGACGAGCCTCTCTTGGATAAACATGTAAACGCACCACCTTTCATACCGTACTCAATAAGACCTGACACATCAATAAAAGTATTAAAATTATCAGCATCGACTTGGTCAAAAAAACAATTTTTCCGCTCCTCGGCAAACCTAACAGAGTTAAAATCTCCAAGAAGACACCAACACCCTGATCATTTCAAGAATGATGAGAATTCTAAGGCTTTGTTGATGATGGTGAAGGTATAGATGTGACACCCGTCGAAATCACAGGTCATATCCGTACACTTAGCTACATGTATACAGTGTGTATATCACTACATGTCATCATAGTTAGACTATACAGGGTTCCAACGGGTTAATCCCAAAGCATACAGTCTAATAGTAGATACACTAGTCCTATTAAGTTGAATAACTCATAATAGATTCTAGGAAATCCATGCACTTGAACAAGAATTCCAACTTGTTACCCCGACAAGAACAAAAACAAACAATGTTCATCTACATGGACTATCCACATGCATTGTCCAACAAGGGTGATTAAACTCCAATTAACTTGTGTACAAGGGCATTAGTTGTAATGCATATACATGTGTACATCCATAGGCACGTTAATAATTAGCAAGATCCAAATTATATACCTATGTATGCATGTACACGATCACATATACATGTATACACACACACATACGACTACCTATATACATACACGAATACATATACACATGCACACTCACTTACTAGTGTAACATTCACAAATTTCTAATAAATTTAGAATAACATTTGGGGAAAAATTGTAATACCCGAATTTTAATTTGGTAAAATAGTTAAATTGTTTTAAGCCATTGGGGTTGGTGGCCCAATGGTAGAAGCAAAGCTTCTAGGAACACCTAAGGGGGAGGTCAGGGGTTCAAATCCCACAAGGAGTAGAAATTTGCCGTTCAAAAAAAAAGTTACATTGTTTTAAGTATCAAAACTATTAACTAATTTTGCTACATTGAAAATTGAATGCATAACTAAAACGTAAAGCTCAAAACAATTTAAAAAAAGAACTAAATAGAAAGGTGTTAAGTTTTGATGTTAAATGGATTTTTTTATAAACTCAACGGTTTACGAAACAAACAAAGTCAACATGCCAACATTATGTATTATTTTCCTTTACTACTCAAATCGATTTCAACATGTTACAACAAGTTTTTATTAGTGATAATTATGAACATTTATATATTGAAACAACATTTTTTTTTTATTGATACTTATGTTTGTTGGCAATTGTTTTTATCTCACCATAAATTCAATTTATTAGCATTTATCAGTTGATATATATATATATATATATATATATATATATATGGGGGCATTATATTAAAAAAAAGAAAAGAATTTGTCTCAAAATGTTTTAACAACATTACTAATTTAGCTTATTTTAGTTTCCCTTCCCTTCCCTTCTATACTACAAACACAACAACGGTTCTAACCACCCCGTCATGTTGTGGTTAGAAACTTCAACTTAATAAGACACACAACTGTCATTGCTCCCGTTTCTTTCCTCTAGTCGCCATACAAAAAAAACGACACACCAGCTTGGGTTATCGACGGAGCGTTCAGTGTTTCCTTTTGATTCCTATTTGCGATCAGTCATCATCGATCCTACCTTGAATCAACGCCGCCCCTCGTTTGTCTATGTTCTTCCGAACTAGCGAGGTAAATAACTAATAAACCAAGTTCCTTGTTTTAAAACTTGATTTCCGGCGATGGGTACAATATAAGAAACCACGGATTTGGCCACTGTGTTATAAACTTTTCTGTGCTAAATATATATTTGATCATTTTCTAATAAACAATGTTTCTATTTGGTAATAAAATTTATGAAACTAAAAATTTACTTTTGCATGAATGGATTCTTTTTTGTCATCCAAAATTCATGATGTTTTTCTTTTTATTTGAAAGGCTCGGTTATGAATTTATATAAATTATGGTCATGCCTACTTATTGGTTTAATGATTTCCAAAATATGTAGACTGGTTGGTTTTATTAAAAAATATAAACAAATATATTACTGATGATGATTTATAATTTATTTACTGAGACCTCATCTTTTGAAATTCTAAATCGGGGCCAATCAATTAACTATTCACAAACTAATATGAACTCAGGACTGAAATTATAGATCATGAAACTAAGGTCAAATAAACAAATAATCAATAACCTTCGCCGGTACAATCAATGAGCCAATGAATTTTGCACGGACACAATAACTATAGACACTAAATCATCATTCTTAAATTATTTAGGTTCAAACATAATTCATTGATTGTCATTGATTTCATGCAAGTTCATCATCACAATCAAAGTGAGTATATCTTTCCCCTTTTTACTATTTACTCTTTTGGGGTGACTCATGTACCAATATCATTAAACTTACGTATATTATTTATAAAGCAATGTGCTCATTGATATGTTTTGTGTGAATTGTATGAACGATTTGTCAAAGTCATTAACCTTTGGGCCGCACCTAACAATGAGTAGTACTACAAATTGTATCCCTTGTTTGACTTACGTGAACGAGTTAAGTCCTTGGTCACTGTTATGGTTTTTCTTGAACGATGTGTGAACGATTATTGAACGATGTGAGGCTTGATTTTGACCCTTTTACATATTACAAATATCATAGCACATAAATTGCGAAACACTTTTCTATTATATGTATTCAAACAGGGTATGCTCACCAATACATTTTTGTATTGACCAAATTATTTTCGTACATGTTTTAGGTTCTTATGAGATCACTTCTAAGCTTTTGGAACTTAGGCTTAGATTGAGATTTACTGTATTTTAGTTTAGATTGCTAGTTTTAATTGTTGTATTTCTTTCAATGTAATAAACTATTCCATTTAATATATCAAAATTTACATTTCTAGTCCATGAGCTATTGAACAATCGTCACTACGTGACACCTCGATGTTTCCGCCATCGGTTGGGGTGTTACAGATTGGTATCAGAGCCATGGTTATAGGGAATTAGGTTATTAGAATTCCTTTTAGCCTAGTCTATAACTAAGCTTACTTTCACGAGTCCTCTCGTGTATATTTCTCTTTATCCTTATATTTTCTTTCCAGATATTTTCGCTATGATTCTTTTTTTCGTTATTCTTTCGGTGTTTTGTTTAGAGAAGAAGACACTCATATTTCACAAGCGAAACGATATCACCAAGTTAGGAGTGACATCCATACCTTGGTGATTAGTTTCACTCCTCTATATGTTATTTATCTTAGGAATATATCTCTAAGATAGGAGTGACATCTTGTAACACCCCAACCGATGGCGGAAACATCGAGGTGTCACGTAGTGACGATTGTTCAATAGCTCATGGACTAGAAATGTAAATTTGAATACATTGAATTGAATAATTTATTACATTGAAAGGAATTACAAGATACAAAATTCTAACGTGACAACTAATACTGAAATCCAATAAATCTCAAATCTAAGTTTAATTTCCAAAAGCTTAGAAATGATCTCATAAGAACCTGAAACATGTACAAAAATAATTTGGTCAATACAAAAATGTATTGGTGAGCATACCCTGTTTGAATACATATAGTAGAAAAATGTTTAGCAATTCATGTGTGGTACCATTTGCAATTATGTAATAAGTAGTATCAGTCAAAACCAAGCCTATGAATGAGACTAACACGTGAATAACCAACTGAATAATGAATTAACAAGACAATGACCAAGATTCTCTCAACAGAGTCTCAAGGGGGTATACCATAGTACTATTCATTGAAATGCTAGGCCACAGAACGGTTAATGATTTTGACTAAGCATACACACAAATTCACATAAAGCAAACACACATGAGAATTGCATTAAGTATAAGAATAACATTTGATAATAGTGTACATGATTAGCCCCAAAATAGTAAAACATGAAAAAGGGGAAAGATATACTCACAGTTTGCGAAAGCGATCAAAATCCAACTTAAGCAGTCGTGAGCTAAGTAATGGGAATTCCGAGGAATTCAACCTATAATGTATATGAATACTAATAAGGAAATATCTAAGAATCTAAAGTATCTAGGGTCTAAGGCATTAGGGTTTGCTAAGTCGATTTAGGGAATTAGAGTTTTTATGATAAGTCGAATTACTATAAAAGTTGTATATTAAAAATAATATACTAAAGTTTGTAATTAGGATTTAGGTAATTATTACCAATTGAATATTTAGATTAAAATATGTTTGAATAATTAAGACAAAGTAATTTAATTAATTTCTTTCACTTGTAGTTATTGTAAGTAAATACACTACGTTCTTTTTCTTTATCATCAAGTTTAGCCAAATGAGTATTATTTTCGGTTTAAGAAACATTACAAAAATAATTGGTTTCTGTGAATTGTTATAAAAGAAGACGATGACTTTTATCTTAGAAATGTTGGCCACCATATGTTTCTAAACCTCTTGGTTCGATAACCATGCACCATAACCATTTTTCTTTTAAACATCTATGTGTTGGTATTTTGTGATGAAAGAACAGTAATATTTTATGTACTAAACTTTAAATAAATATGACATATTTTTATTATAATCATTGAAAATTTATAAACTAGATATATTTTTTTATTTATAAATAAACTATTTATGTAAAGTAGTTTATGTACAACCAATTAGAATTATTACTGCATATCGTAATATAAAGTGTGTTTGAATATTTACACAGAAAGTAGTTCGTCACGGCGAAATATATTAAATGACGAAGTTAAATCGTTGAATGGTTTAGAGTAGTCGGGATATGCATTGATATTGGATTTGGTAGTAAACACCGCTTATTCGGTTATAGAGTTCGTTTGAGGACAATGTTCGTGGCAGTTTAACGTGTAGGTTTGATGCTTTGCAACTGTGAGTATATCTTTCCCCTTTTTACTGTTTTACTATTTTGGGGTGACTCATGTACCTATTATCAAGTTTCTATTTCTTATACTTAATGCAATTCTCATGTGTGTTTGCCTTATGTGATTTGGTGTGTATTTATGCTTGTCAAAATCATTAACCGATGGGCGGCCTAGCATTTCAATGAATAGTACTATGGTATACCCCCTTGAGACTCCGTTGAGAGAATCTTGGTCATTGTCATGTTAATTCATTATTCAAATTGTTAGTCATGTGTTAGTCATTATTCATAGGCTTGGTTTTGACTGATACTACTTATTACATATTTGCAAACGGTATACAACACATGAATTGCAAAACACTTTTCTATTATATGTATTCAAATAGGGTATGCTCACCAATACATTTCTGTATTGACAAAATTATTTTCGTACATGTTTCAGGTTATTTGAGATGCATTCGTTAAGCTTTCGGATTCATATTTAGATTTTGATTCATTGTATTTCAGTTTAGGTGACATTTAGAATCATTGTATTTCATTTCAATGTAATAAACTATTTAATCAATGTATCAACATTTCCACTTTTAGTCCATGAGCTATTGAACAATCGTCACTACGTGACACCTCGATGTTTCCGCCATCGGTTGGGGTGTTACAGTAGGGCTAATCACCCCCTTTATAGGCGATTAGAACCTCCTACTCGCCCCTTGCAACATCAAGTTACATTTCGCGTGTTTAATCCTCCAAATCAGATCCAAAACATGTAAAAAACCTCAACATCAAACCCAAATCATTAAATAGCCCATCCCAAGTAAAAACCCCTAATTTATCATCGTTCTAACAACCATAATTGCGAGCATTTCCCAAAATAGCATATTATCATGTAAACATCACATCAAACATGCAAAACTTACCTTAAATGGCAATTATCCAGATTTCATCACATAACAACGTTGCGCAACCACATCCTACTGTTCCTACTTCATCATAGAGAAAACCCTAACCTCATTGTAAGGATAGAAAGGATTGAAGAAACCTTAGTCTAATTCATACTTCTGCCAAAATATCCTAAGTATAGAACTACTGAAGAAAGAAGACACAAGTACTGAAGAAGGATTCAACAAGTACTGAAGAAGAAAGATCAGAAGTTCTGAAGTCAAACCAGACAAGTCGACTGAAGAACTACTGAAGACAAACTACTGATGAGTAGTTTGTCATTCATCAGCACTTGTAATAGAATCTTTCCACCGCCCTTATGTTTCAGTAGTTTAATTGTTTATTATTACTTTATCATTTTGTACAAGTTCCAATACTGCAACTTGTTTTTGTAACAAGGTTCATGCATTTGTAAGTCTATAAATAGATGGGTTCATCCCTCTGTTTTAGACATTGATTTTAATAGAAAACTGAAATCCTTCAAAGCTTATACTTGTTATTACATTTCATTAACTGGGAGTCTATTTGCTTATTTATTGTCATATACATTCAATACTTAGATTCTCATTAACTTGTCTTTAGTTTTCAAACATCTAGGGGGAGTAATAACTCCTGTTGATAGTGAAACTTTACAACTCATTCCGCTGTGCAAAACTGATTAAACTTGCAAAACACATAAGTGTTCATATGCAAGTAAACTGTAAAAGAGCATACTGATCCAACAATTGGTATTAGAGCACTGGTTTATCTGATCAAATATCAATCTAACAAATTGAGAATCAGACACAGGCTCTTATTGATATTCAATAAAGGATTAAAAGTTCACTTTTTCAACATCCATCACTTTGAGAGAAACTTGACAAATCAATACTCTCTAAAATGGATCCTCATAATACTGGTTCTGCCAATAAACCTGCTATGCTTGTTCGTTC
The DNA here is from genome assembly GCA_030844895.1 of Ambrosia x helenae. Classification (NCBI taxonomy): domain Eukaryota; kingdom Viridiplantae; phylum Streptophyta; class Magnoliopsida; order Asterales; family Asteraceae; genus Ambrosia; species Ambrosia x helenae. The sequence continues at coordinate 94,501,076 of CM061224.1, read as the reverse complement.
AGAATATAACATATGGCAGAAAAGAATGGCACATACTCTGTCTCAGACCAACACTGGTTGTTGGAAATCTGTGATATATGGTCCTCACAAACCAGTAAACATTAATCTTGAAACTAAAGTTGAAATACCAAAAGACCCAAAAGACTACACAGATGAAGATTTCCTAAAACTTGAGCATGATGCTAAAGCTTTTTCTATGTTGGCAATAGCACTCCCAAATGAAATCTACTCTGGACTTTTACACTGTGAAAGTGCCAAAGAGCTTTGGGACTGCCTAAAAGAGTAGTTTGGAGGAACTAAAAAAGTGATTGCCAACACTAGAGAAATCCTGGCTCAACAATATGAAACATTTACTCACATCAATGGGGAAACTTTAACACCACAATTTGAAAGATTTTCCTCATTAATATCTGAGTTGAAATTAAATGGTCAGACCTATACAAATGTATCTATGCTTCATAGATTTTTAAGGTCTTTACCAGAAAAATGGGAAACTTACTCTATAGTTCTCAGATCTTCACCAAACTTTAACTCCCTAACTCTTACAAAATTACATGGGATATTGCTAACTTTTGAAAGAGAAATTGACCAAAAGAAAAAATTGAAAGTTCTGGTAAAACAGCTGATGATTATGTACCAGGTAGTACAACACTGTTGGGACAAGACTCACCTTCTTGTCCAAATAATTTTGGATCTTTTGACCACATTGACATAACTGCTGGGATCTCATCAGAAAGATCTTATCCAGCTTATGACAATGATGATTATAGTCAAACTGCTGACAACATGTGTTTTTATCATGGATGAATTGAAATTTTTTAGCAGTGATGACTTAGAAGAAATGTACATTTTACACCAACTGGCCATGTTAAGTATAAAAACTAATAAATTTTACAAAAGGTCGGGAAGGAAATTTCCAAGACTGAACAGTTCAACAAAAATTGGTTTTGACAAATCTAAACTTAGATGTCACAAGTGTCAGAAGTTGGGACATTTTGTACAGATACCTGCTCAACAAATGTAGAGCGAACAACCAATGCCTTCCATTCCAGCTACTCAACAGCCTCCACAAACTCAACAACCCTCACAACAAAGTCTTTTCACTTCAGGGTATGTTGACTGGAGCAGTCTTCCTTTTGACACAATAGAGTGTAATCCTGACGCAGACAACAAAATGTTTGACATCAACTGGGGAGAACCTGACAATGGCAGAAAGAACTTTGCCTTAATGGCATTTGAGCGCTGCACCTCAAAATCTGCCTTGTCTCAGGTATCAAAAGAATCTTTAACAAAACTTTGTTCAAACTCATGTAAAGAATCTTTTGCTCTCATAAGAGAGACTAATGTGCATTTACAAGGCAAAGCCAATGACTCTGAGAGAAAATTTACTCAAATGAAATGTGATTTAGAAAGAAAGCTTGCTGCAAAATCAAAAGAAAATTCTAAATTAACTAACAATGCTATTAAAACCCAAGCACAACTTAAAATCATGATAGAAGACATAGGAAGTGTCAGAAAAGAGCTTGCTGACACCAAGGTTGACTGTGAAAAATGGGTTGAGTCATGTAAAGGGTACCAACTGCTACTTAACAAACAAAGTGCATCAAATGTTCAGTTTGGCATAGGGTACAATCATACTGAAACACCAACTGATTTTTCTCCCAAAACTACTGAAGATGGGAGAAAAATTGTTCAAAATGAAACTTCTGGAGAGAAAGAATGCACATCTTTTCATGAAAACTTTCTAAAAATTCAAAAAGAAAGTTCTTCAGAAGTACTGATTAAATCTGACTTTAAGCCATCAGTAGTTTCATCTACATCAGGAATTGAGAACCTGAAAACTACTGAATACCTAAATCAAAACAAGACAGTCAGAAATTTGCCTTTAAGTGAAAAAGAAAAGGCAAAAGAATGTGAAATTTGTGGTTTGTTTAACGACAAAACAGAATTTTGTAGATACAGAAAAGGAATTCAGTATAACAAGAAAATTTCACAACTGGTTGTGGGAAAACAACTCAAAAATGATTTTGAAGAAACTTTCTTTCCCAAGAAACAACAACCAGGCAACACCTTTTCTCAGAAAAAGATGAAATCTCAATAACAGTCTTTTTCTCAAAATTCTCTTTCAGTAGTTAGACCTAAATCATCAGCAGTTTCACAAACTGCTGAGATTAAAGATCTCATGAATATGGTACAACTACTGATGACCAAGGTTGATGGTGGTCCTCAAAAGGATACCACCATTGCTCTTAATGAAAAATCCATTGCCAAAAAGACATGGATTCCTGACCCTGGTCAAGAACAAACTGTTAATGTTCTCAAGAGCAAACCCAAAGCCAAATTGGCTTGGGTTCCCAAATCTAACTAATTTGCTACTTTGTGCAGAGGGTCTCCAGAGGCTTAAATAGCATTTGGTATGTTGACAGAGGAGGCTCAATGCACATGACAGGATACAGATACCTGATAAACAATTTTATCAGTCAAAGAGAAGGATCTTTATCCTTTGGGAACAATTCCAAGGGATGTGCTTGGACATGGAAATGTCTCTTCTGGCAAAATACAGTTTGACAAGGTCAATCTGGTTGAAAACCTTGAGTACAACTTGCTGAGTGTGTCACAAATGTGTTATAAAGGATATTCTTCCTTTTTCACAAAGACAACATGCAAGATCATATCACCAGAATGCCAGAAGTTGATAGAGAAGATCATTGAAGATCATACTTTGTTGATAGCCAAAAGATGTGGCAATGTCTATGCAGTGGACATTGAAAAGGACAAAGTACTGAACAACACTGCCTGTTTCTTCTCAAGGGCATCAACTTCAGAGACTGATCTCTGGCACAGGAGACTTGGCCATGTGAACTTTAAAACCATAAATAAAGTCACAAAAATGGGCTTGGTCAGAGGTCTACCCTTAAAAGTATGCCAGTGTCAAGAACACTGTGTATCCTGTTTAAAGGGAAAGCATCATAAGTCCTCCTATAAGTCTATTGAAGAATCAAAAACAACTACATGCCTTCAACTACTCCATATGAACTTATTTGGGCTAGGCAAAATCATGAGCCTTGGTAAGAAGAAGTATTGCCTAGTCATCATTGATGACTATTCAAGATTCACATGGGTATTCTTCTTATTTTCCAAGGATGAGGCAGCTGAAATCATCAAGTTCTTCATTCTACAAGTAGAGAAACAATACTCTCTTTCTGTCAAAACCATTAGAAGTGACAATGGGACAGAGTTTAGGAACAAAACTCTGGATGAATTCTATTTGTCTTAAGGGATTATTAGACAATTCAGTGTTCCCAGAACTCCTGAACAAAATGGTGTGGTAGAAAGGAAGAACAGGACATTAATTGAAGCAGCAAGAACCATGTTAGCTGATTCAGGCTTACCATTGTATTTCTAGGCTGAAGTAGTCAACACTGCATGTTATGTTCAGAATAGAGTCCTTGTCAACAAGAGACACTCCAAAACTGCCTATGAAGTTCTTCATGGCATTAAGTCCCTTATCTCCTTTTTCAGGGCTTTTGGATGTCAATGTTTCATTCTAAACATTAAAGACTCTATTTCAAAGTTTGCTGCAAAAGTTGATTCAGGTTATTTTCTTGGTTACTCTTCCACTAGAAAAGCCTACAAGGTTTTTAACTCAAGAACCAAGATAGTAGAAGAAACACTGAATGTCAAGTTCAATGAGTCAAAACACACTCTCATTCCAGCACATCCTGCTGAACTCTTTGACCTTGACAGCTTCCATTTCGGACCTGAAAAGACTGTCACTTCATCTAAACCTATTTATTATGGTGATCAAAGGTTTGATGATGAGGATCCTGCACCATGGACTCATAATACAGTCATTAAGTCAACTTTTAAACCATCAGAAGTTTCACAAACTTCTGATTCAACAACTATTGATGTACAAACTCAAACATCTGTTTCAGCTCCTCCAACTACTGAAGATGTTCAAAAAGCTGAACCAGATATTATTAACCTCAGTGGTTTGTTTAAAGAAGTACAAGAGCCACCTACACCTGTCAGTGGTTTACAACAACTGATTGAACACAAGGATCATCCATTGGATCAAATCATGGGTGATATTGCATCAGGTGTTCTCACAAGAAACCAGCTTTCCAACTTTTGCTTCTTCTCAGCATTCATTTCTCAGTTGGAACCTAAGAAATACCAAGAAGCCCTCAAAGACAACAATTGGGTGCAAGTTATGCAAGATGAGTTGCTCCAATTCAGGAAGCAATAGGTTTGGGAAATCTGTCCCTTACCACCAAACAAGCTACCAATTGCCACAAGATGGGTTTTCAGGAATAAACAAGATGAGGCTGGTATGATTATCAAGAACAAGGCAAGACTGGTGGTACAAGGTTATTCTCAAGAAGAAGGAATTGAGTATGATGAAACCTTTGCTCCAGTTGCAAGACTTGAAGCCATCGGGTTATTTCTGGCTTATGCTATTTCCAACAAAATTAAGGTTTTTCAAATGGATGTTAAGAATGCATTTTTGTATGGAAAGATTAAAGAGGAAGTGTATATCTGTCAGCCACCTGGGTTTGAGGATCCTTCTCATCCTGAGTGGGTGTACAAACTTGACAAAGCTCTTTATGGGCTAAAACAGGCTCCTAGAGCCTGGTATGAAACACTTTCAAACTTTTTGCTCAAAAATAAATTTACAAGAGGCTCCATTGACAAAACTCTTTTCATAAAACATGTTGGAAATCATGTCTTACTTATTCAAATTTATGTTGATGATATCATATTTGGTTCAACAAACACAAAGCTGTGTGATGAATTTAAGAAACTCATGCAATCAAAATTTGAGATGAGTACAATGGGAGAGCTGCAGTACTTTTTAGGACTGCAGATTAAACAACAAACAAATGGAACTTTTATACATCAATCTAAATATGTTAAAGAATTATTGAACAAATTTTCTTTACAAGACTGTAAATCATGTTCCACTCCCATGACACCAACCACACAAGTTGAATAAGATGATCAAGGAAAACAGGTTGATCAAACCATGTATAGATGTATGATAGGTTCCCTTTTATATCTAACTGCTTCTAGACCAGATATTATGTTTTCAACATGTGTCTGTGCTAGATATCAATCAGCTCCTAGGGAATCACACCTCATTGCAGTCAAAAGAATCTTCAAATATCTGAAAGGAACTCCTACACTTGGAATTTGGTATCATGCTTCTAGCAATACCAAGTTAACAACTTTTTCAGATAGTGACTATGCATGGTGCAAAATGTCAAGAAAATCAACATCGGGTGGTTGTCAATTCTTAGGAAACTGTCTAGTGTTCTGGCAATCAAAGAAGCAAACATCTGTTGCAACTGCAACTGCTGAAGCTGAATACATTGCAGCTGCAAGTTGTACATCACATATACAATGGCTCCAATATCAACATCTTGATTATGGAATCAAAGAGTCCAAGACACCATTGCTTGTAGACAGTAAATCTGCCATTAGCATCATTCAAAATCCTGTTCAGTTCTCAAAGACTAAACATATTGAAATCAGGTATCATTTCATAAGGGATTGCTATGAAAAAGGCAAGATTGAAGTGAAGCATGTGACAACACCCCTTGACACATCAACATTTCAGAAGTTAGTATCCATGCTTGGGATGCTAAATTTGTAAGTGTTTCTTTATTTTTCTGCACATATTTTTATTTTCACTTATATTTGTCTGTCACAAAACTTCTGAAAACCCAAAAAGAGAGAAACTACTGATGTACAAAATATCAGTATAGTTTTCTGAAAAATGATTAACTTTTGATAAAATAAACTTCAGAAGTTATGAATAAAGTGTTTATAAACATTCTCATCAGTTGTTAACAAACTACTGAAGAGAAAATGGGAACTACTGATGAGAGTTGTTCTTCATCAGCAGTTTTGTCATTAAGGGTAAATCAGACATTTCCCATTTCAAAAGTTTGACCTAGGGCGGTTATAAACTTCTGATAAACACCTTTTCCATCACTTATCCTTTCAAAAAGCAAAATTCCCTCCTTCTCTCTCAAAAACACTCTCTAAACCTAACCTGCAAACAAAAACACTGTTCGATCCACACACACACACAAACCACATGGCTCTTATACTGAAATAGGGACACAATCAAAGAGGCTACTTTGAGAAACATGAAGCCTGGTCCCAATACAACGAAATCATTGATTTAGTTGTCAAATCCCAATACTTCACTACCTTCACCATTGATCCTCCCATCCATACGGGAACTCTTAATGAGTTCTGGGCAAACTGCGAGACGGTGACAGTGAATGATCAAGTTATTTCCCTCAAATCAACTATAAAAGGGAAAGTAATGGCAATCACACCGGCTACTCTGGGAATTAGACTGGGCCTGGATGATGTGGATGCACCAGATAATTTTCCCAACTCTGAAATTCATTTGACCATGACAGAGTGTGGTTACCAAGGTACTCTCTCACCTGCAACAATTTTTAAGAAATATTTTGAACCAAAATATAAACTTTTGTTTCATTACATCATCATGTGTTTGAGTCCAAAAACTGGATCTTATGATCAGATGCCCTCTACTTTTCAACCAATTTTTCATTCCATTGTGAATGATAAAAATTCAGGGCATCAACACTTTTCTTTAATGAGTTGGTGTTACATCACCTAAATTCTAAAAAGAAGTTTTTGTTGTATCCAAGGTTCATCATGCACTGCATAATTAAAGAACTTGGAGATGAGATGCTTGTGGGAAAAACAACTGTTTTAAACCCATTAACATCACAAGCATACTCAAGGCATAACAAACCGGCTGCCTGGCCAGAAGATGACCAAGAGGAACCAGAAACAGTCCCCATGGAACCATCATCTTTCAAACCCTCACCCAAAAAGGCCAAGAAACCCAAACAACAAGAACCAAAACCCACCAACCTTAAAAGAAAGGCAGTTCAGGAAGTCGAGATGCCTGAAACTGCTGATGTGCAATCTGCACTTGTTAAAGATGTGACTGAAACATCCTCTCAGTCTCATCCATCTCAAACCCCAAAAGAGCACCAATTACCATTCTTTTCAAAAGAAAGAAATTTAAGAAAACCATAACTACTGACTCTTCTTTTGAAACTGCTGAACCTTTACCCCAAACTACTGAACCAGAACCATCAACCATAGAAATTGCAAAACTTCTCTCTGGGCTAAAAGAGATTATCCCATTAGAACATGTCAGTCCCCAACAACCACATCAAACAGGGGACATATCTTTAGACTTTGACATGAATGTGGATGTCTTTAGCCCTAACCCAAGAGATGAGGATGAACCAGGGTTTCTAAGCCCAAACTTAGAGACTTTAGGTACATTTGAGGCTGCTACTACTCATTTACCACCCAGTGGTGGACCTGAGGACAGAAGTAACATAGCTAAGACCTCACTTGTGGAAACTATTGATGAAGGCTTAATGCCTGAGGTAGGAAATCCTCAGAACCAAGAAACAAAGGTTCATGAGACAACTGGGTTGGACCCAACTCATGGTACAACTGATAATGTCCTCATTGAGGATGTCATCAGGGATTTAGATGATTCCATTAATTTGGATGATGATTCACACTCCACAAAACATGAATTGACGGCTGTTAGTGAAGGTCCTGAATTTGGTGTCTCTAAGCTCAAAGAGCTAGTCACACCAGATCAGGTTAAAGTCCACTTAATCTCTGATTCCCCTAAAGTGGCATCTTCAGTACATCCTGAAGATCATCCAAAAACACCCCCCTCACTAAAAATGCCTACACAATTCCCTGGGTCATCAAGCATAGACCTGAACCACCTATGCAGTCCAGATGGTCCCCTATACCAGATGATGAACACCCTAATAGTCAATCACCTCAAATCTTTCACAACTTCTTAGGAGTTGAAAACCACAACTCAATTTGAGGTGATAAACAAGAAACTAGGTGAGCTGTCCAACAAAATTGACAACAATTCAAGACCGCTTGCTAAGTTATCTGGTAGAACTTCCAAACCTAGCAGGCTTCCAGAAGTGGATGAAGCCAAAAAGGGGGAGAAGATTAAGAAACCAAGGGAGTCACTGGAAGCCAGGATAAAGGCAAGAGTGGCTCTACAACAACAACAACTGAGAGAAAAGGCCCAAAAAGAAAAAGAAGATCAAGATAGGCTTATTTCTACAACTGCAGTTGAAGCTGAACCTTCCCAAGGCCATAATGAAGAAACTTCTGAAGACTCAGAAAGTACTGAAGACAATCCTTCAGTAGTTGATACTTATATCAACACTTCAGCAGTTAACACTTCCAACATACAAACTGAAGAGCCTTCCAAGCCAACTGAACAACAACCAACTCCTATTCCAAGGCCTACCACAACTCAAATTACTATACTGAACCCTTCTCCCATTTCAATGTCCAAAGAACTACTAGAGAAGAGTTTACTTGCAGCCCAAAGAAAGGCTAAGGAAGATGAGATCTGGAGTAGTCTGGAAGCAAGGGAAGATAAGAGCTACACTGAAAAGCTTCAAGCTTATGAAGAAGAGTTGAATAAACAAGCTGCAGTTGAAAGAGTTGCTGAAGAAGACAAAAGACAACAACTGATGTCTTTTATTACAAAGAACAGCAAGACAAAAGCTTATTCACTCAAAGGGCTCTCCATGGATGAGCTAACAAGAAGAGCTCAAATTGTTGCTGACAAGATTGCCACAGAGAAAGATAGAAAGGCAAAGAGAGCTCAGATAATAGAAGAATTGGTAGCCAATGACTATGGTTCAAAAGCCTCAATGTCAAAGTGGAGAGAAGACAAACTACTTGACACATATAAAAGATTCAAGGCTGACAAGGCTGCAAATCCAGAGAAGCACAAAACTTCTGAAGTGTCAACTTTAGTAGTTAGAACTTCTGGTGTTAAACATTCAAGACCTGCTACCAAAAGAAAGCCAAAGGACAATACAAAGACTGACTTCAAGATGGTATTGCTGGAAGGCAATACAGTTGTACAAGGAGACTTTGATATTGAAGAAAAGCCTCTGCTAACACAGTTTAGGGATCCTTCAACATTTGCTTACCAAATCCAGAAGACTATAACTGATAGATTGCACACAAAGGTAATTACTGAACATCACTTACCTACATTTGAAATACCTAATGTGATGCAAACAGAAGACAGAAGAGAATCCCACCTGAGGGTCACTGAAATAGAGAACATCCAACACTCAGGAACATCCCAGGGATCCAACATGGTCCCTTATACTTTAGATTTTGACAAATCTAAAGTTCTGATTATAAAGTGGTCCTTTACTGATTCCAACTCAGTATTGGTGACAAGGAGAGATCGTTCAAGCAAGGCCTTCAAATCCATGAATAAACTGAAGAATCTATCTACACAAGACTTGCTTACAATTCAACATCTTGAACCTGAACAAGGATCTCTCACAAATGAACAGCTGAATCAACTTAAGAATTCCATGTTCAAAGAAATATGGAAGATAGTTGAAGACAGAAGAAGACAATAAGGAATTAGATAAGGTTTTGGCTTCATCAATCCAGGGGGAGATTGTAAGGACAGAAAGGATTGAAGAAACCACTTTTTGCCAACCTTAGTCTAATTCATACTTCTGCCAAAATATCCTAAGTATAGAACTACTGAAGAAAGAAGACACAAGTACTGAAGAAGGATTCAACAAGTACTGAACAAGAGAGATCAGAAGTTCTGAAGTCAAACCAGACAAGTCTACTGAAGAACTACTGAAGACAAACTACTCATCAGTAGTTTGTCATTTAACAGCACTTGTAATAGAATCTTTCCACCGCCCTTATGTTTCAGTAGTTTAATTGTTTATTATTACTTTATCATTTTGTACAAGTTCCAAGACTGCAACTTGTTGCAGACTTGCTTTTGTAACAAGGTTTATGCATTTGTAAGTCTATAAATAGATGGGTTCATCCCTCTGTTTTAGACATTCATTTTAATAGAAAACTGAAATCCTTCAAAGCTTATACTTGTTATTCCATTTCATTAACTGAGAATCTATTTGCTTATTTATTTTCATATACATTCAATACTTAGATTCTCATTAACTTGTCTTTAGTTTGCAAACATCCAGGGGGAGTAATAACTCCTGTTGATAGTGAAACTTTACAACTCATTCCGCTGTGCAAAACTGATTAAACTTGCAAAACACATAAGTGTTCATATGCAAGTAAACTGTAAAAGAGCATACTGATCCGACACTCATACAATCAACAAAACACATCATAACATCCTTAATCTTTCTAATTCACTCAAACTGGTCAAAACGCCTATTATTATCAATACTCAACTATGAACCTCCAAACTCATAAACAAACATGCTAAAAACTTATTTATATCAGAAATACATTAACCACACATGAATCCCTATGTTTTAACCATAAAATCCTATCTTGCATGATTACACCAAATAGAACACATAATGAAAGATTAGACTTGTTTAACAACTGATTTCAAAGGTTTTCAAAGACACAAACATCACAAAACCAGGTCTGGACCTTTACGGATCAATATAATAACATAACAAAGGTTTAGGATGGATAACACACCTTAGGTTTTGCTAAAGAATGATGCGTAAGGCTTGAAAGGATGGATTTTAGGGCATATACGGGTTCCAGATGTTGATTATGGTGTGGGATAGCTTTGGGGCGAGTTAGGGTTTCACCAATGATGTTATAAAACATAAGGGTGGTATTTATAGGCGTTGCAAGTCGTCCAGCATGTTATAGGCGAGTAGGGATATGTTATAACAACTAGCGAGTAGGGCCTAATCACTACCTGTAATCGCCTATAAGCATCCTAATCTCCTATAAGGCCACGTGATTACACATCATCACCCTCGGCATGCTTATTCAAGTTTTTGGCGCGTTAACCACTACTTTAACACATATAAGCACGTATTCACATACTGACAAGTCACATAATGATTATAAACACATAATGCATGATAACTAGCACGTTCACATTCGTTCGCCAATCCCCGTGACCCGAGACTTGCGTGTGTGCATTAACCCGGTGATTCTACCAATTGCCGACCCTTGTACACGCAGTTATGGACCGACTCCCAATGACCTATCAGATCATTGTAATGACTCCCGATGATTCCCAAAAACATCCAAACGACCTGACTAACCCAGTTAAGTATAATGCTAAGTAAATGTTTTCGCTAAGGTAGACTTGTATGTATGTAAAAGTATCAACTTGAATTTTCCGGGTGTAACATCATCCCCCCGTTGAAAGAATTTTCGTCCCAAAAATTGTCCGAAAACGAAAAGAAACCGATGAAAAGAAAGAAAAGTTTTCTGGTTGTCACATCATCCCCCAGTTTCCCATCTAGTCCCCTCGTCCCCATAAGAACTTCGGTTCACAACATGAACCATAATAAATCCAAACGATGCGCAAGGCGATCCGCACACGATCCAACCAAGCACCCAATGCTCGAAGCAACACTTCCCAAGGAAATGAAATGAAACGAGAATCACAAACAGAGGTGATAGAAACATGTACTCCAAGTCGGGGAACCACTTCCTCAAGATGAATATAAGGTAACCGCGACAAAAGTTAACGAGCAACCCAACCTGATCGAAAATACACTCAAGACTCCTTGGGATCGGTATAAATGACACATCATGTACCGTACAAGAAATGTCTTCAGACATCAGAACAACACCGAACCACCCCCGGTTCCATGACACAGACAATGTAGTCCTCTACGCGGACTCTAAGCTGATGCTAATGCAAACGATAACCTCCTCGAACAGTCTCAACATACAACCGAGGCCCTGAATAGGAACGCCACGATAATCAACGAAACTGCGTGTTCCCATAAGAGAAATAGGGTAAGGTTAGCAAATGCGGTTCATCGGACCCATGAACCCATGAAGATACGTTAGCGCGATCAAAAGGTGTGACCAAAAACTCAAAATAGTCATAACAAGTTCGAAAGGAAACCATCAATCACGACACTTGATAACCTAAGTACCAGGTGTAGTCCATAAACATAACGCAACAAACACGCAAACCCAACGCCGCAAGAATCAAACCAAAATCCAAACGTAACGCTCATGAAAAAAAAACGTACCAGTATCGTCATCCAGATCATGTCGGGCCTCGCCCGCATCAATCATGAAAACACGCGCGTTCCGGCCGCCACCACCGTTGCCTCCACCATCTGCGTTCACATCCTGAATCAACTGTGGACAATTCCGCCTGAAATGTCCTGCCTCGCCACACTTGTAACATTCCTGATTTCTCCGAGTATCAGCCCGCACCTGCCCTGGCTGAAGATTGACCCTATAATCCTTTGCAACATGACCCCACCAACTTGCATCTGTTACAACGAAACCCATCACAACGACCGCAATGATGAAATCCACACTGGTTATACATCGGAAGCTTCCTAGTATACCCTACTTGCTTCTGCTCAGATGACGAACCCTCTGCCTCGAATTTCCTCTTGTTATTCCCCGGAGTCTTCACAGTAACACCCTTGGGAGGCAAAACACCCTCTTGAACCTTCTGATGAGTTAGCTTATGAGCCAACCTGATCGTCCCCTGCAGGGAAGCATAATCATTTGCGGTCACCAACCCGCGAATCTCGAGCACAAGCACAGCAACAAAGAATTCGATCCTCTTAAACTCAGGAGTAGAAGCATCCAAACACATAAGAGTCAACTCATGATATCTAGTAGTGTACCCGTCAATGTCCGATCCCACCATCTGATGATTCCACAACTCATGTTCCAACCCCTTAATCTCGTCCCTAGGATAGTACTCCGTCTTCAACCGAGACACAAACTCAGACCAAAGCATACCATGAGCTTCCACCAAGCCCATAACCTGAACAGTAGAGTTCCACCATGTCAAGGCTCTTCCCTCAAAAGTACCAGAAGCAAACTTCACACGATCCACCACAGGACACCCACACAAAGCAAACGAAGACTCGAGCTTCTCCAACCACCGGCGTAATCCCACTGCTCCCTCAGAAGCAGAGAAATTGTGCGGCTTGCAATCCATAAACATCTTATAGGTGCCAGCAGGAGCAGGTGGGTTAACAACATTACCACCGAAGCCTTGCTGAGCAGCCTGAAATGCAGCAAGGGCAATAGACACATGTTGCTGGATCAGATTGTTCAGCTCGTCCTGGGTCATAGGGATGTCTCCACCGCCTCAACCCCCAGCACGACCACCGCCGCCACCACGGCGTCTCCCAGCAGGACCACCACCACAAGCAGCAGACCTCCTTTGGAGTACAAAAGAACAAGATGATCAGCTTCCTCACTAGTGCCAACCACTAGCAACAATGATAAGGAATCATCCTAATCTGACCAATCCATATTAACCATGAATCATCCAATCAGGATACCAAGCGTATAAGAATCCCCGAATGAATAATCATCCCGAACTATACTAGACCAAGTACAAGTGCAAGATAGTGTGCATAAGCAAGTGTGCCCATATAAGCATAAGAGGAGGACTCATAAACATGTTCCCCCACAACGTTAGCAAGTTCCCCCACTATGACGACTCATAAACATGTGATCGTCCCGTTACTAGTATAAACCGCTAGCACCCACGCGATTTCAGACCCCAAATCCAGCCCGAGACCATCAGTCCAAACACAGAGTCCACCAGGATTTTCATGCATCCCAGTTTATTATTTCGTGTGCACCCGAAATGATAAACCGTTCTACATGGTCCTCCATATGTACTCCAAGTCTGAAGTTCAAGTCACCGAACAAAAATACTTAAGAATGTATCACTACAAGTACAAAAGTAAGATGGTGCGTGTAGGCGAGTGTGTCCATTGGAGTATAGAAGGGAGATGTCCGAATCCTGGACCGATCTCAAGGATGTGCCAAAGCCACTCCAATGTACACCACTCCCGCGTCCACAAGTCAACCTCTTCGTTTCCAAAACCCGGAGACGAAGATAAGGTAAGAGTAGAAGATAGAATTAAACAAGAATCAGATTTTATGATGTAACACATAGATGACATCAATGATATCGGCACCCCCAAAACTAGTAAGTGTACCATGTAATAAGACTCGTAAGTATGTGACCGTCTAGTGTGTGAAACTCAGCTATAGACTAGACTCTACATGCAATCCTAGTTCACTATAATCATTGGCTCTAATACCAATCTGTCACACCCTCAAATTCCACATGCGGGGTTTTACCACGAGGGGCGTGACAAACCAAGATCCAAGTCAACGGTCACAATAAACGACAATTATCTGATATGAAAACGACGTAAGCCATTCACTAAGTTCTCAAAATGTAACCACAACAGCGGAAGCATAAAACGTCTTTACAACTCAGAAAGTAAAAGTTATGAGTCTGGTAATGTTCAAAACCATGCAAGTGAAATTCTAGACGTTTTGCGACCCCGTGCGCCTATCAATGACTGCTACCTTAGCGACCTGAGAAAACATGCTAAAAACGTCAGCACAAAATGCTGGTGAGTTCACATGTTTTTAAGTAAAACGTTTCCAAAAGTTTCCAAAGTTACCGTTATGCTAAAAGGATGCCAACCTAGGCATATGAAACCATCATGTTACTAGTATGCTATAAGTATGCCAAATCCGGCACATGAAAACGCTAATACGATACTAGGTGTAAAACACCCGTGTGTAACCGAACTGCCAACCCAGGCATAACTGAACTACCGATCCACGACGAACTGAACAGCCGAGCCCAGCCAACCGAACTACCGAAACCCGGCTAACTGAACTGCCATCCAACGGAAAAACTAAACTATCGTATAGTAAGAACGCAAAGTAACACTAGCATAACATGATCAGTATGAAAGTAAGTACGTCGCATGTTTCTCCCCAAAAAATGTAAACACAGAAAGAGGGGCCGTGAAACTCACGTTAGGTTACTCTCTTCTAAAGCAAGTAAATCAGCTAAAATAGATAGTCCCAACTACCGGTGACCTATCATGACGAGTGTATAAGATGTTAGACTAATAACCCGTAGGCTAATTAGTCCCCAATAGTCCAGACCAAACTGTGTATGTTTGAAAATATGTTTGAACGTAAAACCGACCACACCGGACAAGACCCGACATCCCATTGGTGACCCGACATTCCACTTGTTAGCCAATTACAAGATATCATGCATTCATATGCAATTATACACTCAACATGCGCAAAAGTTCTCTAAGTCTAGCATACAGTTCAGTTAACGCATAAACGGGTCCGAACACGCGTTACCAGGTTATTAGACATGTCACGGGGTTCCTAACATGTTCCTAGGTGTCCAACCATGTTTCGGGATGTCAAAATACACTTACAACAGCAAAACACGTGATTAGGAATCAAACAGGCAATTAGAAAAGTTAACAGGCAATTAGGAATTGTAATCACCTGTTATACACGTGAGTAGGGGGCTACTCGCCTATAAAGGCATGCGAGTAGGGCTAATCACCCCCTTTATAGGCGTTTAGAACCTCCTACTCGCCCCTTGCAGCATCAAGTCACATTTCGCGCGTTTAATCCTCTAAATCAGATCCGAAACATGTAAAAACACCCAACATCAAACCCAAATCATTAAATAACCCATCCCAAGTAAAAAACCCCAATTTATCATCGTTATAACAACCCTAATTGCGAGCATTTCCCAGATTAGCATATTATCATGTAAACATCACATTAAACATGCAAAACTTACCCTAAATGACAATTATCCAGATTTCATCACATAACAACGTTGCACAACCACATCCTACTGTTCCTACATCATCATAGAGCAAACCCTAACCTCATACCATCAACAAAACACATCATAACATCCTTAATCTTTCTAATTCACTCAAACGGGTCAAAACGCCTATTATCATCAATACTCAACCATGAACCTCCAAACTCATGAACAAAAATGCTAACAACTTATTTATATTAGAAATACATTAAAATCACAAGAATCCCCATGTTTTAACCAAAACAATCCTATCTTGCATGATTACACCACATAGAACACATAATGAAAGATTAGACTTGTTTAACAACTGATTTCAAAGGTTTTCAAAGACATAAACATCACAAAACCAGGTCTAGACCTTTAGGATCAATATAATAACATAACAAAGGTTTAGGATGGATAACACACATTAGGTTTTGCTAAAGAATGATGCGTAAGGCTTAAAAGGATGGATTTTAGGGCATATACAGGTTCTAGAGGTTGATTATGGTGTGGGACAGCTTTGGGGCGAGTTAGGGTTTCACAAATGATGTTTTAAAACATAAGGGTGGTATTTATAGGCATTTCTAGACGTCCAGCATGTTATAAGCGAGTAGGGATCTGTTATTGGCGATTAGGGCACGTAATCGCCTATAAGCATCCTCATCGCATATAGACATCCTAATCGCCTATAAGCATTGTAATCGCCTATAAGGCCACGTGATTACACGTAATCACCCATAAGGCCACGTTATTACACGTACTCACCCATAAGGTCACGTGATTACACTTAATCACCCAAAAGGCCACGCGATTACGCGTAATCACCCATAAGGCCATGTGATTACACGTAATCACCCATAAGGCCACGTGATTACACGTAATCACCCTCATCACGCTTATTCTGGTTTTTTGCGCATTAACCACTATTTTAACACATATAAGCACGTATTCTGTTGGGTCTGCTGACCTGGAGAAGAACAGATGATTGAAAAGCCAAAATATGCTAACAGTTGATTCCACAAATAAACAGTCTTTACAACATGCTCTTCCCAAAAGACTGCTGACCCTAACAACTGTTCCATCCAAACAACTGCTGTGACAACTACTGATACAAAGGACTGATAGAGAACAACTGATAGAGAACAATTGCTGACCAAAGATCTGATGAAGAAACAACTGCTGATCAAGTACTGAAGACTAAAGGTCTGTTGGAGTCAACAACACTTATACTCCAACAGACGTTGCAAGACCATCAGAGTTTTCCCTTAGCAATAGTTTACTTTTACAGTGTTTTGTAATGTAACAGTAGATTGTATAGGGCAGATGTTTTATGTTGTTATTCTGTTAGAGGTCACTATCTTAGGTGACTTCAGCACATGTCACCAGTAGTTTAGGTTTGTCTATAAATAGAACAGTGCTTGTACTATTCTATTACATCACACACAAACATTCTCTCAGACAAACAATCACTGTGTGATCAGGCTGAGGGGGAGTATTTGTACTGATTGTAATCTTTCAATTAATGAAAGCATTTGATCATTGATAACAATTATTCCTGTTGTTTTTATTATAGTTTATCTTTCCGCTACACTTTCCATATATATTTACATCATTCATTTCTCATCTTATTCTAAATATATCAAAACAATCAAACTCAGATCCTAACAATTGGTATCAGAGCTTGGTCAATTAAATTCGATCTAACCAATCAATTTAATATAAACAGATCAACTCACAGTTATTGATATCGTTTGTCTGTTGGATTGAAAACAAAGTAATAGTTTAATTTCGATTCAACCGTTTTTAAACAGACTTTGTTTTTTGAAAAATCAGAGAATGGCTTCAATCAATCACGATCCACATAACACTGGCACGAACAACAAGCCACCGATGCTTGTCAGATCTGAATACAATATCTGGCAACGTCGGATGAGCCATGTTCTAGCTCAACAGAACACTGGGTGTTGGAAGTCGGTTATCTTCGGACCACATGTTCCGATGGTGCCGAGTACTGAAGATCCCAAGGTTCAGGAGCCAAAGAAACTTGAAAACTATTCCGACCAGGATTTTCAGAAAATTGAGTTAGATGCTAAGGCCTTCAGTATTGTGGCCATGGCTCTACCCAATGATATATATGCTGGGCTGTTACACTGTAACAGTGCAAAGGAGTTGTGGGATGCACTAAAAGAACAATTTGGTGGGACTGAAGAGGTTATTGAAAACAATCGTGAAATACTTAACCAACAATATGAAACATTCAGTCATGTCAAGGGAGAGTCATTAACTCAACAATTTGAGAGGTTTAACTGTCTCATTAGTGAACTAAAGCTGGTTGGTCTTACTTACCCCCATTCAACCTTGAACCATAGGTTTTTAAGATCATTACCAGACAAATGGGACACTATTGCTATTGTTATGAGAAACTCAATTGGATTTAAGGACCTATCACTGACCCAGCTTCATTTTAAGCTCTTGACCTATGAGAGAGAGCTTAACCAGAAAAAGAAGCTCCGGGACTCTGGAAAAGTGTCTGATGATTATGTATTTGGGAATACAGCACTTTTGGGTCATGATGAGGTGCCTGGAAACACTAAGGATCAGAGTTATGATCACTTCATTGACATAACTTCAGGTTTTAACTCAGGTTTTAACTCTGATTCTTATTCACCAAACTATGCTTTCACAGCAAGTGGTGGTGATATCCAGGCATCTGATAACATATCCTTTGAGTATGATGACCTGAAATACTTTGACCCTGATGATTTGGAGGAAATGGACATTATGCACCAATTGGCCCTTCTGAGTGTAAGAACTAACAATTTTTACAAGAAAACTGGGAGAAGGTTTCCAGGGTTAATTAGCAGATCAAAGGTTGGGTTGGATAAATCAAAGATAAAGTGTTATAAATGTCATAGACTTGGTCATTTTGCTAGGGAATGTAGGAGTCAACATGGTACACCTATAATCACCTATCCAAATCAAAGACCTCAGACCAACACTTATCAAAATTCCTATAATACCCCTGGACCAAATGTGCAAAACACTGCTCATTTTGCACAGTCCTCAAACACTGTTCCTGTCCAGTATGTCCAAACCACTGTTCCTCAGATCCACTATGTGCAAACACCTGTTGCTCAGGCACCTGTGCAAACGACTGTTGCTCCATCCTCTGCTCCTGCAGAGACCAGTCAACAGAGCTTCTTCACACAAGGCTTTGTTGATTGGAGCAGTCTACCAGATGAGTTAACAGATGAAAATTTTGCACTAGATGCCAAAGCTGAAAATGAACCAGAAAACTTTTGTTTCGTGGCTATGGTAGAAGAAGTTGAATCTGAGGAGGTGGTGACTGAATCTAAAGTTGTGACTGATGATGTTATTGATGAAGTTGTTGCAGGTGAAAAACCTAAAGAAGAGGTTGTGAATCTCTCAGATCCCTGGGGTGCATCTGATGATTGTGAGTGCAAGTGTGATTGTGCATTGATGGCTGCTGCTAAGGTATCTCCTCAAATTCTTAAGGATTTATGTTCTGACAGATGTGTGATAGCATTTGCTAACATCAAAGAGGTGAATGAAAACCTTAGAAAGAAAATTTTAGATGATGAAGTTAAATTTGAGAAACTTTCAAAAGAATTAAAAACAAGTTTAACTGAAAAAGAATCTGAAATAAGCAGCTAAAAACATGAAGCAACCATAACCAAAGACCAGCTCCAAACTATGATAACAAAATATCAGAGTTGTAAAAGTGAGCTTGAGTCCACCCAAGTTGAATGTCAGAAATGGGTGGAATCATGTAGAGGATTTGAAATGCTACTCAACAAACAAACCAAAAGTCATGTGAAGTTTGGTTTTGGTTTTGAAACCACTGCTCCAGCTTTTAAAAACACTGACAAAAGGGATCAAAAGTCTGTTGGGATAGTACCAACAAACTTGCAGGGTCAAGAGATTAAAATCACTGAACCAAATGGTAAGAAAATTGTTCTAGAAAAACCATAAGGTTCCTCATCATTCACTGAACTTGAAAAGTATGAATTTAAACCTACTTGGTCTGATGAGTGTGGTACTCTTGAGAATTTTAAACCTGTTAATTTTAAAACACCTGAAGGAAAGACAGCTCCTCAGGCAAAAATCATTCCCTTGAAAAACCTTCCAGCAGATGCTCAAACATCTGCTGAAAAGAAGGCTGAAAAAGGGAAGAAGAAAGAAAAGACTGTCCACTTGTTCTGTGATTTCTGTGAAAAGAAGAATCATGTCACTAAAAACTGTTTTCTTCTAAAAGCATATGACATTAACAAAGGAACAAGTGTATGTGATTCCAAAGCCACATGTTCAATATGTGGGAAAAAGAATCACAAAACCAAAGAGTGCTTGTATCTCAAAAATTTTTATGTGAAAATACAAGAGTACAAAGCTAAAACTCTTGCAAATCCTGGGGTAAGTACTTCAAAAGGAAAGCCCAAACAGACCTTCACTCCTGTCCAAACATCTGTTACTAAAAGTCTTGAAACATCTGCTCCTAGGGATGTCCAAGTAACAGATGCTCCACCCACAAGCAAGTACCCAAGAGGATATGGACAACCACCATGTCATAGTCTGTCACATGTTTATGAGGAGCCAAAAAGACCCTCTAAACCAAGAGTGAACAGAAATCCCTATGGGTATTATCATCTGTCTGGAAGTGATCAAACAACTGTTGCCCTAAGTGTTGACATTCAAGCACTGGCAAATGGTCAGCAGCAGTTGTTGAACTTGATTCAAAAATTAGTTCAAACCACTGATCATCTTCCAAAGCTTGAGTCTGAAAAGTCTGAGGACCCATCCAAAGCCAACTTGGCTTTGGACACTCAACAAAACTAATCCATTACTGATGTGTAGGGAGCTTCTGCTTGTTTAGATAGTCTTTGGAATGTAGATAGTGGAGGCTCCAGGCATATAACAGGATGTAGAGCCCTTCTTCTGGACTTCTTAGCTCATGGAGGGGGTGATATATCCTTTGGTAATGATTCAAAAGGTAAGGTAAGGTGTTGGGGTCAGGGACTGTACAAGCTGGGAAACTCAACTTTGAAAATGTCAATCTTATTGATAATCTCAAGTTTAATCTTCTGAGTGTTTCACAAATGAGTGACAAAGGTTATGGCTCATTCTTCACAAAGAAAACTTGCAAGATTATTGGGCCAGAAGTGGTGAAAAAGATTGATACCATCATTGCTGAGAGCAAAGCACAACTTGTTGCTCATAGAAGTGGCAATGTGTATGTTGTTGATATGTTAAAGGACAATCCTATGGCAAATGTCTGTTTGTTTTCTGCTGCCTCCACAAAGGAGACAGAATTGTGGCATAGGAGACTGGGTCATACCAACCTTAATACTAAACAAAGTCTTGTCAGAGGCTTACCATCAAAAGAATTCAAATGTGATGAGCATTGTGTTTCCTGTCTAAAAGGGAAACAACATAAAAGCTCTTACAAGTCCATTGATGAGTCCAAAACCAGTCAATGTCTACAATTGTTGCACATGGACTTGTTTGGCCCTGTTAAAATCATGAGTCTAAGAAGAAAGAGATTTTGTCTTGTCATAGTTGATGATTTTTCTAGGTTTACATGGACTTACTTTTTACATTCCAAGGATGAGACTGCAGGTATTTTGAAGGACTTTGTCACCAAAGTTGAAAAACAATATGACTTGCCAGTAAAAGTCTTCAGGAGTGACAATGGAACAGAGTTTAAAAATAAGGAGTTGGATGATTTCTGTGTGTCAAAAGGGATTATGAGGCAGTACAGCATCCCAAGAACACCAGAACAAAATGGGGTGGTTGAGAGGAAAAATAGAACTCTTATAGAAGCTGCAAGAACCATGCTAGCAGATTCTGGTTTGCCATTGTCCTTCTGGGCAGAAGCTGTAAACACTGCTTGCTATGTTCAAAACAGAGTTTTGATCAACCCAAGACATCAAAAAAACTGCTTATGAAATTCTGTTCAAAATCAAACCATTAATTTCATTTTTCAAAATCTTTGGATGCCCATGTTTCATCTTAAATCTCAAAGATTCCATTTCAAAATTTGCAGCCAAAGTAGATTGTGGTTATTTTCTGGGATATTCTTCTACTGCCAAGGCTTATAAAGTGTTTAACACAAAGACCAAGACAATAGAAGAAACTCTGAATGTAAAGTTCAATGAACTTTCATCCCTAAAAATCCCAGCAAATCCTGCTGAACTATTTGATTTAGATAAATTCAAATTTGAAGATATCACTGTTAAAACTAACAATGCAGGTATTCCACAGTCTCCACAACAAGATTACAGAACAGATGTTGTGATCCCCAGTCACTATAAAATCTATTCTGCATTAGAGGAAGCAGCTGTTCAAAACAATTGTCAAAACTCTGTCACAGCTGACTCAACCACTGTTGGCCAGTCTTACCCTCAAACCACTGCTTCACCTCTCACAACCACTGAACAATCATCTGTTGACAAAAGTCAAACATCTGTTGACAAAAGTCAATCCAGTTTTACACCACTTGGACCCATTCCCCCACCTCCATTCCAAACATCTGATGGCACTACAGAAGTGCAAATAGATGTTACATTAACAGAGTCACCAAAACTCTGTCCCTCACCTCAAAATGCCATCATACCATATCAGGGAGAACTTATCTACCTAAGAGCTCATCCACCAGACCAGATCATTGGCAACATCAGAGAGGGTGTGCTCACTAGAAGCCAATCCTCCAATATCTGTCTTTTTGCAGGGTTCCTATCTCTCACACAACCTGTCAAGTACCAAGAGGCACTGCAAGACAACAATTGGGTAGAAGCTATGCAAGAAGAGCTCCTTCAGTTCAAAAGACAACAAGTATGGGAACTTGTACCACTACCTAAGGATGTTTGTCCAATAGGTACAAAGTGGGTCTTCAAAAACAAAACTGATGAAAGGGGTATTGTTGTCAAGAATAAAGCCAGGCTTGTGGTTCAAGGCTTCAGACAAGAAGAAGGAATAGACTATGATGAAACCTTTGCTCCTGTAGCAAGGTTAGAAGCCATAAGACTCTTTCTAGCCTTTGCTGTCAACCACAACATCAAGGTGTATTAGATGGATATCAAATGTGCCTTCCTTTATGGCAAAATTCAGGAGGAAGTCTATGTATGTCAACCACCTGGTTTTGAAGACACATTCCATCCTGATCATGTCTACAAGCTTAATAAAGCTTTGTATGGACTCAAACAAGCACCAGGGGCCTGGTATGAAACTCTTTCTACTTTTCTCTTATCCATTGGCTTCACAAGAGGTAAAATTGATAAAACCTTATTTTTGAAATGGAAAGGGAAAGACTTAATGATTGTTCAAATATATGTGGATGACATCATCTTTGGATCCACATGTAAGAAAATGTGTGAAGAGTTCAGGAAACTCATGACAGCAGAGTTTGAAATGAGTGCCATGGGTGAACTCCAGTATTTCCTTGGTCTCCAAGTGAAACCACTGCAAAATGGCACATTCATTCATCAAAATAAATATGTAAAGAATTTGCTAACTAGATTTGAGATGAATGACTGTAAGCCATGTAGTACACCCATGAGTACAGTCAAGCTACTCACTATTGATGACAAGGATGAACTGGTTGATCAAACACATAATAGATGCATGATTGGGTCTTTATTGTACTTAACTGCATCTAGGCCATACATTATGTTTGCCACTTGTGTCTGTGCAAGATCCCAGGCTTCACCTAGAAAGTCAAACCTTATTGCTGTGAAAAGGATATTCAGATACCTAAAAGGTGCTCCCACACTTGGTATCTGGTACCCTGCTAATGGAAACATTGAGCTTTCAGGTTATTCAGATAGTGATTTTGCTGGCTGTCACACCACAAGAAAATCCACATAAGGAGGGTGCCAATTTCTAGGGAATGCCTTAGTTTCTTGGCAAAGCAAAAAGCAGGCTGCCGTTTCCACCTCAACAGCTGAGGCTGAATACATTGCATCTGCAAGTTGTACAGCCCAACTCATGTGGCTTCAAAATCAATTGCTGGATTTTGGGATAACTGCATTACAGACTCCACTCATGTTGGATAGTCAAGCTGCTGAAAATATCATCAAAAATCCAGTCTCTCACTCCACTACCAAACACATTGACATCAGACATCATTTTGTCAGGGATAGCTATGAAAAAGGTTTGATTTCTCTGCACCATGTTCCAACAGAGGATCAGTTGGCAGATGTGTTGACAAAAGCTTTAGACACATCTACCTTTACAAATCTGATTTCTAGAATCGGTATGCTAAACATGGATTAAACAACAAAATGTTTTTAATAAAAGCATTAAAATGTTTTCAGAAAATCAAAATTCATCCTTAAAAATAGCTTTTTGGTTGAAAAATCTGTTTCAAACATCTGATCAGATAAAACAACCACTGTTTCATTCATTTTATCCACCGTTGGTTGAAAAATCTGTCTCAAACCTCTGATCAGATAAAACAACTGTTCTATTATCCATATCTATATATATATATATATAATAATAAAAAAACTGTTGTTTGCATCAGCTGTTTGCCAAAACAGCTGTCCTCCACCAGATGTTTTACCCCTCAGATGTTTGCCACATCTGCTCCTACAAGCAGAGTTTTGGCCACATCAGCGGTTTCACCAGAGCCTATAAAAACCCTGTTTTATCACAACAGTCGTTATACTGTCTCATTGTATTCAAAATACTGAAACCGCCTTCTTCATTCTCAAACCCTCAATCAAATTCCACTCATTCTCAACTTTGAAATCCATTACAATGGATCTTCAAGCTAAAGCCACCCACAATTACCTTCCATATCTGGTTAAAACAGATGAAAATACTCCATTTCATTCCACCATCGACATCATCCTAAAATCCAAATACCTGACAATCCTAACCGCTGACGCCCCTATCTATCTTGATACTCTCCAAGAATTCTGGTTGAATGCTGAGTTCTTGCTTCAAGACAAAAAGCCTACTTCCATTATCTCAAAAATTGGTGAAACAAGTATCGTCATTACCCCTCAACTGATATCCACAACCTTCTCACTTAATGACCTGTCAGGTAAAGACTCTTTCCCTAAAACAGAGCTTCACACAGAGTTTCAGGAAAGGGGGTATGATGCTCAGATGACTGGGTCAACACTTTTCAAAAAGTTTTTCCCACCAGTCATGAAATTTTTCTTCCATACCCTTCTTCTCTGTGTCTCCGCTAAGTCCACATCCTTTAATGAAATCCCATTGAGGATTCAGTACTTGGGTTATGCTATGTTGTCAGATTCTGACTTCAATCTATCCCAGGGACTGTTTATGGATTTAGTGTCAAATGTGAAAGCCATTAAGTCTGGGTCAAACAATGCTTTTCTAATTTACCCAAGAATCTTAAGTGTAATCCTTCAAAAGGTTTTACCAAAAAAAGTTTTCAAAAAGGGTGAGTCTATGCAAATGAAGAGTCTAACTGATGAAACTTTCACAAGAATGTTGGGTGCAAACACCCAAGAAAAAGTATCAAAAGTGTCAAAGGTTTCAAAAACACAAACAAAGAGGACTAAGACAACAACGGTTGTCCAAACCTCTGTTGTTGAGCCCACTGCTCCTGGTGATCATGGCACTACATCCAGTGCTGTGAAACCCACACCATCCATCTCCAAAAGAAAACGTCCATCCACAAAAACCACCACTCCACCACAAAAGAGACTTCTGGAAGATGAGGTACCAGAAGATAACTCTGTTGCAACACAAAAGCAACTAGAAACCACTGTTGTTACTTCCTCACAACAGTTGGAAATATCTCAACCTGACCAAACTCCTCATGCATCCTCCCAAAAGGATCATGTTGTAAGCCAAGGGGAACCACATCATGATACATATGAGTCACTTGGCCATATGTTCACAAGCCCCTCTCCCAGGGCTAATTCTCTTTTTATTCCTCCACCTTCACCATCACATGTTCCACAAACCATGCAACCTCTGTTTGAGGCTATTGACAAAACTCAGGAAAATCCCAATTCCTCTCTTTCACCAGTCAATGAGAGTATACCTCCACAAGTGACTAGGACTGGGGATATTCAATCATCCATCCCATAAACAGTTGAGGAGGTTACACCCCTAGAGTTCAATGCAACTCAAGGTGAGTTTTCAAGAGGAGCAGCCACTACTGATGTAGAGACCATTGTCTCACACCAGGATAGTGGTTACATAACTAAGACCCCCTTGAAGGCAACAACTGATGAGGCCACTATAGTGTCCCCAAAATCAGTTGGAAGTCCCCAGAACCAAGAAAAAAGGGCATCTGGTTCTCATCCTTTGGATTCATATCCTATGACTGAATCAGTTAACTACCACTGGTAGGAATTCAGATGATCCTATTAACTTAGGTGATGGATTAAAATACCAAGAATTGACGGCTAGAGTTCAAACCATTGAAACCTCTGTTGCTGACATCAAATCTGATGTCAAGTTAATATTGGAATCCTTGGCTACTCTTTCCAAGAGTCAACCATCCACAGCTGATATTGCTAGTGAGCTATGGAAATCTGTTTCCCCCATCATCATAGCTCACATAAAACTAGCAGATCAGAATCATGAAACCTACATGGCTGAAATCAGAAACATGGTAGATGCAAGGTACAAAGATACCCATGCAGACATTCAAGCCATCAAAGACCATTTGCTGAAGACCACTGGCTCTGCCCCTACCACCATTCTCAGGGATGAATATGATGATGCATTCACAGCTGATGATGCCAAAAAGGGGGAGAGTGGCAGAGATAGGTTGCCAAAGCTAGATCCCTTTGGTTGTCCACCTTCACAAAAAGGTAAATCAAAGTCTGCCAACATACCAGGGTCTACTCAAACAGCACCACAACAACAACAAACTCAAACAGCATCACAACAACAACAACAAACCAGCAAAGATAAAGCAGTAGACAACTCTGCAAATGAAGAAGCTGAAAAAGCTGCTGAAGACAAACAAAAGAGGGCTGACACCTTGGAAGCCAAAGCAGAGTTGTTGGTACAACTAAAAAGGGAACAACAGCAGGAAGTTGAAGATGTGGGATCCTCAAAAAGGAAGAAGATGCCTGCTAAACATGTCAGGCAACCACCATCTAAACTAAAAACCACTGCTGTCAAAACCTCTGTTGATAAAGCCACTGCTGACAAAACCACTGCTGCCACCCAAACCACTGATAAAACCACAACACCTGAACCTACAACCACATCTGAACCTACAACCACCAAACCTACATCTGAGCCTACAATCACATCACCACCCAAATCCCAAACATCTGCTGGCCCTACTAAGGAACCAACAGATGTTAACACAACCACTGCTTCCACACCACCATCACCAAAAATCTTGTACAAAAGGAAGAGGAAATCAACCTTTGTTGTACAGGATGAAAACATACAAACATCACCACACACCACCTCAACCACACAATCTACACCTATATCAGCCATTCCACTCTCATCATTTTCACCACACACATCACAATTCAGATCCCATAGACCACCACCAACCATTACACCATTGGCTGTTCAGTATCCCCTTGAACTTGATCTACTCAAGGGGGAAATGCAACCCTTCTACAATACTGAACAACCATCTGATAGATCTTTCCCTTCTCTTCCACATTTCCCTGTTCCCTTAAACATTGACACATATCTTAAATACAAGGCTGAACAGGCAGATGCCATCATAAAAGAGAAATGCAAAGGGAAGGATGACAGGACTGCTCAAGGCATCCATTCAGCAGAACTTAGCAAATTGAGAAGGATTGAAGATTTTGCTAAGACCTTGAGCAATTCCATGTCTGCCATGCCTCTCAGTAGTGACATGCAAAAGGAGGTTAGGGAATCTCTTCTTGAACAGATCTTGGCAACCATGCCTTACAAAGCAAACAAGAAACAGTTTGCAGGCTGGACCACTCATGCACTCAGAGAAGAACTCTTAAGAATAGAAGAGTTGGCCAAGAATCCCCAAGCTAAAGTCTCTGCTCCTGATTTTGGGAAAGGCAGAGATCCAGCCAGAGCCCTGAAGTTTAAAAGGATGAGACAAGAAATTGTGGCTGCTGATTATGGGGAAATGAGGTCAGTTGCAAGATGGTCTGAGCTGAGGCTGGTTGAAACATACAAGAGACTAGAAGAGAACAGGAAGAAAGATCCCAGCCTACCCAGAAAACCTGTCTACACTGATGAACCACTGATGAAGAGACCTCAACAGGCTTTTACTCTAGACAGCTTACTGGACACTTCTGATCTATCAGCTGCTGCTAGAAGACAGTTCAAGAAACAGAAAGAAATGTCTGAAGAAGATCAGAAGAAGTTTGCTGATACTTTCATAAAAGAGGGCCTCTTCAACCAAGTGCACTTTTTCTCAGATCCCACTACTGACAAGCTCAGAGAACTCATTGGGAGACCTCCATCACCAAACTCATCAAGAATAAAAGTGCATCTCAGCAAATCCACTGACTCAAAAATTCTAAAATGGAAAGTCAATAAAGACAACCATGAATTGACTCTGCTCAGGTCAGATGGAAAAGTTCAAAAACTAAGCATGGATGATGCATATAGCCTGTGTGCAAATGATCTCCAAACACTGCTGAACCTTGAGCTTGAAAGAGATGTAAAAGACCTATTTGCCTTGGACTTTGAACTTTAATTCAAAGGACAAATCAGAGAAAGTCTGATGAGAAATAAAGATCAATAATAAAGCTTAGTTTTGGCATCATCTGTTCTACAGGGAGATTGTTGGGTCTGCTGACCTGGAGAAGAACAGATGATTGAAAAGACAAAATATGCTAACAGTTGATTCCATAAATAAACAGTCTTTACAACATGCTCTTCCCAAAAGACTGCTGACCCTAACAACTGTTCCATCCAAACAACTGTTGTGACAACTACTGATACAAAGGACTGATAGAGAACAACTGATAGAGAACAACTGCTGACCAAAGGTCTGATGAAGAAACAACTGCTGATCAAGTACTGAAGACTAAAGGTCTGTTGGAGTCAACAACACTTAGACTCCAACAGACGTTGCAAGACCATCAGAGTTTTCCCTTAGCAGTAGTTTACTTTACAGTGTTTTGTAATGTAACAGTAGATTGTATAGGGCAGATGTTTTATGTTGTTATTCTGTTAGAGGTCACTATCTTTAGGTGACGTCAGCACATGTCACCAGTGGTTTAGGTTTGTCTATAAATAGAACAGTGCTTGTACTGTTCTATTACATCACACACAAACATTCTCTCAGACAAACAATCACTGTGTGATCAGGCTGAGGGGGAGTATTTGTACTGATTGTAATCTTTCAATTAATGAAAGCATTTGATCATTGATAACAATTATTCCTGTTGTTTTGATTATAGTTTATCTTTCCGCTGCACTTTCCATATATATTTACATCATTCATTTCTCATCTTATTCTAAATATATCAAAACAATCAAACTCAGATCCTAACATATTCACATACCGACAAGTCACATAATGATTATAAACACGTAATGCATGATAACTAGCACGTTCACATTCGTTCACCAATCCCCGGGACCCGAGACTTACGTGTGTGCATTAACCCGGTGATTCTACCAATCGCCGACCTTTGTACACGCAGTTAAGTATAATGCTAAGTAAATGTTTTCGCTAAGGTAGACTTGTATGTATGTAAAAATATTAACCTGAATTTGCTGGGTGTCACATTTTACATCTCCTACCAAGATCCAAATACATTTTTCTTACCAGATTATCTATAAGAGTAAAAATATAGGGTGTTAAAAGATAGAACCTTAAACCTTGAATACGTACTTTAAGGTAGCGTTCGTTTCATGGATTGTAATGGAATTAAAGTTGAAATTCGCGCGAGAACTATAATATGATTTGTATTATAAACGGGTTTGTTTTAATAGAATAAATGGAAATCTCGGTGGAATTGGAATGTAGATTCCCTTCCGTATGTTGTTGATCAATTACAGTTCCTTCTTTTGTCGAAACGAACAACATAAAAAGTGAAATATACAGTCCATTTCCATTCGAATTCTATTTCATTCTGTGAAACGAACGCTGCCTAAGAAACTAAGGAATATCAAGGAAGCCTAAAGAAAAAAGTACTCTCTCTCTCTCTCTCTCTATCGATATCTACCACAAACAAGTTATAACTCTAATGTCTCGTATGGATTTGCACACAACGCTTATATGTAATAACTAGCTGATTACCCCGGGAGGGTCCCGGGGTTGAAAAATCTAATTTTACATGATAACCTATTGCAAATGGCTCAAGTTAACTAACCACAAAATCTCTCAATCATTGCATGTTCATAGTATTCTAATCAGTAATAACTCATATTCCCTAATCTAAAACCTAATCAGTAATCATCTAAAGAATCACTTATGTAAGCTGCAACTATTAAAAAACTCATCACATCTCTCTAATTGTAATCATTGCATCTCATTATGCCACGTGGCATAATCAAGAGATGGTTGAGGCCACAATTGAACGCCTCGTCAGCAACTATCAATTCTTTCCGGGAGCGTCCCGAGGTTGAAAAATATAACCATTCTAATAATACTAATACTAATAGTAATAATTATTACCCTTGTAATTAAATAAATAAAAAAATAACCTTGCTATAAGGTGACACCATGTGTTGCAGTGTTGCGCGATTCTTTCTCCTAACTTCTATTGATGAAGTATACCTAGTAAAATTCCAATGATAACATGGCGATTGGGCTGATTTTCAACATCGTAGATAAGAACCTGGTTTAAAAGAAAAAACATGATTAATGAATAACATGAACACTTTGTGTGTTTTTTTCCTGTATGAACGAAACCCCACAAAAAAATAGTCGATTTTTCTCCGTTTTTTATATAGGACTATGATACTCGTTGGAAAGATAATAAAACGCTCGTTAATTTGGTGTAATTTTTTTCTTTAAAAAATCTCGTATATAAAAGATATAAACGTTTAAAAATTATGGGAGGAAACATGAGAGAGAAAATTTTAAATTTATTTTAAAATTTTTTTTTTCTAAAATAACTCAATTTAATTTAGGATTTTATATTTATCTTTTTTTAATTAAAAAAAGAAATAGTTCAAAAACATTAAAATCTTTCAATTATGATGCCACGTGGCATTCTTAAGGAGAGGTTGAGGCCCCCATTGCACATCACGTCAGCATATACGTTTTCTTTTATATATATATATATATATATATATATATAGTAAAGATCAAATACATATAGTTTTTTTGTAAGAACTGTGAGAATCAAAGGGGGTAAAAAAAAATTATTTTTTTTTAGAATTTTTTTTTCCCATGTGCTTAAACATTCTTTCTAGATGAATAATACAAAAAAAAAAATTAAAATTTTTTTTTTTAGTGTAATTACGTCATTAAGGTAAATACATTAGTTTACACTAGAGTAACTAGTGGTAATGCCCGCGCGTTGCAGCGGGTTCGTTACGCGAGGAAAATATAGTCAGTATCTTTTTTCGGCACAGAACTTTCTATGAAGTGGCATCTGAAATTCCCGATATTCAAACGTGTTAACGTGTTTTCAAAGATTAAAAGACCGAAAAGATTGATCTAATGTTTTGTTGTTTACCTCTATGTGTGAAATTTCTTTCAATGGCCTATCAGCAAAATAGGCATATAAAGCTCTTAGAACAGCCTGCAATGCACAAATCCATTAAACCCATATTTGCATTGCACAAATTTTTCAATGGATGAGTTGGGTAACAGGTAATTTACATACGGTTTGGGTCACGCCCACAAAAAATAATGTTCATTTGTTTTAAAAATGTTAATAAAAAACTAATGCCCTAAATATTATTCAAAGGCTATACTGATACATAAACGTATTAAAATACACTTTACAAACACGTTTAACCCGTTTTATTTTTAGTTTTTTTTACCCATTTGTAGAGGTAAAATTTTGTGGTTGCCTTGTCTTACCTGGTGAGATACGACTACAACAGGCGCGCGTTGTCGTTCTAACTCAATAATAACCGGCTCCAACCTATTATATACACAACTGCAAACTTTTGACATTGCTTAAAATACCAAAACTTTAATTATTTACTTTCTATATTTTCAACAGAGATTTTTCCTTGTATTTGAATTCAGTACCTTTGTATCACATCGAGATACGACTCTCCACGAGTATATCAATACCTGAGTTTGTCTTTCTTCCTTGACCTTTAAAAAAAAGACCATTGAATGGAAAGGTATAAAATTACAAAAAAAAAAAATATATATCGAATATTTCATATTTAACATACTCGTATTCTTCAGTCATGTTCTTCTTTATTTCTTCATACGTCATACCGTCACATACACCAGCATTTATCTCATCAAGTACACGTCATTGTATCTATAACGTAAAGAAAGTACACAAATTTTACAAATGATAAGTGATCAAAGAAGCAATTTATGTGACATGTAAAACTAACCTTGGGGAATCCAGCAATTTGATTTGCAGTCAAAATTGTTCGTTGCAATGTGCTTGTCCAAATCTAGGTGCATAAATAAAAAAACAATATAAAACATTGCAAACTTTGTGCAACAAACAAAGAAAATGCAAATAGTACAATAAGTAATAGTTCTTACACAAGCAATTTTTTGAAGGTAAGATAGTTCATGTAGGCCTTCAATTAAATGTTATAAGAAGAGGACTTGAATTTCACAATCAATCTCATTCAATTTGATCCTTAGGGTTATGGAACTTGAAGGGACAAGAGCTTAATGATCTATATTGATGAAGGAAGAAGGCAAATAATTGAAGGGTATGGATGGAAGAAGGAGGGTAGTATTGTAAAAGTCTTTTGATATTGTAAAGGAGGAGGTGGATGAAATGCCTATATTACCCTCTTAAGTGTCTTAATTGTCCCAATTATGCCCATAATACCCTTAATTTTTTTGCTTAAATATGTTGTACATGTTGCTTGTTAAGTTGTACGGAAATGCAAATTAACTTGTTGTACATCACTCCTCCTTTATAATGTATTATAGATTATGTAATTACTCTACACCAAATTTTTTTTTTTTTTTAGTTTTCAATACTATAATACATGTTTAACAATATGGGAAAAAAAAATTTTGAAAAAAAAAATAAAAAAAAATACCCTCCTTTGATTCTCACAGTTCTTACCAAAAAAGTTATTTGTACCGGATCTTTACTCTATATATATATAGATAGATTATTTAATTGAGCTAAGAATATTATGTCTTGATAACTCTTTACGTATAAAACTTACGGCTCACGTTAATTATTCTAGACGAATAATGGAAACCCTTGACCAAGTCACATGTATAACCAAAACAAAGAATCAATATATGACCATAACCATTCTTGATGAATTTAGATATTCTTGGACTTTTTTTTGTCGTAAAAACACCAAAACAAAACAAAACAAAGCCATACATACACCAAATGGGCATGGGAGGTGATACAAATAACTAAATTGGCTGGGTATAATAAGTCCAACGAAAAAAAATCAACCACCATGGCAAAGGAAAAAAAAAACAATCGCATCCCCTTTCATGTACAGATGAATATGCTATTACACACAGCGTCGGCCAACGTTTATCGGGTCCTAAAGTGAACATGAAATGGGGCCTTCTTGCTATTTGTTTCTTCTCTTTTTTTTTTTCTTTTGGAGTTTAGAGTTTTTTTTTTCTTTTACAGTTACACTTCTCTAAATAACATATCAACACAAAATTAGAGGTATTTTCTAATTGAAAATTTTAAAATCTAATTATTATAAGACCAGGTGTAATCGTCCGCTAATTGGGTGCTAAAGGCAAAAATTGACGCCCCATTCACCTGAGCACACCCCCCCCCCTCCCGTTCAAGGGGCACCAAACATTCCCAGGAAAAATATTTCGCGTAGGATCCCCTCCTGCTCAACCAATGATATCCTTCCACTTCATTTTTATTTTTTTTATTTTTTAATTCAAATTTAATATTCATTTTATACACACACTCACACCATACCTGATACCACACCACTACACCCCTTGCCCATTTCAAGTCCATTTCACCGACCAAGGTGGCCTCACATGCCAAGTGTCAAAAAATGATCATTTCACCCACCATTACACATAGTCTAAGCGGGAAACTTAAGAAAAATAATCAGAAAAGGCTCATCGGGAAAATATAAAGGTAAGAAATAAAATAATGATTTAATTTTCAGTTGCATTATTTTCTTTTCCTCTGTACTTTTTCTTCTTCTTCGCTATCAACCACCACAATTTTTACAGAAAAAAAAAATCATATATATATCTAAACATTGTTCACTTATCTCCCTTTATTTTATTTGGTTTATTGATAATTTAAAGAGCCAAACACCAATAAAACACAAAAAAACCAGTCAAACGTTGGATCTCCGATGGAAAAAAGATAGCCGGTTGGAGCATCGGACCTTCCCGCTCAAACGATGAATGGAGGCCCTTAAAATTTTGGGGCCTAAAGCCCTTGCTTCATTTGACTTATGCTAGAGCCGGCCATGTACACATATATGTTATTATACATCTATACTATATTATAATAAACTAGATTATATCCCAGAAGCTTTCCGAGATAAATAAATCTAATAAAAAGTGATAAAATATGTGATATGATGTAACATAGAAATTAATGTACTATAATATAAGAAAACAACAATTTTGATCATGTGAATAAGAATGAAAATGTATATTAAAAAGAAGATGTATGTTTGAATAAGGAGCAGAGCTAGAAACAACCATTGCAGGGCGTGATTGAGGCGGTGGTAATGAAAGTGTGACTTTTTTTTTGTGAAATGGGTGGTTTTAACCTATTCTGCTCTGATGAAGATAGAATTCCTAGTTTGAACATGATGCGTGACTTGCCTAGACATGATTAATGAATTACCTGAACACGTTGTGTTTTTTTCCTGTATGACCAAAAACCCACAAAAAAAGTCGTTCTTTTTTTGTTTTTTATAGCACTAATGCTCGTTTGAAAGATAATAAAACGTTCATTAATTTGGTGTAATTGTTTTTTAAAAATTTCGTACATAAAAGTTATTAACGTTTTAAAATTGTGGGGGAAACTTGAGAGAGTAAAAGACTTTTGGATGGAAATAAAGAGGAGTATGCCACGTGGCACAACCAAGGAAGGAGGATAAAATCTTTGAGTGTCATGTAGGATTTAATGTTTTGAAATATTAATATAAATAGATTATTGCCCGTATGGACACGCGGTTCAATAAATACTATACTTTGAATTTTAAACTTTATTGAATAAAAATGAATCTAAACATGCATTAACAAAAAGTTGAATATTCGTATAAGAAAGGTATTAGTGATTAATATATTATAAAAATCTAATTTAAGACAATAATCTAATCCGAGTCAAAGTTAACCACCACAAACAACTAGCCAAAAAAACTAAAATGACATTTTGAGTTATTAAACAAAATGCAAGTGAGCTCATTTTATTATATATGACGTTAGAACGAATGCTTATTGTAGGAAGAAATGAGTGTAATCTCGACTTTATATATGCAAGTTTTATGCTAATATGTTATGCATTATTTTGAAGTTGTACAAAGATAATAAGTTATTAGTTATATATTTTTAAAACTTAGAAATGCAAGTATCATAAAAAGTAACTGTCTTCGATTGAAAGTTTTTATGTTTTTATAATATTTTAAAAACATTTTTATTTTTTTTAAACAAATACCAAATATATATGTGCATACATTTACAACATATATAGTTATACATATGTAGGAGTATAAAACCACAATAAACTTAATAAACAACCATGAAACTCTATCATAAAAAAATGGTTAAGAAGATGTTTTACTTATGTGGAAATGAAGAAGAAGATGGAAAACAATTTTCAAAACCAAATGTTTAAATAATTATGTTTGAAATATCTTTATATTCATCAAGAATTATGATCTCTATGAATGAATCAAATGATAAATGATTTTAAATCGGAATATATATATATATATGTAATGATTTGAATTAGGATTAGGAAAAAAAATAATTTATCAATTACAATTGTAACTAATTTGATAAATTTAAAACCGAAAATATTAATTGATAAATTTTAAATATATTAGGATATCTATATTTTAAAGGTAATAAGTAGGTTTAATTGTTATCATTATTAACTTAAATTCAAAAGTTTAATTTTTTAAAAAATATTTAGATCACTTAAAATTTGAATTAAATGCTTTAATTAAGTCTAATTGTTACTATTAATATTTAAAATTCAAAAATTAGAATTTTTATATTGTCAACAAAAATTTAAAAATTAAAATTATAGATATTAAAATATGAAATTATAAACTTAAATAGAACATTTAATATTTGAGTATTTATATAGTTTAACCAAAACCTATTATTTAAAATTCTAGTATTCAAAATTTGAATTTTAACTTGTAACTAATTTGAGAAATTCATAACCAAAATTATTATTTGTTAAATTTTAAAAATACTAGGAAATCTCTAGTTTAAATGTAATAAGTGGGCGTAATTGTCACCACTATTAACTTAAATTAACAAATTTGATATTTTTAAAAGATTCAAATCCTTCAAAATTTAAATTAAGTGTCTTAAATGTATAAATAAGTCTATACGTTACCAATATTATTTTAAATTCCAAATTTTGTTTTTTTAATATTAACCAAAATTTAAAAATCAAAATGATAGGTATTAAAATTTGATATTAGATACTTAAATAGAAAATTTAGTATTTGGCATATTTTTAAAGATTAATCAAAATCTATAATTTCAAGTTATAGTATTTAAAATTTTAATTTTAACTTGTAACTAATTTAAGTAATTTTTAACCAAAGTTATTAACTGTTATAAATTAAATATATTAAGAAATCTATAACTTAAAGATAATGAGTAATTGTAATTGTTACCATCATTAACCTAAATTCAAAATATTAATTTTTTAAAAGATTCAGATCATTCGAAATTTTCAATTAAATGTTTTAGTTAAGTATAATTTTACCATTATTATTTTAAATTCAAATTTTTATATTTTTATAATATTAACCAAAATTCAAAAATCAAAATTATATATATTGAAATTTGAAATTAAATAGTTAGATAGAATATCTAGTATTTGAGTAATTTTAAAGTATAACCGGAATCCATCATTTCGAATTATTGTATTTAAAATTTGAATATTAACTTGTAACTAATTTGCGAAATTTGTAACTGAAATTATTAATTGTTCAATTTTAAATATAAAATCTATAATTTAAAAGTAATAGGTACGTGTATTTGTTACAAATATTAACTTAAATTCAAAATTTTGATTTTGTTTTAAATTCAGGTTATTCAAAATTTTAAGTTAAATGTATTAATTAATTTTAATTTTTACCATTATTATCTTAAATTTAAAATTTTGATTCTTTATAATATTAACAGAAAATTAAAAATTAAAATTATATATATTAAAATTTGAAACTAAATACGTATATAGAACGTATAGTATTCGAATATTTTTATGTTTAACCGAAATCTACAATCTTTAAATCCTTCAAGACATTGAATATGATTTCACAGACAATTTTATTCTACATAACGTCAAATAATGTTTATAATGCCTAAGAAGTAACATCTTCATAACACATAGATCCAACGATCATAAAACAACCTATAACAGGTAAATCCAACAATTCGAAAGTTGTGATTCATGTACTTGAAGATTTTGCATATGTAATGTTGTATAAATAGTTTCAACATTATCTAAGATGTTCTTGATACAGGTAAATCACAATATTTTATAGTTGTAAACATTGTCAAAATGTTACAAACATATTAAAACATCCGTTATATTATAAAGATACTATATCATTATTC
Source organism: Ambrosia x helenae (assembly GCA_030844895.1). Lineage (NCBI taxonomy): Eukaryota > Viridiplantae > Streptophyta > Magnoliopsida > Asterales > Asteraceae > Ambrosia > Ambrosia x helenae. The sequence goes on along the minus strand of CM061224.1, from coordinate 94,463,514 downwards.
AAGAGTTTAAAACATTATAAAGATTTAAGATTTAATAAGATATTTTCATGATGTTTTAAAGATGTTTAAACTCTGTAATTGGAATACTACGATTACGTAATCCATAATCGGAATACGACGATTACCTAAAACACTGTCAAAATTTGAATGTTTATAAGCAAACTATCAAAATTTTATCAAAATTAATTTGATTGATATTAGAAATTAAAATTGTCAACAAATTTCGAATATGAATATCAAAATTTTATCAAAATCATCGTTTACTAGTTAACGGCTAATTTCTAATATTACACACCCGTCCACCAAGTTGACCCATCAAAGCTGTGTTTGTTTCAATAAGGCAATTAATCGATAACTTGGTAGGCGTTTACTCATTTCCTAAGCCATAACCTAATCAAGAGCTGATATGCCATCATTTACACATATTAAACATGCATAATTAGTATCATAATAGGACAAAATTAGGGTAAAATTGATAATTAAAGCTACTTAATCGTTCCTATTTGTGTTTTTCAGGAAATTGGAGCTCCAACCCGAAAAGAGATGATTTTAGGATAAAAACAACTAAAACTGGAGATTCCTAAAGATACGAAACCCGAAGCATGTTTCTAGGAAGTGTAAAGACCTTCTCGGGGCTTAAACGATGACAAAAATTGGCCTGGGGTTGACCTAGCATGCCCATGTTCAGTGGTACAAGGGCCCCGCGCACTAGAAGACAAAACAACCAACTTAGGGGACAAGAAAACAACTTTTGTCAACCTGCACGTCCGTGCATAGTTCTTAGGGTCTTGTGGGAGACCTTAGAGCCGACCTAACATCTCTCCAAGGTTAGGAGCTTTCCTACTGTGACAACCGTCACCCTCATCTTTTAGTAAGTTGTCAATTATAGTCATTTGTGTATTCAAATGTTTCTATTTTAGTCCCTGTAAGATCTGTCGTTTTCAAATTTAATAAAAGAGCGAACTCAATGTTTATCATTTTGCAATTATTATGAATCGTATCTACGTATAGTGAAACGTTATCTGATATAGATTTTATGAAAGTCTCGATTTTGAAGTTTTGGTTATTCGTTTAAAGTTTATAAACAACATAGATTTTTTTTTTTGTGGTTTGATAAAAGTTTAAAAAATTTATAGTTTTAAAAAGTTTGAGATTGGTTAATGTTAAAAGTTGGTTAGTTTGTTAAGTTTTAAAAAGAAAACGTAACCAAGATTTATATAAAATTAACCTAGTTAGTGAAGTGAGGGACCTAAAATGCCAAATTTGAAATTTGTATTTGAAAGACAAGCTTCCCACTCTGCATTTTTTTTCCGGCCAATTGGTGACCGCCGGCGAGAGTTTCGGCAGGTTCCGGCGAGTCCTCGAACTTGTTTTTAATGCACCATTACTCATTTTTATTATTGCTAAACGTTTCTTCATCAAATATTGATCTATTCCAACCTTTTAACGGGAATTAAACGTATTAAATCATGATTGAATCGGGCCTTCATGTGTAACCGCCGACTTCAAGTTTAAACCATCAGTTTTGTCGAACAATTATATAAATGGACCATTGCTTTACATCTCTGCACCTCTAAACCTTTCAAATCCACATCGAAACACTCCAGAAGATGACCACATCGTGTAACTATAGCTTCGCAATATCAAAACCTGTAACCTTCGATTTCAACCATTTAACCAGTTTGTAAGTCTAGTTCTTTGTTGCCATTTTGTTTTTTAACGGTGTCTAAGTAAAAGCCCCTTAGTTTTCGGTTCCATTATAACCGAATTAAAGGTGCTAGAAAACCTAGGGTTAGGGTTTCTTTGTTGTTGGTTATGGGGAAGAAGATGAAGTCACCTCATATTTTAAATAATCTTTGTTTTGATATAAATCAACAAAAACTCTTATGGTGCAGTGGTTTAGCATCTGTTTGTGTTGTGAGTGACTCGAGTTCGAGTTCCTTCAGCCATAATTCCTGTTTATTTTTTTTAACTTATCTACCATTTCTTTTATATTATTATTCATATATATAATGCATACATATCTTATAGTATTTATAATAAATTCGTTTTTGATCCAAAAATTATGAAAATTTAGGTGTAGCTTTTTGACACCCCATAGAAAATTACCACACTTTTATTTTGTGGAAAAAAGTCTTATTTTCATATTTTTATTGATTTAATTTGTTTTAATCATATTTAATTGATTAAAAAATTCATTTTTAATGATTTTAATCTCAAAATTTTTGGGAAATTATTTCTAATCATCATGAGCTGAAATAAAAATTATTGGTTCAGAAAAAACTTATTTTTATTAATTTTCCTATTTTAATAATTTAAACTGATTTAAATTCATTAAATCAGTTTTAAATATAAATAAGTTTAGAAAAATTATGGGAAAAATTAATCTCATCTATTTACATCAGAAAGTATTTATTTTCTATAAAAATAATATTTTTTGGATCATGTCTTGTATTTTTTTTTCTTATTTACGTTTAAATAGACATAATTAAACATTTATTTATACTAGTTAAACATTTATTTTATCAATACTTTTCTTATAAAATAGAAATATTCTTATGTTGGAAAGTCTTCGTTAGTATTTGTTGGATCATTGTGTAACTCATAATTATTTTATAATTATTTGTTTCAATATTTATGATTATTGTAATTATTTATTACCTAAACCAATTGGTAATAATTAATTACCTAAACCACATTTTGTGAATAATAATATTACACGTGATTAGAGATCATTTGATAGGAATTTTGTGAATAATAATATTACAAGTTATCTGCAAGAAAATGTCTTTTGAGATGACGAATGATGTGGAAGTCAAAACGACGAAATCCATGACTTCGAAGAGTTCAAATGATGATTCTTCTTCTAGAGGACTTGAGATTGCTTCAGAATCTGCTAAAACTGAAGATTACATTGGTATCGAGCCAAGTTTTAAGGGGTTGAAGAATTCAATGGATAACCAATTTTCGAAGATGATAAGTCAACTGGATAACAAGTTTGACTCGCAACAGCACCGCACACTAGATGACATTATTACGGAGCATAACGGTGACGGTGACGGGTGACGGGGGAAGATTCTGGTGGAAGGTTTGGGGTGAGGTGACGGTGACGGTTACGGTGACGGGGGAAGATTGTGGTAGTGCTAGATAATTGGTGGCGGTGGTTGTGGTGGTAGTTGGGGGAAGATGGTGGTGGCAGTGGGGTTGAAGAGACAGAGATATAGATAGAAAGAGAGAGGGAGAGAGTTTATAATATGTTTTATTTTTATTTTTTTTAAAAGGGGTATTTTAGTAATTTCACATAAGCTTAACTGAACAACTTAACCTCCATCCAAGTCAGGGACCATCGATGAAACAAAATACAAACCACAGATCCCATACGTGTAATTTCGAAAGGCTGAGGAGCAGAGTTAAATTTGGGCAAACCACAGGGACCATCCGTGCAGTTTACTCTAAATTTCATTTTAGATTGTTAGTTCTTAAACGTTGTATTCTTGTAATTTCATTTCAATGTAATAAATTACTTAGTCAATGTATAAAAATTTACACTTCTAGTCCATGAGCTATTGAACAATCGTCACTACGTGACACCTCGATGTTTCCACCATCGATTGGGGTGTAACAGATTGGTATCAGAGCCATGGTTATAGGGAATTAGGTTATTAGAATGCCTTTTAGCCTAGTCTATAACTAAGCTTACATTCACGAGTCCTCTCGTGTGTATTTCTCTTTATTCTTATTTTTTAAGATATTTTCACTATGATTCTTTCTTGTTTTTCTTTCGGTATTTTGCTTGGAGAAAAAGACACTCGTGTTTCACAAACGAAATGATATCACCAAGATAGGAGTGACATCCATACCTTGGTGATTAGTTTCACTCCTCTATATTTTATTTATCTTAGGAATATATCTTTGAGATAGGAGTGAAATCCACACCTCAAAGAGTATTTCCTTCAAAAAGGAACTTAACCACTAAGCTGGGAGTGATATCCTTAACTAAGTGATTGGTTTCATTCCACAATCATTTTCAATTTTGAAATACATCTTGAGTTAGGAGTGAAATCCACATCTCAAGGATCTATTTCTGCGTCTCATTTTTAATCTCGCTAAAGTTTTGGAATTCACTAGTGATGGGGAACGTGCAACCTGGAAGGGTGAGCGCCTGTATCCTAAGTTTTCTGTCTAGGCCTGGTATTTCGTATAAATCCCAATCAGACGAGGGACCCATATACCTACCTGGGAACTTTTGGGATGAGCATTCACTTATAGGCTAAAGTACGCCCCCACAAGTCACTTGGAAATTTCAAATACTTGAGTTAGTCAAAGTTTTCTATGGAAACAATTCCAATGTTTTATATCATTGATATTTATATTTGTTTATCATTTGAAGACTCAATTTAATCACTTGATGTTTCATATGCCATTATTCATTGATCATTCGCTTTTGAATTCCATTATCATCATCATTTAAACTTTTTGTTCATTATATTATCGCATTTAAGTTTACACTATTTGGTGTATTCATCTTCTTAACTAATTCTTGTTTACTTATATTTTGTGACAGGCTTAATTACTGGTTAACTTAACAATCCTAAAATCAACCTAAACTTAACTAATATAAAACTATCTTGGTGTTCGTTCGGCTTCTGGTAGTCCCAAGCTAGATGCAAGAAGAGGAAACAAGTAGGGATGGCAATGGGTCGGGTTTGGGACGTGTTTAGGTAATCCCAACCCCATACCCGATTAGGTATGCTTGTCCCAAACCCGGCTCAAAACTCATCGGGTTTGTGTCGGGTAATTACCCATCGGGTATCGGGTATACCCGCGGGTTTCGGGTAAACCCATTAATTTTTAAAACTTACTCATTGAGTATATCCGTCCAAAAACCCAACTGGCATCTATTAGGTAACTGTTAACCAATTACATTTACCATTACTAAATATACATGTAAATGATTACAATGTATAAATATGAAATACTTAAATCATATAAACACAATCAAAGACATAGATAACAAATAGTATACACTAAATTTTTGGTAATTTTAGCACAAGATGATAATGTAGATGGACAATTAGATATATTATGCATACATGTTTAAAAAGATATATTATAAATTATATTGGGTATCTAATCGGGTAAATGGGTATACTTTATCGGGTAATTGGATCGGGTAAATGGGTATATCATCAAATCCCAAACCTGTCCCAAACTCGCGAAAAAAACAAAAACTAATCCCATACCTGGACCCATACCCGATTACCTGACTCCAAACCCATCCCAAATGTGTCGGGTTTCGGGTTTACCCATCGGGTTCGGGTTTGATTGCCATCCCTAGAAATCGGTAGTGAAACAGATCCTTCGGGTTGCTAGTGTCCAAACCGGATTCTAAGCAATGAATTCTAAAGTTGACCAGTTCCGGATGACAAGTTTCTGGTATCACACCAGATGGGTGAATGGTTTTCTTGGCCAAAGGAGGATTCCCTATTAGTGCACCACTGATATTCAGATTACACACCTTTAGGATTATGTTCCACCTTTGTTAAGGTTATCATTCACAAGTCTTGGGGTTAAGGTTTGAAGTTGTCACTTTTATTTTTCTTTATTTTCCTTTTTTTCATCTTTATTTTTGATAAATACGGTTGTTTTAGTTTTTCTTGCAGGTTTACTTCCGGATTGGCCACTGATGTCTTGCAAAACACATCCCGTTTCCTATGTATTTTGTATATTATTTGGTCAGGTTTTTAGTCGTTTTATGTCGTTTTTATTATGTATTTATGTATTATATTATTTTATAGGTGTTTGAAGAAAATGACCGCAAAATGAAAGAATTTTTATCGAGACACCAACACTTGATAGTAGGTGTTCATGGACGTTGGAGCATAAACGAGGAATATTGGTCGAGCCAAGAACACACGAGATGCGAACACCTGATTCGAGCAAAGACGACTACTAATATAAAAATAATAATAAAAAGAAAAACAAAATATGAATGAAAACTAAACAAGGCCCCATGCCTTGTTTCAAGACACGTAGAGCCCAAAATTATTTCAAGGAAAAGAAAAAAAAAACCCTACGACATATATGAATAGAAAGGGGGCCGCAACAGACATTATCACAAGGGAACATAGGCCAAGGACAGAAGGCACGATCACAGCAGCAAACAAATTAATTTAGAGAGGAGGCCAGGGATCGAGGTTTTCACAATTTTAGTTATTTTCGTTTGATACTTCGTGTTTTGAACTTATTAACTATGTGTTATTTTGATTCCAAGAGTATGTTTTCTTGTTTTATCATGAATATTATTGGCTAAACATTTACGATACCTAGGTCGTATTGATGATTATTCGTGACTCGTGACGTTCGGTTTTGGATAATATTATTTTTGGCTTAATGTTTTGGTAAAATATTTTTGTGTTGTTGATAAAAATGCGTATGAATGCTTTTAGTAATCGGTTTGCTTGACTGTTGCTTTGCGTTTTTCTCTAGTTTGTTACTTTAGTAGTTTCAAGATCTAGAGTTTTACGTGATTTTCCATAGACTTCGTGTTAATGGTTTAATCTAGAGGTTTCTTGTCTTAGATAACCCTATTAGCGACCTTGTAAGCCTTTGAAATTAGTGTTTTGCCACTCTTGAGACCGGGAGGAGATAGAGTGTCGGTTTGTCTAGTTCTTAGGTTTTGGGTATAGGTGAGACCGGGAGGCGATCCTTACTTATTTACCTTAGCTTCCCTAGCAAATTTGAGTTTTTGTCAACAATCTTAGATAACTCCTTCACACTTTCGGGTGTGTTGAGATTAGCGAGACCGGGAGGTGAGCGAGTCTTTTGAGTACCTTAGCTTTCACTAGTGAGGTGAGACCGGGAGGTGATCCGAACCAGTAACCGGTGATTTACACGTCCCTCAGGATTTTCCAAGAGGTGTTAGTGAGACCGGGAGGTGATCTAGCATTCTTTAGGGTTTTCTTGAGTCAGTCGTATTTTTAGGAACCCGGTAGCCATTCCATTATCCATTTCTGAGCGTTGTGAGTTGCGGGTAGGATTCTAGACCTAGGTAGTTGCCTTCCATATTATCTGAGTTTCTCTCTAGTTTCCAAGCTGCCTGTTCTGCTTCCTGTTCCTATTTGTGTTTCTGTCTTAGTAAATATAATTGTTTTATTTATTTATTTAGTTTAAAAATAATTTTATCAAAAATCCAAATTAATAGGCTAGGAGTCGACAGAGGTTTAGTACCGAGAGTCGCCATATTGTGTCCACGGTTCGATACTCGGACTTATTTGCTCTGCTACACTGCGACCGGTACACTTGCCGTTAGTGTGTGGTTTTGTAGGTTTTTCCATTTTTAAAACTTGACCGATTTATTTACTACACATTTCACACATCAAGTTTTTGGCGCCGTTGCCGGGGACACAGTGCGCTTTCGAGAACGGCCCGAGTCGGGGATCTGGTCATTTTGTAGATATTTTAATTTATTTTTCTTCTCCTTATTTTTATTTATTTATTTTTATATATTTTCTCTATCTGGTGGCCGTGATCTGTTTGTTTAGTGTCTGTTTGCAGTGAGATTTTTAGGATGCCAGATGCTAGTGGAAGAAAGACTGTAGCAGACTACATAAGAGAGCGCGACCAGGCCAGTTACAATGAAGAAGGCATGTACACACAAATGCAAAATCACTATATGCCTGTCTGGAGGGAGCCCGATAGTTTTCTTGCCTCTTCAGTACCAAGGATCTATGTAGATTGGTATGAAGGGCAAAATCCATGCTTACAACCATATGATATCACTCCAGCACCGGAGACAATAATGGACGAAGAAGTCCCACCTCCGGTCCAACAAGATCCCATTGAAGATGATTTGAGTGATAGTGAGGTTGAAGAAGATGTCGGGTTGATTGCAGAAGTTAGTGAGAAGAACAAGATGGGGGATGAAGAAGATATACATATACCATATTGGGAGGACGAGTTTGGTGAGGAGTTGGTAGATTTACCAACTCTCGAAGAAGGAGAATTTGACCATGTTGGCGATCTATTATTTTTAGAAACTTTACTTGCAGGGATGCCAACAACGGAGATCAATACACCAAACGAGGAAAAAGAGGAAGAGGTGGTAACGAAGAAGATCAAACCACCTCATCACATTCAGGATTGCCGGCCCGTGTCGCCACCATCACGGGAGAGGGTTCACAGTCGCATGGACCGTATCCCTCACCATATGCCACATTCAAGGTTTGGTCCGGGTAAGTGTAAGAAAAGGTGTTCTGACCCGTTTGAATTTTTCAAACGTTTTTCTAGATTCACCATTCGTCTTTTGACGAACAATGGTGAACGATCTGAATTAAACGGGTTAGATAAAGGGTGGATAAAAGAGAAGCCACCTGATTGAACTTAGGTTAAAACCCAAGTGTAGAGTTTTGTATCATCATCCGCCAGGTATGTTTTTATTTTATTTTATTTTCATTCTTCTTCATTTTATTTTTGTATTTATATTTAATTTTTTTTAGTTTATCGAGTCGTGTGGGATTGCCTTGGCCTTTTTCATTGTTGTATCTCTCCTGCCCGTACTCAATCTCCATTCGGGTGGGGTCGATCTTAAAAATTATTTTTTTTGTAAACATGCATCTCACTTGTCATTGAGTCATTTTACTTTCATTTTCTTTTTAGTTTATTTTTGCAGGATTCCGACTATGGCCGCGAAGGAAATGCTATACGGCTGTAGATGATGGACGGACGGGACACTTTCTGCGAGTTATCGCCACATATTCCAGGGGAGTTTGTTCCATTTATTTTGTTGTTATATATATTTTTCGTTTCTTCTTTAGTTTTGTATTTTTATTTTTAGTCTACGTTGTATCCTGTAGCACATTGAGGACACTGTGCCTTTCTAAGTGTGGGGATGGGAAACTTCGTTTTTATTTTGCTTAGTTGTAGGTTGAGTAAAAAAAAAATTAAAAGAAAAAAAAAAGAAAAAAATTAGTTGGTTTGGTGTTAGTCCCGATCCTTTTTGCTCTTGGTAAACGAGCCTTTTCAATACGTCGGTTAAAAGCGGGGTCGATTGTCTGGTTTACGGGTCTTAGCATATGTTTCTTTAAGTTGCGGGATAGTAGGCTTGACTGAGTTGTTTTTCTGTAATAAAATGTTTGGGGTGCCTGGGATAGTGGATCAAACTGGATGGTTAACTGGTTTTGCACTTGCTAGTATCGGTAACCCTTATTTCCACATGACAGTGAGTTTTGAGCCTTAAATATTATATATAAATATTCACCATTTCGTTTCATGTGTGATATACCGACTTTGTTGCATTATTTTAGAACTTGTGCGTTTTGATGCATTTTGAAACCATAAGCTTAGACTTGACACAAATATGATAGAGGCATTAGGATTACCCATTTTTGTTTAGCCTTTTCGTTTGTTTTTGTTATTTGAACCGTTTCACCATTTTTACCATTAGAAACCAATTGAGCCTAAACATTTCGTTTGTCACCCATTTTATTTTATGTTGATTACCGGATTCTATATATTTATGTAATGTGAAAAAAAAAAGAGAAAAACAATATATCAGCATAAAGAGTAGTTGACAAAAAAATGAAAAAGAAAAGAAAAAGAAAAAAGAAAAACTTATGAAAAAGTGAGAGAAAAGAAAAAAAAAGAATAAAGGTTGTGGGTCGAGAAGACCAAAGAGTTAGAGTTTTTATGTTCTATGTTTATCCGGTTTATCTATTATTTTTCTTTTTAGCCAATTTTCCCAATAAAATTACCTACCTTTAACCCTTACCTACCTTTTCGAAGTCCTCTTGATTTGTGTTAGTGTTAGCAATTTGGTGGAAATTTGATTGACATACAAGCTTATGATAATTTTGCTTCATAGTTCGTTTTGAGAGATTCACTTCAAATAAATATATAACCGAGAGATAAATGATATTGTGAGGGGTGCTTGCTTGTGCATAGTCGGTAGCTTGAAGGTAAGTGAAGCATGACTAGGTAGGCCTTGTTTTTAAAATTGTATCATCTTGACTAGTCAGCCTTTTGAACGATGTAAGTCTTGTGAAACCGCTATGCTCGTTGATTTCGTAGCCTGCTTTTGACCTTGTTTGATGCTATCATTTTTGTTAAGTGCTTTATTGAAAATGTTGTCTGGGATTTTGTATAATTCTTTTTCGGGACGCAAAAGTTTTAAGTGTGGGGATGTTTGATGTGTTGCAATACACATCCCGTTTCCTATGTATTTTGTATATTATTTGGTCAGGTTTTTAGTCGTTTTATGTCTTTATTATGTATTTATGTATTATATTATTTTATAGGTGTTTGGAGAAAATGACCGCAAAATGAAAGAATTTTTATCGAGACACCAACACTTGATAGTAAGTGTTCATGGACGTTGGAGCATAAACGTTGAATATTGGTCGAGCCAAGAACACTCGAGATGCGAACACCTGATTCGAGCAAAGGCGACTACTAATATAATAATAATAATAAAAACAAAAACGAAATATGAATGAAAACTAAACAAGGCCCCATGCCTTGTTTCAAGACACGTAGAGCCCAAAATTATTTCAAGGTTAAAAAACCCTACGACATATATGAATAGAAAGGGGGCCGCAACAGACATTATCACAAGGGAACAGAGGCCAAGGACAGAAGGCACGATCACAGCAGCAAACAAATTAATTTAGAGAGGAGGCCAGGGATCGAGGTTTTCACAATTTTAGTTATTTTCGTTTGATACTTCGTGTTTTGAACTTATTAACTATGTGTTATTTTGATTCCAAGAGTATGTTTTCTTGTTTTGTCATGAATATTATTGGCTAAACATTTACGCTACCTAGGTCGTATTGATGATTATTCGTGACTCGTGACGTTCGGTTTTGGATAATATTATTTTTGGCTTAATGTTTTGGTAAAATATTTTTGTGTTGTTGATAAAAATGCGTATGAATGCTTTTAGTAATCGGTTTGCTTGACTGTTGCTTTGCGTTTTTCTCTAGTTTGTTACTTTAGTAGTTTCAAGATCTAGAGTTTTACGTGATTTTCCATAGACTTCGTGTTAATGGTTTAATCTAGAGGTTTCTTGTCTTAGATAACCCTATTAGCGACCTTGTAAGCCTTTGAAATTAGTGTTTTGCCACTCTTGAGACCGGGAGGAGATAGAGTGTCGGTTTGTCTAGTTCTTAGATTTTGGGTATAGGTGAGACCGGGAGGCGATCCTTACTTATTTACCTTAGCTTCCCTAGCAAATTTGAGTTTTTGTCAACAATCTTAGATAACTCCTTCACACTTTCGGATGTGTTGAGATTAGCGAGACCGGGAGGTGAGCGAGTCTTTTGAGTACCTTAGCTTTCACTAGTGAGGTGAGACCGGGAGGTGATCCGAACTAGTAACCGGTGATTTACACGTCCCTTAGGATTTTCCAAGAGGTATTAGTGAGACCGGGAGGTGATCTAGCATTCTTTAGGGTTTTCTTGAGTCAGTCGTATTTTTAGGAACCCGGTAGCCATTCCATTATCCATTTCTGAGCGTTGTGAGTTGCGGGTAGGATTCTAGACCTAGGTAGTTGCCTTCCATATTATCTGAGTTTCTCTCTAGTTTCCAAGCTGCCTGTTCTGCTTCCTGTTCCTGTTTGTGTTTCTGTCTTAGTAAATATAATTGTTTTATTTATTTATTTAGTTTAAAAATAATTTTATCAAAAATCCAAATTAATAGGCTAGGAGTCGACAGAGGTTTAGTACCGAGAGTCGCCATATTGTGTCCACGGTTCGATACTCGGACTTACTTGCTCTGCTACACTGCGACCGGTACACTTGCCGTTAGTGTGTGGTTTTGTAGGTTTTTCCATTTTTAAAACTTGACCGATTTATTTACTACACATTTCACACATCAGCCACCTTGGAGAATTCCCGTAAAGAACACTGAAACCACTAATTTTATCAGCTTTCATGTTGGAGGGTTTTTATTTCTGCTTTATTTTTGTTTGAGATAGGTTTGTCATACCATGAAGATCGGTAGGTAAGTGTAGGAAAGAGTGGAAAATGAGCCGGGGTAAATTTTTCCAAAATTTTAAACTTAAACTGTTTTTGGAACTTAAAATTGGGTTTTAAAATCAATTTGGAAAGATCCACCTAAAATTTTAAAACCATATCTTTAAAAACAGTTTAGAAATTGAAAATTTGAGCGATGTGAAGATAAGCACGCCTATGCTTATCCTTGAGCACGGCCGTGCTTGACGTGCAGATCAGTGGGAGTATTTAAAGGGTTTTTAAATAGTCAAACCCTCATTCACCTCCTTCCCCACTCGCACACATGTCGTCTACCCCCCCCCCCCCCCTTAAACCACCATTTTCCACCGTTTTTCTTCATTTCGGGCTCTAATTTTCAACATAAGGTATGTATAATTACTCTTAAACAACTTTTATGTGTTTTAGGTCCAGATTTGTCCAGGTTCTTGAGTTTTTTAGTAGCACCATTTCTTGAATAAAAACCAAGATTCCTAGCCTTTTAAGCCCAAATCTGAGCATGAAACTTTAAGGAAATGATTAAGGGAGTTTTAGGAATGCGATGGAGTAAACATTTTTGAGAAATTTTACGAAAAATTTCCCAAGAATTCTGACAGGTTTGAAACCCATCACTTCAGACAGGTGCACGACCATGCTCCCTTAAGCACGGGCGTGCTCATCTAGAAGACACTATTTGAATTCTCTGTTGACAGTCAAATAGTCAAAGTCAATAGCACGGATGTGCCTACTGTAGTGCACGGTCGTGCTTCACCTGAAAACTCACCAGAACTTTTTAAGTTTCAATTTTAAACCAGTAATGTAGTTTAAAAACAGTTTCAAGGTGTTTTAGATAAAAACCATTTTAAACCGATAAAATAGTAGTTAATCAGACTCAGTAACTGAGTCGCATGGTCGTGCACACTATTGTGTACGGGCGTGCAGCCACTGGTGCACAAAACTGTTGAATTTTTCTGCATTTTGCATTTTGAGAGACTGAACTAATTCTGCTTTATTTTGCAGGATAAATGGCACCACGAAGAAAGAGAAGAGCCCAACGATCACCATCCGTTTCTTCAGGGTCACATCATTATCACTAGTCAGGCGGCTCACCGCCCCTTGACATTCCTCCTCACCACATTGTAGAGGCCGCGGGACCTATCCCCGGTGGGGTCCACCCGTGGTTGTACTTTAACGAGCAAGGTGATGAGATCAACACTCATAGATGTTTGTTGAGGATCATGCCACGCCAGATTGGTGACTACAAGCCCGTAGACTTTGATTCAGTGGCCTCTGTCGGACTGTCCTCATGGTTCGACAATATCCTGTCTCATCAGTGGATTAGGTTTTTACAGACACCTGAGCATACATATAGGGAGCTCACTATGAAGTTCATGGCCTCATTTACTTACTCACTATCTTCAGGGTTAGACTAGGGTTATACAAATAGAGGGAAATTCACTCACCGATCTTTACCGAGAGCCTCTTCGACTGGCCAGCCAGCGTTCAGCCCGCTGACTTTTAGGCCCAGATCTCATATGTTCCTTACGACACTAGGAAGCATAAAAGGTCTAGTTTACAGGATCAACTACACAGGTTCTTGCACATGATCATAGCCACCACGATTGGGGCGCGCAAGGATAGTACTGAGGAGTAAACGAGACGGAGGTTTTCTATCTTTACAGTATCATTGAGGGTGATCATTGCAAATTAATCTACGTGTACAATCAATCATGCAGCAGGCTTCATACTAAAGACACATAAGACATCATCAATTATTTAAGAAAATGGATTTCATCGCAGTCTATGGAACCCATCACCACCCTTCAACACAATTTCAATAACTGTCCCAATTCAAGTTTATAACTGTTTTTTTACTTGAATATGTCATATCTAAACACTAAGGTAACATCACTAGACTCATTAATTGAAATATTAGCAAAACCCTCATCAAGTTCATCATTCACAAGTTTACCTAAATCATTATAGCAAAGCAATCAAAGGTTACCTTAGTGTTTATTGAGCTCTAGGTGACGATTTTCACCTATTGCATGTGATCAAAACCCTTCCAATCCCTAGATTGAGCAGGTTAGGAGGAAAACTTTGTGTGTATGTGTGTGTGTTTTGGATATGGAAGTCGACATCTAGGAGATGGAGTTCTTCTCCTCTCCCTTGTTTTGACAATTACCACACCCACTATGACCTATTGCCCATTTTAGTCCCCCTAGTTTTGATTCATGTTTATTAATGTCTAGCTAACTACTAGATCACCCAAAATTTATGGATTATTAACATATCTAGTTTACGTAGTTTGCCGGGTTTTATTTCATACAGTTCGGTTTTTAATTGTATTAGCCATAACACTAGTTTATTGTTCATAATTACAAGTTGAATATTATTAGAAAATTCAGGATGTTACAATAACTGAAACGAAAACGACCTGAAATCAACCAACGTATCTATCTTTTATATCTCCATTTCATGTAATTTTATGAAAAATGATCTAACCCAAGTTTTGTTTTGGTTATTAATAGATTCGAACCGATAATCGACAATCTAACTGATAATCCAAACTAATTAACCGAAAACTAACCGATTAATAAAACAGATTAACAATGACTTTAGTTTTGGCTAAGGCTAATACCCGATAGAACCGAACCTTGCACACCCTGGCAGTGTCTATGTTCCCCGCCGTATGGATTTAAAAAAACGCTTTGCGTTTTTTTTTTCTTGAAATGCTTGAAAACATGTATATTACATAATTAAGAGTTTGGGATGGAATTTTAAAATTCTTAGACTACACAATGTGGGGGTGGAAGGGGGTGTGAAGCCCATCCACGATAGCCACACCACCCACGGTCCGGCATGGAGACTGACATGGGGTAACCCCTATGGGATTTTCCACCGACATGGAGCAACTGAGCTTGGTGACATGGCATATCTAGTTTAAGTAGTTTGTCGGGTTTTATTTCATACAGTTCGGTTTTTAATTGTATTAGCCATAACACTAGTTTATTGTTCATAATTATAAGTTGAATATTATTAGAAAATTCAGGATGTTACAATAACTGAAACGAAAACGAACTGAAATCAACCAACGTATCTATCTTTTATATCTCCATTTCATGTAATTTTTATGAAAAATGATCTAACCCAAGTTTCGTTTTGGTTATTAATAGATTCGAACCGATAATCGACAATCTAACTGATAATCCAAACTAATTAACCGAAAACTAACCGATTAATAAAACAGATTAACAATGACTTTAGTTTCGGCTAAGGCTAATACCCGATAGAACCGAACCTTGCACACCCTGGCAGTGTCTATGTTCCCCGCCCTATGGATTTAAAAAAACGCTCTGCGTTTTTTTTCTTCAAATGCTTGAAAACATGTATATTACATAATTAAGAGTTTGGGATGGAATTTTAAAATTCTTAGACTACACAATGTGGGGGTGGAAGGGAGTGTGAAGCCCATCCACGATAGCCACACCACCCACGGTCCGGCATGGAGACTGACATGGGGTAACCCCTATGGGATTTTCCACCGACATGGAGCAACTGAGCTTGGTGACATGGCATATCTAGTTTAAGTAGTTTGTCGGGTTTTATTTCATACAGTTCGGTTTTTAATTGTATTAGCCATAACACTAGTTTATTGTTCATAATTACAAGTTGAATATTATTAGAAAATTCAGGATGTTACAATAACTGAAACGAAAACGAACTGAAATCAACCAACGTATCTATCTTTTATATCTCCATTTCATGTAATTTTATGAAAAATGATCTAACCCAAGTTTGGTTTTGGTTATTAATAGATTCGAACCGATAATCGACAATCTAACTGATAATCCAAACTAATTAACCGAAAACTAACTGATTAATAAAACAGATTAACAATGACTTTAGTTCCGGCTAAGGCTAATACCCGATAGAACCGAACCTTGCACACCCTGGCAGTGTCTATGTTCCCCGCCGTATGGATTTAAAAAAAACGCTCTACGTTTTTTTCTTTAAATGCTTGAAAACATGTATATTACATAATTAAGATTTTAGGATGGAATTTTAAAATTCTTAGACTACACAATGTGGGGGTGGAAGGGGGTGCGAAGCCCATCCACGATAGCCACACCACCCACGGTCCGGCATGGAGACTGACATGGGTTAACCCCTATGGGATTTTCCACCGACATGGAGCAACTGAGCTTGGTGACATGGCAGCTCGCTGTTGGATATGAAAAATGAACCGTTGGTCCCCACAACGACTCATTTTAAAAAACCCTTATATATAAACTGATCCTATCATTTTTACCCCACCGTCCGCGCCACCAGCACCACTTGGCCAATTTTGTCCGTTCTTATTCCATGCCCCACGCTGAGGTGGATGTCAAATGTCATTCCATGCCCCCCTTAAGGCCATGACCACATCGTGTAGTAATAAAATAATGTAACTTCCTATTCCCCATTATCACCCTAATGTTTTGCTAACCGTATCTCACAAATTATTATTATTATTATTATTATTATTATTATTATTATTATTATTATTATTATTTATATATTCATGTATTTACACATGTAACTTCTTACTTCCTCAAGATCACCATAATTTTTGCTTAGCGTATCTCACAATTATTGCTATGTATATATTCATGTGCTAGCACTTTCTCTAGTACATAGGATTCAAATGTTTCGATTGTGGTTAATGCAGTTCAAGCTCTGCTAATGATTATGTCACACGCCAAGGCAAATATTTTGGTTAATTGATTATGGCTTAACCGAACCGATATAAATGTTGTTTGCCGCCCCAATACGCGGGCACCCCACTAGTATTTATATAGCGTAGAGTTTAAATGAGAATTAAAAAAATATTGTAAGAAGAAAAAGAACAAATTTAAACCCATAGAAACCCTTCATTAAATAGTTGTATTTAACGTTAAATAAATGTTTAATTTTTTATAACCACCTAAATTAGTTAAATTAATGAAACTTATAATTCATCTTCAAAATATATTTTTTTCAAATCAAACCTAATTTACAGTGAAGGATAATTTCGATATGTGTAGGATAAATGTAGGATGTATTTCCATACATGTAGGATAAGCATATGATAATTTTGACATATGTATGATAAATATATGATAATTTTGATATATGTATGATGGATTTTAATATGTGTATGAGAAATTTTGTTATATGTGTGATAAAGTGTTGATAACTAATTAAGTAGAACATATTTGGCTCTCCATTTTTTGACCTCCTTGTAACTTCTCCAAGAAGTTAATAAGTTGAAACAATGTGTTTGACTTTTTGGCAAACCAAAAGTCATTATAATTTGTTTTGGAAAAGTAAGAATTTGTGACTTATCAAACTCCTTATGACTTATTGGTGAATATTTACCTAACATGCCCTCATTTACCAAATAAGCTATGCCAAACACCTTTTATAAAATAACTTATTGACTTATTGGTTTTCCCCACCGTATAAGATAATCCGAACACTTTTTTTAAAAACTCATTTTAAAAAAGGCATAAGTTAATAAAGTCATTTTAACCAAAATTCCTTTAAGACTTAAATAAGTTTATCCAAACATGTCCCTTAGAGTCTGCTACACCGGACCAAAACAAGCCAACTCATCACCTCCACCGCGAACCTCCTCCGGTTTTGAAGTCTTGAAATTTGAGACGCGTAGCACCGCCATGGAGGTGCTCTAAGAACCACATGTTAGAACCAATGTTGTTACATATGATGCTTTGTGCACACTACTCCAATATGTAAATTTAAAATAATATTTATGTTCTCTTTAAAGAGACCAAACAAAAAAGCTACATGCAAAGTGTGTTTTTTTTTGAGATGGTAAAAGAGAAGAGAAGAAGAATTATTCCATACAAACTAGTTTTCTGAAAGAGGTTTGGATCCTAGCACTTCATTGAAAAGGGTGTGGATTAAGCTTTAGATGGATTTTACTTTGGTTTCATGCTATCTAGTTGATCAATTTACTTCGAGTTCCAACTTTAGACATCGTTTTCTTTAAACTTCTTATAATGTCTGATCTTATATATTTTTATTACTTTTACAAATTTGTTTATAGAATAAGCAAAACATAATAAAGCTTTAACAAAAGTTAACTATGTCATTTGTCAATCCTCACTTTTGGCATAGTGTTAGGAAGGCTTGAGTTCTTCGGTGAAGACCCAAGTTCGATCATCACTTGTGTCACTTTAGGTGAATTATGGCAATGAAGGATTTGAGCTACGCGCTGTGAGGTTGTTAGTTCGAATCCCGAGCCCACCCTGTTTTTAAGTCCCACCGTGTGTTACACCAGAGAGTTCTGCTCTTGTGGCAGCACAAACAGCAGGCGGAATGGTTTTCTGGGGAACGCCCAAGCCAAACTTTGAAGCCAAGGTGATCCTGATCAAGATAATATAGTCTGGCCAAAGTGGCGCAACATGTCCCTAATTTGGGGAGTGCAGTGGTTAAACACAAAAGAAAGTCGCCGTTAAAAAAAAACACTATGTCATTTGTCATTATTTTTATATATTTAATATATTAACGTAATCAAGAATCAATTATGATTATAATTGCAATCTTCTTAGAATAATCTCTAATCGAAGGTGTTACGTTATTAATATTATGTGAATGTGAATTAGGAAATCAATTTAAAAGTAACTATTCAGATCTTTCGTTTTTACCAGAAGAAGCTAAATGTCATAAAAATGTGGTCGAGTGTCAAGAAAAAGTGAAGTGGGTTCATCTGTCCTTTTCTTAAATCTATTAATTATTTCTAAAGATCGTAATACAAACAATTTGTTTTTTTTAAAGGCCGTAATACAAACAATTGACAAGACTTTTAACTTAGCGTATTGATCACATTTTGAAAAATCACCATTCAGGAAAGATCGTCCGTTATATTATGTAGTTTGTGACAAAATGTTATCCTCGAATTAGGGTCCGCAGTGGATGTGTAGATCAATGGCACCTTAGAAGATTTACAGGTCTTATCCGAACCGTTAGAAACTATGTCTCTTAGACTTTAACAAATTAAATAATGTAAACTAAATTTTATGTAATAAGATCAAAATTATAGCAATAAAAATAACAATTAGCAAAATCATAATATTAGAATGAGTGAAATAACATAGTAATCAAAGTTGGGTCCAATTCTAAGTGTTAAACGAGTTTTCTATAAAAAAAATACATACTTATAGGAATTTTATACTAAAAAAAAAATTGTCTCCTAATATTACGAATCCTAGCCCGGTGGCCTACTTGGCCACACCATAAGGGCTACATAGCCTTTTGTCTATCAGTGAACCTGGATGACTAAACTTTGTTATTCTGAAAAAGATAAAAATTGATACTTTCAGCCATAAGTTAATTATTATTTTTTTTTGTCTTTTGAAAAGGGTAATTTCCACACAATTTACATCTTACCTATAATTTGATCTTGAGTCTTTCGTTAAAGTGACTTTCCTCCCAAATGACAAGTTTAATAGTTTTATTTGAGGAATTTGATATCCACCCAAACTGAATTTTAAATATTGAAATATTTCTTGGTAATTAATGTTTACTACAATAATTTTTAAAGAAAATTTTATTACATCCTAACTGCTAACCTCCTTAATTTTATATATACCTTAAATGTCAAGTATATATGATCTTTTGGTGCATTGGTATTCCTCTTCGGACAACTTAGAGTCTCACTTAAAGCAAAATTATTTTAAACAGAGTTAGGAGTTTTATCACATTAGGGTTTTAAGTGGTGGGCTTCCTTTGGAGTGGTAGCGGGCCAGAACACCAGCGTTATTAGTGTTAACGGGCGTGAATGACCTTTGCCATCAAGTTTACTCGAGTGACCAGCTTTTGTGTATTTAATTATTAAAATAACAGAATTACCCATTTTAGTTTGTTCCATTAAAAACAATAATAGTTTTTGCGTTATTAGCTTAAAACTTTAAGATTTCTCCTTCTTCTTCTTTTTTTTTTTTATCTATATCTGTATTTCACTTTATTTTTTTACTTCTTTTTATAACAATGCTTACTGATTTTATTGCGGTTTCCAATTGTTTTTTACTGCAAATTCCAGCCTACAACTACAAACAATTACGTGACACATTTTTTTTATACCTATAAATGGTTTGTCAAAAAAATTGTGTTCATATGTCATTTTCTTAAATTCATAAATGTTTTCTGGATCGAAATCATACTCCAAACATATGACAATTTGAAAACACTTTTAACCTAGCATTATTAATTCCATAAAATAAATATATTAGCCCGATTAGATAAAATCATCAAATTTATTATAGTAGCCTCTTAATGATTATTCAGAGGCTACCTCTTAATAGTCCATAACCTCTTAATGGTTAAGAGGTAACTTTAAGTCTGAATGGTTAAGAGGCAACCATTAAGATGTTATCTCTTAACCATCCATACTTAATATTATATCTTAACCATTAAGAGGCTATGAACCATTCAGATGTAACCACTTAATGACTATTCAGAGGCTACCAAACAGCCTCTAAGCAAATAAGTGATATACTTGTTGGCAAGGCCCATGTGGCAAATTTCCGACACTAAATTATGGTGGTTCTTTTTTTTTTTTTTTTATGGTTGTTGTTTGCCTGTTTGGGCTGGTTATGTACTTGTATTCCAGCTTCTGGCTGGGCCTTGCCGTGTTGTCTCCTTTTGTTTTGAGTTTATAAAAAGCCCAGCCCTTCAATAATAATAGGAAGAAAACTTGTTGGCAACATAAATTAGTGTGTTAGAGGTTTTTTTTCTTTCTTTTTTTTTTTTATAGCAAGAAAATTTCTTTTTCTTTCACATCCATGATTGCGTCTTGAATTTCAATGGAAATGATTGATGACGAATACAATACATAATTGGAATTTTGTGTATATATGTTTCAAACCACCTTGTTACTAGGGTTGGCAAACATGACATGTTAAAACATGGTGACTTAAGGTGCTAGATATGAACACGAACCTGTTTGAAAAAAAGGTTAACATGATGCGGCCTGTTTAGGGACAAGATAAATATCACATTGTTGGCCCAATTAAGACATTCAACAACAATGTTGCCGAGGTATAATCTAAGGCTTACACCAAGAACAACAACTAAGTAATGATTATTTAAGAGTTAAACTATAACACAAAGTGCGCGCTATGGTGATGATTATCAGAGAATAATCAAGTTGTGTTATTTAATGTTATCGGATGTGAGTGTTGATTGTTAAGTTGTAACAATTGATGGGATTTAAACAATTGATATTAAATAAGAGTTATTCAATTGTTTCGTTTAATATTAACATGCTTGATTATTTTTTATTTTTTTTAAAGGAAAATTTCATTCAAACAAAAACGCCACAAATGGTCCTCAAAACGGGGACCTCCAGGCCAAACGAGGTTACATCAAGTTTAACGGATAATGACACCGCAAATTCCAACCAACCCCTTTTAGTCTAGATCTATTCTGAAACCTAAAAAACGACACAGACTTAATTGTTTGCATAACTTCGACAACTCTCTAGGACTTACCGTTGAAAATTCTCGCGTTCCGTTCGGTCCAAATCACCCACATGGTAGTAAAAATAATGCCTCTTAAAATATAACTCTCTCTCGTGCTTCGACTTTGTTTGTGTCTCCGCCAAAGTCATTAAGTCTTTTACATCGAAGGCGTAAATCGGACTGACTTTGCACCACGACCCGACTCTCAACCACAACTCCGATGAAAACAAGCAGCTCGTGAACAAATGCGCCGTTGTTTCCTAGTCCTCATTAGTAGCAGGGGTCGATCTCCATTCCCATAATAAAGTCTTTATGCCATTAATATGCTGCACCCTAGAGGGCAGAGGCTACTGAAGCCCATTTGTTTTTTTCTAAGCTAAACAAAAGAGGATAAATAAAGCGCAGAGGCTTTTCACGGACTCAAGTGTCTCCTCAAAAATTAATTTTTGACCCATCTCTAACAATACCAACGAAATAGCTATTAATATCTCTCCCATTAGGAAGCGTTTTTTGCCCAACTTTCACTATCTGTTTCCAACATCCGCTAGCCAAAGAGCTACAAGGTAACATGGTCGAAGTTCGGCTCTTGCCATGACACCCCATAATTAAGTAATTAATTAAATTAATCGAAAGGAAAATAAAGGATTTGTTATTTATTTATCAGGATTAAATAAACTATAGTTGTCAATGATCTCCAGCTCAGCTGGTTTGAGGTGGGAAGGTTTACCTCCTTGGAGGGTTCCTGCCCGGGTTTGGTCTCAGGTTCAAATCTCACGCTCCACCGAAAAAATAACCGCTTGGGTTTGAAAGAAGAAACCCATGTGGTGCTATGGGATTCGATCCTGGACAGTGGTCGCTTTGCAACACATGATTTACCGCCGAAACACTACTCTAAAAAAAATTATAGTTAATTTATTAAAGTTAAATAACTTAATCAAAAAAATCCTAGCCCATTAGAGATAGATGCGGGGGCCGTTAGAGGTAAAGCTTGATAAGGTTTAAGGGGTTATAAATAGGGATAAAGCTTTTATTATTCAGCTGAACAAGTAAGATCAATGAAACCACAAACCCTAGCCTCCTCACCCTCTCCCTCTCTCTCTCCCTATGGCACACACGCTGGCCACTGCCACCCTGTCTCACGTTGTCGTTATTGCCACTTTGTTGTTCGAGCCATGTTCGATCGTTCAATTGTTTTAGATCGATTAGATCGTTTTTGTTTTGTGTGAGGTGTAACGAGTATAAACCGAAGTGTAAGGTACAATACCTGACACCCTACAGCTAGACATCATTGCATTGTATTAACTCAAAAGACTCATTGAATATACGCGATATGGAGTTTTAAAGTAAAAAGTGGTAAATTAAATTAGAATACACATTATTAATCACTTTATACTTGTTAGCAAAATTGTTACACGAATGGCTTGTCACAACCCCGAGAAGCATCACACGTGTACCAAAAGCTTCACGTACCACGAACACTGATTTGTAATCAATCTAACATGCACGCAAAAGTTAGCTACGATGAGTGAGTTCTAACAATAAAGTAAACATTAAATACTTTGTTTTAACACTTGAACTTTGGTTGATAAGAACTCACAAACTGTCTTTTAATACATTAAAAACCCATCCAAAACTTGTCATATCTCAACCAAACCATTAACTTAAGACTTGACGCCTAAGTGAACCCTCATCTCTAACTGTGCACGTACTCCAAGAATCCACCAGATTGACCTATTTTCAAATTACTCAACGTCAAACATAGGGCGCACCCTTGAAACTTCATACATAAACTTACCCTTGCACCTCACTTCATGGCTACGACCGAGAAATCACACCTCTAGTCAAGGCACATTGTCGCCTCAGCACGCCTATTGCCTATACGCTCAAGCTCATGTCCCATTAATGCCACATTCGCCCACATAATTCAACACCGTTAGGATGGTCCATCACACGCATAGGAAATATCTAGACACATCATAGCCAACAACTCATTCACCTCACATTATTGTAGAGCATCCACGAAACTCCCCAACTCAACTAGTAACCGATCCCCTCACAAGAGAAGGACGTACCAGGTCTTAAAATGCATAATCACATGTCAAGGTACTAATATACTCGACCCAACCCCATGAACCATATCTAGAATCTAGTAGACATATACAACTACGCCTAACCCACAAGGCATCAACATCCACACACTTCACAACTCTTGGACTTTTTCCCTCCCCTCTGTCGCCGCCTCCCCCCCCCCTCTGTCGCCGCCTTCTCCTCCCTCAAGCACTCCCCCTCCCCGTTGCCTCCTCCACCCTCCCCAACTCCTTTGTCGCCTCTCTCTCTCTCATTCTCTCATACATCGATGTGGGCTATGGTTGTTGGTGGTTTGTGGTGGGTTATGGTTGTGGTGGGTTATTGTTGTTGATGGTCACAACAGTCTCGGTTATGGTTCACGGGCTGAGTTGTGGTGGGTTATGGTTTTGGGTTATGTTGTAGAAGTTAACAAACAAACAGTCTTCTTTTTGCAATTTACAGACGTTTAGTCCACCTTTTCTTTTGTAGATGTCGTCCACAGACTACAAACATTTTACCTCTGAAAAACAAACAACACCTTAGTATAGAGGTATGGTATGGTTTGTTTCCATGTCATCCACTTTCCAGACTATGCGGAGAATTTTATCATGGGTGAGATTTTATTGTGATATATATGGTTGTTGTTTGAAAATTTCTCACAAGTTATGCTATATTGATAGAAGAAATGTCACTACTAGAAAACTTGTTGACTAATGTGATTCGGTCACAAATTAATATCGTTAAATTTGTAACCGCCTTATTCGATCTAAAATGTTAAATTGTCTAATCTACATCTACATCTACATCTACATCCCTAATAAAAGAGTAGCTCGAGCGACACATGTCCCTTATCTAGGGCCTCCACATAGGCTCCACGTAAGATTCCAAATGGCAGCACTGCAATTAACTACCCGCCAATATTTTCTAATCTAACCCAACTTATATAAACCCTTTCATTTTATGTTTTGATCCTTCGTTCATCTGCACCATGTTTCCTTTACATTCGCAAAACATCTTCTAAAATTTCTAAGGTACAAGATTCAATCCAAACCCTAATTGTTTGTTTATGATTTTCTTTGTCATTGGTTTTCTTATCTTTATTGCATCACGATGTATATTCGTCATGACCGATATCAATCAAAATCACAATCTGTTCTATGCAACGCTATATATGTTCGTCCATGAAAGTTTATTTTTAGTGTTTTATTGATAGATATACGATTTTGATATTTGTTTAAATGTATTTGAATTAAAATCCTAACAGATATCTGCCATGTCTTTTCTGATCCATTGTTGATTTGTATTGTTTTATGTATTTCATCGTATTTTGATGTTTCTTTAAGTGTATTTAAATTAGAACCCTAACTTATATCTATCATGTCTTTTCTGTATTGAAATAGGGCTTTTCCGATTGTTTATTTCAATGAAGTTGGATCGAATCCTAACTTATAAGCCCCTTCTTTTTATTTTTCAGATCTGTAGCATACATTTTGTTTAGAATTGGACCTTATGCTTGTGCAGAATGAAATTTTGGGTAATGTTCTGTTTTTTTTATTTATTTATTTTAGGTAGGGTTTTAAGGGATCACACGAGTTTGAAAAACCGGAAAATGTAATTTTGACTTTTGGAAGTCATTTGAGTTGGTCTTTTTGATGTAAAAACTCATAGAAGCTATTTAAATATAACGACAAACACAACATACCGTTTTTTTTTTTGTTGATGGTAATAGAACTGAATGGGAGAAATTCGTAAAGAACTCTCCTGATATCATTGCCATGTCATTCATTCCCATACTTCTCTTCTAGAATGATTGCCCGGAAGGAGCCTTTGACTCAGGCTATAAATCTTTACCTTGAATGTAAGATATAAATATCGTAGATACAAACTTTTCTCAATGTGTTTTCTCTATTGGATATATGAAACACGATATGTATTGTTTTCATGCTTTGAATCTATAATCTAAACCGTAAAGGTTTATATTTTCATTGGAGATGATGGTGAAATCAACAACGTTCAAGGATACTTTTTTTTAGTTAGTTAGTTTCTTCTTTACTTCCTTCAAATCAGCAACCCGGTTGGTTCGTAATTAACAAATCGCATAGCTAAAATTTTGACGGTTATGACGGCGACAATGTGGCCCAATTCTTACATTTTGTTATCATTCAATTTATTGTTAGTTTCTGGTGCGATTTATCTTGTACAATATATGAGCTTGGTGTTTACGAGATTGCTCTTTACGCTTTTCCAAAACAAAGAAACTAGGATCTTTGTTCTTAGTATTCATAATGCTGGCAAAACCACAATTTTTCGTATACCGTGTTAATCTTTTGTAGAAGTTAACTTATGTACACTGATTGTTGATTGATGTGCAGATTGGCTTCGATGGGGGAAGTTGTCTCCATTACTTCAATGTTTACATATATTTACACATGTGCTTTCCCCGAGAAATATGAACTTCCACCTGGTGGTTTTTACATTGAAGTTAATGATGATTCCCCAATTGTCCAGGTAACCTACTAAATATGATTTAAGGTTTATGAATGTTTATGGAGACATTCAACATAATTGTGGATTAGTGTCTCTTATAGTGAAGGATGGCATCGACCTGTTTGATTACAATGTTGAAGAACCGAGTGAATGGTTTCGTGGTTGCTACCTTATCACAGGTAAGCTACACATATATGTTTTTAACTTTTATTTTTTACCTGTCTACCTTTTCTTAAAAGAGCTCAAGAGGTTAACTTTTAAAGCAAGAAAAAATTTAATCATTTTGTAAGTTTCCTTTTTTTTTTTTTTTTATAAATTTATGGCTTATGATGGTTCTTATGATTGTGACTAATTAGTTCACTTTACGTGTTAATTGTGTTAATTGTTGCTAATTGAACAGGAAAGAGAAAGCCAAGAAAGAATCAACATGGAGGATATTCTCATTGAACGAGTTATATGCTGCTACAAACAATTTAGATTATGACAACAAGATTGGCGAAGGTGGGTTTGGCAGTGTTTATTGGGGTTAGCTATGGGATTGGTCTCGGGTAATTAAAACATAATTTATTTTCTGTTTGTCTATGTTTTTTTTTTTTTTTCTGTAAAGTAGTTGGTTTTTTCTTCTGACTCTAATTGATTAGATAAGATGGCATTGGCTTGTAGAGTAAGTTGGGCGATTGACATGTTTGTGTAGGGGATAAAAGTTTTTTACTTTTATTCTAAATTTGGGTTCTATATATTGGAACATGTTTAAATCCTGTTATTTATCACATTAAGTTTAAATAAATGTTGTAAACAAAGTTGAAAATGGAGTATAGATAGTAACCTATATTTCTAAGCTCAAATTTATGATTGATTAGGCTTCAACCTCACTAAAGAGTACATATATAGGTGGGGCAGGACTTTTTGTATGGGCCAAAATTGAGTTAGAAACGAGTTGGGTTTACCCACGAACACTTGCTATATTAAACATGATTACAAGCACTATTATTAAAAAAAAAAATTAGAAAGTTGTAAACACTTGATTAAATTTTGATCATTTTTTTAGCTAAACTGCGTAGTTTCACTCATTTAACTCTTTATTGCCAAAATATAACCCAATTTGACTAAATATTGATAAAAGGGGTCATAATATTGCATGGGTATGTGTATTCAGATTGCAGTCAAAAGGATAAAGGTTTGAAGCAATAAAGCAGAAATGGAATTTGTTGTATATGATTACATGCCTAATCCCAGTTTACAATCTCACATGAGTAACAATCTTTGTTTTGAACAATAATAAGTAACAAAGTTTAACAGATTTTGACAAATAAACCTCAACTTTTAAAATCTTTGATTTGAGAGGAAATGAGTCAAAAGGATGACGTGACAACTAGCTTTTGACCAAGTTGACCTTAACACCATTTAACTTACCCTATTAGATTTCAAGTAATGATATACTCTCGTGAACGTTAGATTGTCGAAATGCATGACACTTAAATATGATTTAAATTGCAAGTTGACTCGTTGTAGGTGTTGTTTTTGTTTTCACTCTTTTATGTAGCATACCATAACCTTGCGAGAACAATTGAAAGTCTAACTTTTGAATTCATAGTCTCCGAATTAGCTTTATTGCTGTGTCTATTTTTCTGATTAATTAACTTTATTATTATTGGTCTACGTAAAAATTTAAATTGATACGTTCAAAAAGGGAAAAAAATTCAACTAAAATTCAACTAAAAGTTAGAAAAAAGGGCTCGGGCTTTTACTTCACTTTGGGTATTTAAAATGTTTGACTCATCCTTGCGCCTATAACCAATCGTCTCATGCAGGTATGCTCGATTTACTCATATTTTCAAATGAAACCAATGTCCATTTGAATCTGTGTTTTACTTAATCAAGATTAACCCTATTTGGTATTGCTTTTGAAAACAACAATTGAATCTTGTACTTTTTGGCTATTAAGTGTTATGTGTAAGCTCACTTAGTGAATATATATACACTCATCTACTAAATCGATAACTTGCAGGTGGAAATTCGTAGATATCCATTCAATACGCTGCATGTGTAAAACTGCACAAAGCGAAGCTGTGGCAATTTTTGTTCAAGAGGTTTAGCTTATTTTTGAGTTTACAAACTGACGTCTTTATGGTTAATGATGCCAATTATTTGGATTGTAATGTGGGTTTGACATATAATATGATAATGATTTTGTAACTTTTTGGTTTGAAGCCTCATAACTTTTAAATAATGGTTTTTGTTGGTTTCGTATATTGTATTTGGTAATAATTTTGTAATGTTGTGGTAAATTTGACGTCAATTATATGTATTTAACAATGAATGAATTATGTGTTTTACTTTTCACTCGTAATTATCGTTTACTTCGTGCACAAACAAGAGTTAGATATTATGCCATATGTTGCTTTATGTTTTGTTTTCATGTTTTAACTAAATCCGTGTTGGAAAAATGGTAGTGGAAATTGATTTTTTCCTAATTTTGGACTTAAATAAATATATTTATATATGTGTTATATAAATATTTATTTATGGGTTTGTATACTATATTGTGAGAGCATCACAACGAATCAAACCATGTCCAAAATAGAGCTAAGATGAATGAGATATCGAAGCTTGAAAGTTGTAGGTTGGAACAATTAAAGATGAGAAAATGGATTAAGTGGAGGAGCACTCATTGTGTATTGTTTAGCTTGAGCCGTACACTAGTGGGACCCTAAAGGGTGCTTAACTCGCACTCAAGCGCGCGTGGCGTGGGTGATGGGCGCAATGTGGCACTTTGATGGCGTACTTCGCACACTCGCATCGCCTTGAGCCGCTTGAGAGCCGCCTTTGTATTTTTGACCATGTGCGCATGGTCAGGTACCTGGCGGAAGGTTGACGTAAACCGTCAACTACGAGTGGCGTCCGTGCGCGGGTGGTCATCCGCGGATGACATGGCAATTCGCGTGCGACATGTGCGCGCAAGATCAGGTAGCATCCTGATATGCGTTAGTAGGGCGCGTGAGCACAGTTAGCTGTTAACGTGACGTATAGACTAGTGAGCTGGTACAGTTACATAGACCTGGTCAAAATGACTGTTTTGACTCAGTCATTATGACGAATTATGTGACTACTTAAAATCCATTAAGCATTTTATTAATTACAAGTTTAATGACTTGTTTATGACAATAATAAAATGAAATAATGTTTCAATTATTGTGAATTTATTCTATATATGAACGTTAGTTGGTTCATGTGTAATATAAATAGAGTTTGGAAAAACTCTTTACAATAGAGATTGATATTACCTAATTGTTCCAATAATGAGAAGAAGAACATTCACATAATTATTTGTTCATATTATTATTTGTTCCAAAAATGACGAGAGGGGGACTCTCATCTTCTACAACTGTTTTATTTATGTTTCAAAAACACATAAACATCTGTTGGTATCTTGGGCTCAAGATCATCTCCGGCAGTACGACTACTGTTCCGGTTGTTGTACCCTGGGAAACAGACCGTCTGAGAGGAGGCACGGAATCTGTTTTAAGGGCCCCGTGTCAAACACGATCCTCAACCAAAAACCGTCTACAACAAGTTTGTTATTCTTGCAGCGGAGTGCTACACAAGATGGTTCGGTTGAAGTTTACTAAAGTATTCGACTTGGATCAAGATTCGGTATATGTATTTGTTTTTATTTTCATTTACATTTAGTTTTGTAATCGGTATGGTACTATGTTATTTCCTACGAATAACGAGAGTATCGTTATTATTTCTTTATATTATTAATTTAATAAAATTGTGAACCATATTTCCTACAATCTTAAAACAGACTTTCGTGTAGATTGTTGATACAATCTAAAAACCTTCTTATTAAAGGATTTTTGGGTTCACGAAAGTATAAAATTATTAATTGGGATTTTTGTTAAAGTCTCATATATTTTTTTTGGAAATATATTTGTAGTACAAATCGGATTAATATGTATGATTGGAGTACAATCTTTAATCCGAAATACCGTGTTTACAAAACGAAAAGTTTTGATTCAAGTTTTCGGTTTCATGGGCTTTTTGTGTTGGGTTTCGATAATCCGAAGTGTTAACAAATATTAACATGTATTTAGACGTGTTCAAATACTATTTTTCTAATGAGCGTATTAGAAAAGACGTAATATTTGTCAACCCATGAAAAATATTTACTAGAGATTATCTCTAACGAGCGTGTTAGAGATTAATCTTAGTAAAATATTTTCTAATGAGCGTGTTAGAAAATATTTTGGCAACCCATATAGAAACGTTTGGTGTACGTTTTCGATCTAACGAGCGTGTTAGAGATCATTATTTGGAAAAATAGTAATTGTTATCCAATGTATTGAAACATGTTTATTTCTAACGAGCGTGTTAGAAATAATAATTATTTTTTTTTTTGTAAAATAATAAGTTTCAAAACATGTATAATTTCTAACAAGCATGTTAGATATTACAATTATTCTAAAATAATAATTTTTATAACCTTTATTTTCCTAACGAGCGAGTTGGAAAATATTATTTTCGTAAATAATAATGTTTAAAACATGCGTATTTTCTAACGAGCGTGTTAGAAAGTAATTATCTTAGTAAAATATAATTAGTTTCAAAATGTTGAGAACATTTAGATTTCTAATGGGTGTATTAGAAATTAGTTATGTAAACAACAAGTTTTGAAACATGTATATCTAACTAGCGTGTTAGAATTGACGACATTGAAAGAATAATGTGTCATCAAACGTTTCTAATGAGCGTATTAGAAATAAGTATTTACAAAATCATAAGTTATTTTTAAACTTATATTTTTTTTCTAACGAGAGTGTTAGAAATTGATGCTTTTGTAGAAACGAACAAGCTAGACGTTTAATTTTCTAACGAGCGTGTTAGAAACGGCTTATTATATTTATATATGAGCCAATAGAACATTAAACGGTCTTGTAATCGTTTATTTCTAACGGGCGTGTTAGAAATGGTTGTATATATATAAACCAATAAGTTTTGAAACGATTTTGGTAATCGTTTATTTCTAACAAGCGTGTTAGAAACGGTTTAGTTATATAACCAAAACACCATATAACGATTAGCATAATCGTTTGTATTCTAAAAAGTATGTTAGAAATGGTTAGTTATTGAAACCGAATATTTTTAATATTTGGTACACGTATAATTTCTAATGAGCAAATTAGAAAAGATTTATCATAAAAACCATATATACACGATTTATAATCATTTATTTTCTAACGAGCGAGTTAGAATCAGGTTAACTATGATAAACTAAATAAGGTGAGTTCTAACCATTTTATTGTCTAACGAGCGAGTTAGATGCGGTTCTAAATAATAAAACTATTTCCGAGCTTATGGTCTTGATTTGTAATCAAAGCATAAACATATATAGTTTAATTTTTAAAACAGTTGCAAAAATGAGAAATGTTTTGAACGAATAAAACATGATTTTGCAATCGGTTCGATACTCGTATGAGAAGTATCATGTCTTGAACCATATGATAGTTTTGAGATACTATTTAAAGGAAAACAACCCGATGTTGTTTTTGACATATTTACTTGTGAGTAGTTAATTATAAACAACCTTGTTGTTTTGAACAATGTATTGAGGGGGTACCTCGAAACATGTCACAAGACGATATAATTGTGATTATTTCGTTGAAATATAAAGTGTTGAAGAGAATAACACTTTGAGATTTGATGTTTATATATCCTTATGAATCCGTTAAAATATATTTGTAATATATTATATATATTTTGGATTATCGTTTATATTTTTTTAATAATCAGGTGATTTAAAATATAATAAACGATAAATGTAAAAGGAAATTACTTTTGGAATTTTTTTTCTTTGACGATTTACCTTCGACGGATTTAATAAGGATATTTATTTAAACGGGTTATGCAAGGAGTGTCTTGCAAGAACACAATGAGCGGGTTGTGATCATGACTTATGCAATAAGTCACATACCAAACATCAAATGTACAACATGATTAGTGAATCATGATGAACGTGGCAAGTGTATTGAGATTAAATACACGAAAACGAGGTATGTCATCTAATGTTGAGAGCATCAACATGGAAATACACACTTGTGAATTTTTCGATGACTATAACATATGAAAGAAATATATGTTAAGATTGTAAATTCTTTAATAAATTTTGCTAAATTTATTGTAAGACATTACAATGGTGATGGATGTGTAGATGTTTCTACAACCATCAATGTTGTTTGACCTATGTGGAGGATTTTTCCTTAGTTTTGGGATACTTCCCAATACATGGTTTTAACAAAACAATATGAAAATGTATATATCACTTTAGGCGTATATGTGAATGCTATGTCTTTGAGTGTCAATCTAATTGACTTTGTCTCAAGACTTTAGTGATTTTATACTAGGATTGTTCATCTTGTTGATGACGAATATGTTCATCAAAATGACTTAGATTGAGACTTATGTTTAAGTTCTTAAGAATCAATGGTGAAGCCTTGGAGATTAAAGGCAAAATGAGTTTTGATCTTAATAGATGAAATTAACTATGATTTTGAGACATTCCTAAAACAGAGGTTTTGGAATGGTTAAAACGAAATTTCATTATTGTGTCAAACTAAGACGTGAATGTTTGAAAGAGATAGTGCATTATCTCTTAAGGCTGTGAAGAATCAGAATGATGCATCTTCTGTTCACATGCTAGAGTATTGGAGTCTAAAGCATGCTAGACTAATACTTTTTAATGAAACATTCAAAGTGCAAGCAATGTGGGGGGAAGAGCCATTTAAGAAACAACCCGTAGGGGATGTAAAAATGGTATTGAGAAGTTTTCTCAAACTTCATACGAAAGGGAGAACCTTTCATCACCCCATTGGATATTATCCAATAACACTTAAATGTGGGGGTGGCTTGCATTTGAAAATGGAGTCAGTCAATCGAGTTGATTGGACTCAAATGCCAATTGGTAAGATTCAAAGTCTAGCTAACTTTGAATCACATCACCAAAGGCATGGAAACGTGTTTAGCCATGAATTGAGTTTCATGTCATTCTAAAGACGGAAAGGAAGGTTC
Organism: Ambrosia x helenae; assembly: GCA_030844895.1. Taxonomy (NCBI): domain Eukaryota; kingdom Viridiplantae; phylum Streptophyta; class Magnoliopsida; order Asterales; family Asteraceae; genus Ambrosia; species Ambrosia x helenae. The sequence continues at coordinate 94,430,402 of CM061224.1, read as the reverse complement.
AAAGGGTAACACCTACCTATCCTACTAGATCTATGTTTAGATCCCATGTTATAAGTCTTACGAATTGACAAGATGGCAAATTGACCAGCGAGTCAAGAACACGTTAGAACAACTTATCTCATTGCAAGATGGATCCAACAACCTGATGGTTGATAAGAGATGAAGTTGTATGGAATGAGACTAAAGCCCGTGAAAGAAAAGGGACATGAGGGAAACCTAACCTAGTTGACTGGAGATCCCAAGATCTAGGTTCAATAGGACAACTTAATCATGAACCGAAGAGCAGTCACTGTGGGGGCATGGCTAAGTTATATGTTTATATATAAAGCTAGTATATATGGTTATATACATATCCCCTAAACTACAAAAGGGTGTTTAAATACGTCCTAGTCCATTCCTATAAATCCAGTGACATTGTTGAGAGGTTAAGCATAACATATGGTTTAATGATTAGTGTAAATCATTGTACACCATAATGCTTTTAATGATTTAAGATCACCTATGTTGGAGAGAAGTGTGGTCGCTTCGAATGAAATTGTGGGGCACAATTTCTAGAGCTCCCGCAGAACCAGGAAAGTGTTCCAGGACCATTATTGGACACGATAATGAGGGGATGGTCAGGCTAGGGGGAGTCTTGTGTGAACGTATATTGTCGTTTACACAAACAGCCGTCAGTTCAAAGACATCAAGTTCATACTGACAGCTAGTAAGCTAAGTATGCTTCACAAGGGAAGGTTCAAAGGTTTACACCAACCTATCCTATGCAAGATTCAACCGTCGAGGTTACATCGGAAATTTGTGTGTTTTTAATCGATCTCCATTCATGTGGGGGATTGTTGGAAAAATGGTAGTGGAAATTGATTTTTCCCAAATTTTGGACTTAAATAAATATATTTATATATGTGTTATATAAATATTTATTTATGGGTTTGTATACTATATTGTGAGAGCATCACAACGAATCAAACCATGTCCAAAATAGAGCTAAGATGAATGAGATATCGAAGCTTGAAAGTTGTAGGTTGGAACAATTAAAGATGAGAAAATGGATTAAGTGGAGGAGCACTCCTTGTGTATTGTTTAGCTTGAGCCATACACTAGTGGGACCCTAAAGGGTGCTTAACTCGCACTCAAGCGCGCGTGGCGTGGGTGATGGGCGCAATGTGGCACTTTGATGGCGTACTTCGCACACTCGCATCGCCTTGAGCCGCTTGAGAGCCGCCTTTGTATTTTTGACCATGTGCGCATGGTCAGGTACCTGGCGGAAGGTTGACGTAAACCGTCAACTACAAGTGGCGTCCGTGCGCGGGTGGTCATCCGCGGATGACATGGCGATTCGCGTGCGACATGTGCGTGCAAGATCAGGTAGCATCCCGATATGCGTTAGTAGGGCGCGTGAGCACAGTTAGCTGTTAACGTGACGCATAGACTAGTGAGCTGGTACAGTTACATAGACCTGGTCAAAATGACTGTTTTGACTCAGTCATTATGACGAATTATGTGACTACTTAAAATCCATTAAGCTTTTTATTAATTACAAGTTTAATGACTTGTTTATGACAATAATAAAATGAAATAATGTTTCAATTATTGTGAATTTATTCTATATATGAACGTTAGTTGGTTCATGTGTAATATAAATAGAGTTTGGAAAAACTCTTTACAATAGAGATTGATATTACCTAATTATTCCAATAATGAGAAGAAGAACATTCACATAATTATTTGTTCATATTATTATTTGTTCCAAAAATGACGAGAGGAGGACTCTCATCTTCTACAACTGTTTTATTTATGTTTCAAAAACACATAAACATCTGTTGGTATCTTGGGCTCAAGACCATCTCCGGCAGTACGACTACTATTCCGGTTGTTGTACCCTAGGAAACAGACCGTCTGAGAGGAGGCACGGAATCTGTTTTAAGGGCCCCGTGTCAAACACGATCCTCAACCAAAAACCGTCTACAACAAGTTTGTTATTCTTGCAGCGGAGTGCTACACAAGATGGTTCGGTTGAAGTTTACTAAAGTATTCGACTTGGATCAAGATTCGGTATATGTTTTGTTTTTATTTTCATTTACATTTAGTTTTGTAATCGGTATGGTACTATGTTATTTCCTACGAATAACGAGAGTATCGTTATTATTTCTTTATATTATTAATTTAATAAAATTGTGAACCCTATTTCCTACAATCCGATATAGGTATTTCTTGTAAAATACACCTTTAGTTAGTTTTTCATCTTATTTTTTGTTTAACCGTGAAGTTTACAGGTCTCTAATCTAGTTGTGTATATGGGTTACAATTATAAGGAACGCTCTGGCTCAAATTTTCAAGTGGAAGGTTTGGGTTCCATTGAAGTGTAAAATTATGGTGTGGCGAGCCGTCCTCAACCGTCTCCCTACTATCGCCGAACTTATTAAGAGAGGCGTGATTCCGCAAAATTGTTTATGTAGTTTCTGTCAGGCTGAAACGGAGTCGTCGATCCATCTGTTTACGGGGTGTCCCTTTACGCAAGAAGTTTGGGGTAGAATTGAAGCTTGTTGCCGACTGTTTCCTAGTTTTTTGTTCGATGTTTCGGACATTTTGAAAATTCCGAAGCTGCAAACAACGACCAAAAAAGCTAGAAAGGTGCTAAGGGGTATTTTATATACCGCTTTATGGGTGATTTGGAATGAACGCAATCTTCGCATTTTCAACAACACGCAATGAAGACCTTGCGAGGTGGTAGAGGTGGTGAAATCGACGACATATTTTTGGATTTGTAATAGGACTAATTGGTTAGATTTTAGTTGGAAAAGATGGTGTAAATACCTTATGGATTGATGTATTGTCTTTTTTTGCTCGTTGGTCCTCGCTTTGAGGGCTTGTCGAGTCGTTTAATGAAGTTATCTTTGCAAAAAAAAATAATAATAATAACAAAACATGGTTGAGTGTATCTGAATATTGTTTTAGTAGAAATCTAACTTTCCAATAGATTCATGTGATAACACGGAAGCATATATAAGTGATTTCTCGTACACGTATGTTCTTCTCCATTTTAAGATATGACGCCACTAGATTCGGGAGCGTTCCCCGAGGTTTAGAAATCTAATTTGACATATCAATTTTACATATGAAATAGACTGATAATTTTTACAGTTACATGCAGGAAAGCTTCGGGTAGCACCTACTCTAAAACGATTAACAATGTATCTCCAATGTTAACGCCTAACCTTAAACCAGTGGCGGAGGTAATTAATAGGCAGGCAGTGCACCCGTTACCCCTCGATTTTGTGCGCGTAGTGGAAAAAAAAAATTTTTTTTACGTTTTTTATAAAATGTTACCCCTAAAATAATTTTTTTATTACCCCTTAAAAAAATTTATGTTACCACATAAATACTAATTTTGTTACCCCTTAAATAAATTATACGTTAACTTATATCCGAAACGAAATTTTAATAAACATTCTCTAAACCGAAACGCTTATAAATAAACAATTTATTTTGTATTTATAAATAGGCCAACCCAATCCATTAACCCAATTGTTTAACTAATAATAGCCCAACTATCCAAGTCCAAGTGCCTAACCCCCAACCCTTCCCTAATTCCTTCCTAATTCTTGTTCGTTGTTCATCTCCCATAAGCAAAAAAAAAAAAAAAAAATTAGCCCATGTAAGTTGTTTTTTTTTAATTAGTTACAAAATTAATTTTCTTTATATTGTATTATGATTCTTTGAAGAAGGTTTTTGTTGTGTGTTTGTATAGTTAGTTGTGTTAATTGAAAATTTGAAAGACGAATTTGTATTGATAACTATAAATTTATAATAATTTATTGTTATGATTAGGTTTGTGGCTTTGTGTGATTGTAAATATGAAACCAAGCTCTATCAAAACATCTTTAAAAAAAGAGTCAAGACTTATTAGAAGCGGCTCATTTGATAAATGGAACAAAACGAGCATTGAATCATCTAAGACAAACCGGGTTTAGCGAGGGTGTCATCTTTTTGTGAAAATTCAAGAACTTTTGGTAGAAATGACTGATACTTTTGGTAACCGATAGAATGTTGTTACTAATCGACATCATTTTGGATTTGCAAATTCAAGAACTTGGAAATCGATTCAATGAGGTATCAACTAATTTGATAGAAAATATGTCGGGTTTAAATCCTTGTGATTCGTTTTCTAAGTTTGACATATCTAAGATAGTGGCCTTTGCTGAGATGTATTCGAATGATTTTAGTAAAGAGGAAATAAGGTTTCTTTCGGGTGATCTTACGGTTTTTTATCACACATTAAAGGAAGATAGTAAATTTGCAAAAGTAAATGGTATGTGTGACCTTGCTCGTGTGATGGTGGAAAACGGAAAACATGAAACTTTTCCTTTGGTTTATCGGGTGTTGAAGTTAGCGTTGGTTTTACCGGTTGCAACTGCAACCGTTGAAAGGTGCTTTCTAAAATGAAGCTAATCAAGACGGATCTACGCAATCGAATGGGTGAAGAGTATTTGAACAATGCTCTAATTTGTGCGGTCGAAAGGGATACTTTTGATAAGGTGAAAGAAGAGGATGTTAAGGCTCGATTTCAAGCGTTCAAAAACCAAAGGGGAGAAATATATTAGGTATGTAGTTAACTTTATTTATTATCGTGTTGTTATCTTTGTTTCGTTTACGTTATATGAAACTATGGGAAAAAAAAATTTTGAATGTTACCCCTAGATTTTATTTCTAAATCCGCCACTGCCTTAAACAATTTATAACTCTAATGTTAACATCTAACATAAAACAATGTATAACTCTAATATTAATACCTAACCTAAAACAATGTACAACTCCAATGCAAACACCTGTTGAAAATAGAATTCATATTTACCGGTTTGGATATAATTAGTGACCTGTAGGGATGAGCATACAAGGCCGAATACCGATCCCGTCCCGTCCCGATCCCGATACCGTACCAAACCGAGGGGTTTCGGGATCGGTATCGGTACTCATATTTATGGATTTTCGGTTTCGGTATTATCGGTATCGGTATGCTATCGGTATTTTAAGGTAAAATACCGATACCATACCGGTACTGTACCGATACCGAACCGATACCGTACCGTACCATACTGTATGTGTTCGGTATTGGTATCAGTATTGGTTTTTTGGACTTTCGGTATCGGTATTGTCGGGATCGGTATCGGTTTGGTACCGATACCGTCCCGAGCTCATCCCTAGTGACCTGCCTATACATGATTAATGAATTACCTGAAGACTTTGTGTTTTTTTCCTGTATGAACAAAACCCCACAAAAAATAATCGTTTTTTTTCTCCGTTTTTATATAGCATTATGGTACTCGTTGAAAAGATAATAAAACACTCGTTAATTTGGTGTAATTTTTTCTTTAAAAAAATCTCGAATATAAAAGAAATTAACTTTAAAAAATTATGGGAGGAAACATGAGAGAGAAAAATCCAATTTTGTTTTTAACTTTTTTTTTTCCTAAAATCACTTAATCCCGCATGAGATGGCATTTTTAGATTGAGTAAACTGCACGAATGGTCCCTGTGGTTTGCACGAATTGCACAGATGCCCCCATCTATTTTCAATGGTCCCCAACGTTGACATTTTATAACATTTTGGTCCTTAGCAGCTAACTTCGTTAAAAATTTTCAGTTAAGTCATGTAAAATGACCAAACTACCCACAAGGACCATCCGAGCAGTTTAATCTTTTATATATTATTTACTTGGACCACCACCACCACCACCTCCTCAAACAACCAACATCACCCCCTCCTCCTCCACCTCTAACCATCACCATCTCTCTCTCTCTCTCAACAACTGCGTGAGTGGCTCCACAGACCATTGAAAACGTATGGTGTGTATCAAACCAAAATATTATTATTATTATTATTATTATTATTATTATTATTATTATTATTATTATACTAAAACGTTTTGTAAATGATATTATTATTATTATCAAATGCACCTCAACTTCATCACAATAAAACGTATCGTACTGTGTCGCGACCTTAATTCCACTGTAACTAATGCATCTCAACTTCTTCATCACAATAATATAATTATCATCATCCTGCTACTGCTACAGTGCCTTATAATAATAAATGGGGGACGGGGAAAGGGGGATGGGTTCGGAAGTGATGGTTTTGGTCAGGTTATGTCCGGTGGTGACTGGATCGACGGCGGCGTTGGTCGGGAGGGAAGGAGACAGTGGTGGTTCGATGCTAACGGGTCCAATGGTGGTTGTTTAAGTTCGATTGTGGTTCGACAGGTTGGTGTTGGTCCGATAGTGTTTTGGGTCCGATGGTGGTTGTTTCAGTTCGATAGTGGTTTGACAGGTTGGTGTTGGTCCGGGTGCAGGTGGTGACGCTTTGTGGTGGTCACAGCTGCAGGGGTGTTCTTTGGTGGTGGTTATCGACAGAAGATAACCATCTTTTTTTGCAGATGGGTTGGTGGTGGTGGTAGATGGTTGGTGGTGGTGTGGGTTGAAAGAGACAGAAGTATATATATAGAGAGAGTATAATATTTCTGTTTTTAAAGAGGGTAATTTAGTAATTTTACATAGACTTAACTAAAAAACTTAACCTCCATCCAAGTCAGGGACCATCAATGAAACAAAATACAAACCACAGATCCCATATGTGTAATTTCCAAAAGCTGAGGAGCAGAGTTTAAATTTGGGCAAACCACAAGGACCATCCGTGCAGTTTACTCTTTTAGATTTAATTTTATATCATTAATGACATGTCATTGCCACATGGCACACTTAAGCAGGAGAATGTCCTCTTTGAGTGTCATGTGAGATTTATTGCTTTCAATTATTATAACTAGGTGTTAGGTCCATACATTTATAGGTTTATGTTTAGTATTAGTTCTCGGACAGTTATCTAGTTCTCAGTTATTAGTTCTCAGTTTATTAGTATTTGGGCTTTAATCTTGTGGGTTGGGCTGTGGAAGGGCTAAGGCCATGTTGGCCCATTTGAGAAACCTCACACATACTTAAGGTGTTTTGTTGGTTCATTTGTAGCTAGCGGTTTACTTTTTCACTAATAGAATTCTCTCTAGTATTAGACGGTAAGTTATACCGTATGCTATTGAAGATTATCATTTTCATAAATCGTTCATATTTCTTGAATCATCTTTATCATTGTTTCCGGCTTTGATAAAGATTACTTGATATTGGGTATAATTTTGGGATTTACAATTGGTATCAGAGCCATTGAAGCTTGTTCAAGGCTCGGTTTTGATATCAAGGGATTCAAGAGGGTGTTTTGATTGAAAGAAATTTTTAATTGTTTATTTGAAGATTTTTTTTAATTCTGGATTAAAAAAAAAATCGTTCATGGTTTGGTAATTTGTTGTGATCTAAAAAATCTGGTTTTCGAAGCTGTTTGTCTTTTGTTTTTATTCGAAATCAAAAGGCTATTGGAGAATTGGATTAAAACTTTGGTTTTATCTTCAATATTAGATATTGTTATTTGATAAATCAAAATCCCGATTGGAATTCTATATTACCTCTACTTTTGTTTTGGCTGACTTGATCTTAGATTCTAGTTATCAATAAGTCTTCGTTTTTGTTTTATTTGATTTGGTGGAGATTATTTGAGTTCTTTAAAAAAAAAAAAAAAAATGTTTCGATTGAAGTACTTGTGGGATTTAAGGGTATGTTTGGCAAAACTAGCTGGAGGCTGGTAGCTGGAAGCTTTTTAAATATATTTTGGTGTTTGGCAGAGTAGCTGGAGCTTTTAATAAAATGTATAAAATGACTAAAATGGACATAATTAAAAGCTTGTAAAGAAAGTTTTTATTTTATTTTTAAAATAGAATGGGTATTTATGTCATTTACTACTTAAAAGCTTGTATCTAGTAGAGCTTTTTCTTAAAAGCTACTATTAGTAGCTTTTCACTGTAGAGTTTTTTCTCTAACCTAAAAGCTTCCAGCCTCTTCAACCAAACAACGCTTTTCATTAAGTAGGAGCTTTTTCTTAAAAGCTTGAAGCTTGAAGCTCCTAAAAGCTTTTAAAAGCTCCTTGCCAAACATACCCTAAAACTGTTAGCTTCATATTGTTTATGGTTGAATTGATCTTTGGAATTACTGGGCAAAAGTTTTTAATTTGATTTAAAAAAAAAAACAAAAAAAAACAAAACAAAACAAAACGGTGGTTGATCTTGTTTGGTGAATCATAAATGTGTTTGCAAAATTTTAGGATTTTTGGTTGAAAGGATATTTGAAATAACATCTTTTAAAATTTGAAAAGATTTTCTTTGATCCAAGATTTTCGGATCCTAAGGTTATCCATCAATTGTTTTGATTTATAGTTTCCAAAGATTTTCTATTTTTTTTTTCTCGATTTCTCACATTCAGATTATGTGTTCTCGAAGTTCTGTGTTTCCAGATTTATTGATAGAGATTTTTGAGTTCTCGGATTAAATTGTTCTTGATTTCGGCTGGTTCTCAAATGTAAAATGGGTTTCCGGATTTTAAATCTAGTTCTCGGATTCTCTATAATTTTGGATCTATAGTTCTCGAATTTTAATCTTTAAACAACGCAATTCTCGCACGGGATGTGTGGTTCTCGAATATTAGTTGTTATCGGATTGTGGATTGGTTCTTAAGTTCTGGCGTGTTCTCAAATTCATAGTTCTCAAAATTTAAGTTCTCGGCTGTTAAATTTGTTCTTGAGTTTCATAAGATTGTTTTCGGATTCTTGTTTTTAACTTGCGCAGGTTCTTGGAAGTGTTCTCGCATCCTATTGTTTTTTGAAATTAACTTAAGTTCTCGGATTTTGTCCATCAAACGTCTTGTTTTCTATTTCAAAATTTTGGTACATGTTCTCGGATTGGTTAATCTCAGATTCCTCGGCTTTTGGTTAAAATCTTATGTTCTCGAAGTGTTCTGTTTTCAGTTTTAGATTCTCGACTTGTTTTCGGATTGCAAGGGTTCTCGGATTGTGATGTGTTCTCTATAAAGTTTTCGAATTGTTTATTTAGTTCTCGGAAAACAAAGTTATTCTTAAAAAAAATAAAAAAAAAATTATTCTTCTTCTCAAATTCAGTTTCAAAACACAGTATCACTTGTTGGTTTGTTTTGGTGTGAACAGGGTTACAGGAAGTCGTAAAATGGATCAACAAAGTCAACTCGCTGCCAATGCTAAACAAATGGAACTGGACAACGTGATTGGAACTAGTACTCGGGTTCCCAGACTCATGGAAGGGGATTCATTCTCAGAATGGAAATTCAGGTTCATTCAACACGTTAAGGGGAAGGAGCCAAAACTGTGGAGAGCTATTCTGAGAGGACCAAGTTCAGATCACTTATGTGACTGATGAAGCAAAGGGAACTACTGAAGTCAAGCCAGAATCAGCATGGAATGAAGAAGATTATGCAAAAGCTGATGTGGACACACGGGCACTCTCTATTCTGACTCAAGGATTATCTCCCGAGATTGCCATTGGCTATCGTGATTACACTAATGCCAAAGAACTGTGGGAAGCATTGATTCAAGCCTATGAAGGGAATGATGACATCAAGGAAAGCAGAAAGGACATGCTGCGTCAGAAATTCAACTTGTTCAACTATGTTTTGAATGAAACACTTGAGAATCAAATTGCTAGATTCATAGCATTAAACACTCAGATGAGGGCAAATGATATTTTTCTTGGAAATTCTGAGGTTAACAAGAAACTACTGAATGCTCTCCCAAGAAACTGGGACATGAATGTTGCCTTAATCAAAAGAACCAAAGACTTGAGCAGAATGCCACTACAAGAGTTAATTGCAACCATCAGGTCATGTGAAATGGATGATCAGCAGAGAGCTTTAAATCACTCAAGTAGCTATAGTGTGGCTGGATTAAGAAGCTCCAACACTGCTTTAATATCTCAAGCAGGATCTCAGGTTTCGGCTTATCCTCTGTCATCAGCTTATCAGAATGCAGGTTCAACTGGTTCAAACACTCAAACTGCTTCAAGTTCTATTGCTCCCAAACCTCAAGATCAAAAGGGTGTTGTGCAAGCTGCTCAAATTTCAAAAGAAACTCAGGAGAATATAGCTTTGATTGCTGGATTCATGAACTGTTATAAAGCATATCAGCATGGAACATTGGTGCCACCTAGTGTTATGACATCTGAATTCGAGCAAATTCATCCTGAAGACATAGAAGAGTTGGATATTACTTGGCAAATGGCAATGGCAATGTTCAGAGCTAAAAATTTCATTAAAAGGACTGGAAGAAACAGGTGGAACAACATGGAGGACAAAAGTGTAGGATTAAATAAAGCACAGATGAGATGCTACAATTGTCACAAGCCTGGACACTTTGCTCAAGAACGCAAGGAGCCTAAAGTGGAAAATGAAAGCAGTGAAGGAAGTGTGGTTGTTGCTGGGGGACAGAGTTCATCAGCTGCCAGTGCTAACTCAAGCAAAGCGTTGGTAGCTCAGCAGGGAGGAGATTTTGATTGGAGTGATCAGATAAGTGCTTTAAACATATCTGAAGTGGTGAATAATGTTGCTATGTTGGCTCAATCTGGAGAAGACTCAAAGATGACAACTAAGGAAGCAATGGAAGCATGCAATGTAACAACTGATGATCTTCACGCATTCATGGCGTACATCAATCAAAATCCAATTCCAGCTTCACCTGAGGTATTTTCTAATTTATGTTCAAATGCTTGTGCAGAAAAGGCTAGGTATTACATAGATTATAATTCTCAGTTGGTTAGAGAAAATGATGAGCTTAAAGAAAAGATATCATGTTTGAATAGTCGAACCGCAGCTTATAAACTTAGGTTAGAAGCCTTAGAAAAGGATGCAATTCAATATGATAATGACCTAAGCAATAAGTCTTGTCTTGTTCTACACCAGAAGAAAGTTATAGATGAACTTAGTGCTGAACTAGAGTCGTTAAAATCAAAATTCGAAAATGCTGATTTTCACTTTAGAAAATTTGACTGTTCTAGTGAGCGCGTTGAGAAAATGATAAGTTCAAAACTTAAGTACAGAGAGATCAATGGAGCTGGTATAGGTTTTGTGGAAATTGCACCTCCTTACAACCATAATTATACAGGACTTCCTCTCACAGATGAGGAAATAGAAAATGAGGGAAATATGGTGTATGGAAAAAGAATTGAGATAGAACCAGTTAAGTCGGTGCCAATAAAAATTTCTGCACCAGAAGGACACATGAAACAACCTAAGTATGATGTATCACTTAGGAATGTTCCCACCACTAAGTTTGTTAAATCTGCAAGCAATGAAATGAGAAGTCATGAAAAATCTAAAATTAGCAGCACCGAAAATGTGAGTGAGAATACATCTTCAATTAAATCTAATTGTTCATTAGGATCAATTGAATCGATGTTGTTTAAATGTATTGCAAGATCTATTAACTCAAGCAGCTGTTCCAACTCATCTGGTCGGTCAGAAACTTCAGATGAATCTGACTCAGAGAACACAGTTGAATCATCAACAGTTGGAACAGGCTTAGTAACAGAAGTTAATGCTGATTTTAATTGTGTGAATAATTCTAATGCTTCTTCTTCCTGTGCAGAAGAAATTTTAGTTGAATGTAACACCCCAACCGATGGCGGAATCATCGAGGTGTCACGTAGTGACGATTGTTCAACAGCACATGGTACTAAAATGTAAATATATTATTGAATAATTTAAATTGTCTTACATAGATGAAATGGGAAAAATACAAAAGTCTGAACGAAACATGAAATTGAAATAACTTATTAAAAGCAAGCACTAAAATCCAATGCTATAGTACTAAGATCAAACTGCACCTGAAACATGTACAAAATAAGTTTTGTCAACATATGAAATGTTGGTGAGCATTCCTAGTTTTAATACATATAGTAAGTTGGAAAAATGGTATACAATTCAAGTGCAAGGCTACAGTGCATTTATGTAAACTATGTATCATATAAATGAGCGAAATCAATCCTGTGACTGTATAAATGTACTAGAATGAACGGCGGTGTACTTATCCAATAAATGGATAATAACTTAACAATGACCACGGATTCTCCGATGAAAAAGGGGGAGAATCAACCTAGGCAGGTTGTCAATCCAATAGCGCTATCCAATGTTAAGGTCGGCTTGTACAATGTTAATGATTTCACTAAGTACAAATGTATTCTACATGTAATGTCTAAGCATAAAGCACGTTTGTAAGCAAATGCACATAGTTCTAGAATTGTATTGTAAAAATGTGAACTTGTATGTGTAATTTGTATAAGTGTACATGTAACACCCCAAAAGTGAATAAAAGCAAAAAGGGGATAGGAAATACTCACTTTCGCCAAATGACTAGATGACTAAGCGAGCATGAAAATGCGAGCAATCCAAAGATTCAACAGCGAAACTAGTCCAATTTAGAAGAAAAGAAACCGAATAGGAAAAATACCAAGCTTCCAATTCGCCAATTACAAGATCTTATAATCAAAGCTTCAAATGTAGAAGTAATATACTCTAGAAGAAAGGTATGAGGGAGAGTTTAATCGAATTGAAACATCGATTTAGAGGTGCAAAGTGTAATGGGTCAGAGGTGGGTTTTTATACTAGTTTTGGATTCAATTAGGCTTTAAAATTGGTCAACACAATAAAGTAAGGTTTTAAGATGAATTGACTATTTGACTAGGACTTTGACTAGGAATTTGACTAGGACTTTGACTATGACTTTGACTAGGAATTTGACTAGGACTTTGACTAGAAATTTGACTAGGACTTTGACTGGGACTTTGACTGTTTGACTGTCTCCGCGGACCGCGAGAGCAAAAAAAAATCATTTTTTTCTAATTTAATCAATTTTAAGTTTCGGACTTGTTTCCTTCTGTTTCTAAGTTGGTTTTAGGACCGAAAATTAAGGGCTTTGAGTATCAAGGTCTGAAACATACGTGTTCGGGTGTAGATGTGAGTATAAAACGTGCATACTTTTACTTATAAAAATTATAAGTTTTATTAAATTGTGAATTTTGGTCCTATTAAAATACGAGGGTTAAAAATGAAAATTTTGAAATAGTTGAGGAACCAATTATGCACATTTATGAAAAGTGAAGGGTGCAGGTTGTCACAGTCTCCCCTACTTTAGAAAATTTCGTCCCGAAATTACTTCCAAGTGAAGGTTTCCATGAAACAAAAGAGATTTGTAAAAAGGCAAGTAGATTTTAAGAAATGCATCAGCCATGATTTGACAAAGTTTGAAGTAGTTGTTTGATACCCAAAATAAGAGTTTGAAAATCCTTAAAGTTTGACCCAAGGTTAGAGAATTAAAAGTTTATAATGAGCAAGGTTTGGGAAAAGTATGTAACTGATGAGGGTATGACAGTGTTATAATAGCTTCCCTTATTTTAGAGAAGTTTTTGACCGAACTTTATTAAGGACATGCAACAGGATTTTGACTAACAAAGAGTGTAAGAGTATACAAAGTTTGTGTTTTCTGTGTGGATGGTCCAGAGAAAGACTCTAGGAAGTTGAATTAAAGCTCACGTAAAAACATTCTTATCGAAAATGCTAGCTATTAGTCAACGATCTAATAAAGAGATAGTAATGGGTAGGTTCTTGGTCAGACTCCTAGTCCGCTCCCGCAGTATCGCTCGTGCTTATATATAGGGTGTACCGCAGCTAACCCACCACACTCCCGATACTTTGGACTCGTACTGATTGTCTACCAACAGCCTAAATAGAATTACACACCACCCTCATGTACCTGTAAACCCATGATTGTGTTCCGGACCGTAATCATCGATTTACCTTACACTAGGGTGCTATGCTTTTCCATAACACTAACATAAGTAATACAAGAAACAATGCGTGCAACCAAAATGTGTTAAGTAGTAGATACTGCTCAAGTATAAGATGCGGTTAGAGGTTCTTCCCCTTTCAGGTTCACCTTTTAACCGTAATGAGATTAATGTGTAAGTATAAGACATGATTAGGGGTTCTTCACCTTTCGGGTTCACCCTTAACTGGTAAATTTCTGTTCACATCATTGGGCTCTAAACAACCATATTGATAAACTCTGAGGATTACACCGTTCCCCTTGGGTTAGAGGAATACTCTGAACTAAGTCGTACATGGGAACTGGCTTAGATCTCATACGAGCTATCAATTAGTATGTTCGTTGGTCATGATGATGAACAAAATAATGTAAAGTGTAACAGGGTTTTGCTCACAACAAAAAAAATATGCATACCAAATATGCGTTCATGTAAGTATATAAGTATAGCATAAAATTTCGATTGAAAGAATAGCATAACGTAAATCGAGTAAATCACACAATTTGCACAAAATGAAAGTAAACGAGTTAAATTAATGCTCAAAACTAGTGTTGTAAGAATAACTACTAATAACTAGTGCGAGAATAGTTGCGAATAACGCATGAAAATAACTACCAACAAAAGAATAATACACAAATAATAAGAAAATGTACGAACGTAACTATAAATAGAATGGTGTAAAAAAAATAATTAAATTTACTGTAAATGAAAGTGCGCAGAACAGACGTATAGTCTACTGGTATGAGGATAACTTTTTGGAAACCGAAGAATGTTTTAAGTTCAAAACAGGTTCACTTGAAAAGATTTTGTAGGTATACATTTTCATGTGTTTACGAGAAGTCGAGTTTGAAAAGTGTTATAAGGTATATTATTAGTTGCAAATTCCTCCCGAAAACTTATATTGGATACGTTATATGAAAACATGCAGATTTACATTTGATTTGTAAAATATGCAATGCAAGTTTATAAAATGCAAGATGAAACCATTTCATGAAATGTGTGTAAATCTAATGTGTTTTGAAAGGCCAAGATTTAAAATGATGTGAAGGTTGTGAATGATCCCAGATGCCTTGACGAATTTTGAAAAATAAGATTTTCTGTATTTAAACATTTCTTTAATTTATGGGTTGAAAAGTTGGAAATTTTTAATTGTTATGAAATGTTGAGAAAATCGAAGTGTTACTCGTTAAGACTGGGTAAACTTGAAACCTTTAAATTTTCAAACTTTTACGAAATTTATACATTGAAAGATCATTTATTTGCAGGATCGTTAAGGCATCTCTTTGGGCTCATAGCGGGCTATTTGTTTCACGGCACAAGGTGTATGAAAAGTGTGTTCTAATTTGGCGAATAGGCTTTGTGAAAAGACTTATAGAATAAGTTGTCAAATTAATCGTTTTAGAGAGTAGTGTACTAGTGCGTATCGTGTTGATAGGCATTTATGTATGAGTTTAGTCTGACTAAGAAGTTCTAACTAATGGTAGTTGGCTATGGCTTAGGAGACTGGGTGCAGCAATATTAGTATTAGGTATATGAGGGTATAACGTGACTTCGATCAAGTAAGTTTGTAAACATGAAGGTATAAAACAAGTTGAAATAATATGTTTGGAAAAAACCATGTTCATTTTTAACTGTGTGATGACGCAACATTACTAAAATCAGGATGTGATCAAAGTTAAACACAGAGTTTAAAACTTAAGTCGTGGGTAAAAATGTTTTAACGCAAAACGAGTAATACCTTATAGTGTAAAAATCATGAGCATAAGTGAAATAGTGTAAGCTTTAATGCAATAATATATCGAACAAAAGTTTTAGTAATGATGATAAGGGATTCAAAAGCGAATGATCAATGAATAATGGCATATGAAACATCAAGTGATTAAATGGAATCTTCAAATGATAAACAAACATAAATATTAATGATATAAAACATTGGAATTGTTTCCATAGGAAACTTTGACCAAAGTATTTGGAATTTCCTAGTGACTTGTGGAGGCGTACTTTAGCCTATAAGTGAATGCTCATCCCAAGAGTTCCCAGGTAGGTATACGGGTCCCTCGTCTGATTGGGATTTATACGAAATACCAGGCCTAGACAGAAAACTTAGGATACAGGCGCTCACCCTTCCAGATTGCACGTGCCCCATCAATAGTGAATTCCAAAACTTTAGCGAGATTAAAAACGAGATGCAGAAATAGATCCTTGAGATTTGGATTTCACTCCTAACTCAAAGATGTATTTCAAAATTGAAAACGATTGTGGAATGAAACCAATCACTAAGTTAAGGATATCACTCCCAGCTTAGTGGTTAAGTTCCTTTTTGAAAGAAATATTCTTTGAGGTGTGGATGTCACTCCTATCTCAAGGATATATTTCTAAGATAAATAACATATAGAGGAGTGAAACTAATCACCAAGGTATGGATGTCACTCCTAACTTGGTGATATCGTTTCGTTTGTGAAATACGAGTATCTTCTTCTCTAAACAAAACACCGAAAGAATAACGAGAAAGAATCATAGCAAAAATATCTTGAAAGAAAATAATAGGATAAAGAGAAATAAACACGAGAGGGCTCGTGAATGTAAGCTTGGTTATAGACTAGGCTAAAAGGCATTCTAATAACCTAATTCCCTATAACCATGGCTCTGATACCAATCTGTAACACCCCAACCGATGGCGGAATCATCGAGGTGTCACGTAGTGACGATTGTTCAACAGCACATGGTACTAAAATGTAAATATATTATTGAATAATTTAAATTGTCTTACATAGATGAAATGGGAAAAATACAAAAGTCTGAACGAAACATGAAATTGAAATAACTTATTAAAAGCAAGCACTAAAATCCAATGCTATAGTACTAAGATCAAACTGCACCTGAAACATGTACAAAATAAGTTTTGTCAACATATGAAATGTTGGTGAGCATTCCTAGTTTTAATACATATAGTAAGTTGGAAAAATGGTATACAATTCAAGTGCAAGGCTACAGTGCATTTATGTAAACTATGTATCATATAAATGAGCGAAATCAATCCTGTGACTGTATAAATGTACTAGAATGAACGGCGGTGTACTTATCCAATAAATGGATAATAACTTAACAATGACCACGGATTCTCCGATGAAAAAGGGGGAGAATCAACCTAGGCGGGTTGTCAATCCAATAGCGCTATCCAATGTTAAGGTCGGCTTGTACAATGTTAATGATTTCACTAAGTACAAATGTATTCTACATGTAATGTCTAAGCATAAAGCACGTTTGTAAGCAAATGCACATAGTTCTAGAATTGTATTGTAAAAATGTGAACTTGTATGTGTAATTTGTATAAGTGTACATGTAACACCCCAAAAGTGAATAAAAGCAAAAAGGGGATAGGAAATACTCACTTTCGCCAAATGACTAGATGACTAAGCGAGCGTGAAAATGCGAGCAATCCAAAGATTCAACAGCGAAACTAGTCCAATTTAGAAGAAAAGAAACCGAATAGGAAAAATACCAAGCTTCCAATTCGCCAATTACAAGATCTTATAATCAAAGCTTCAAATGTAGAAGTAATATACTCTAGAAGAAAGGTATGAGGGAGAGTTTAATCGAATTGAAACATCGATTTAGAGGTGCAAAGTGTAATGGGTCAGAGGTGGGTTTTTATACTAGTTTTGGATTCAATTAGGCTTTAAAATTGGTCAACACAATAAAGTAAGGTTTTAAGATGAATTGACTATTTGACTAGGACTTTGACTAGGAATTTGACTAGGACTTTGACTATGACTTTGACTAGGAATTTGACTAGGACTTTGACTAGAAATTTGACTAGGACTTTGACTGGGACTTTGACTGTTTGACTGTCTCCGCGGACCGCGAGAGCAAAAAAAAAATCATTTTTTTCTAATTTAATCAATTTTAAGTTTCGGACTTGTTTCCTTCTGTTTCTAAGTTGGTTTTAGGACCGAAAATTAAGGGCTTTGAGTATCAAGGTCTGAAACATACGTGTTCGGGTGTAGATGTGAGTATAAAACGTGCATACTTTTACTTATAAAAATTATAAGTTTTATTAAATTGTGAATTTTGGTCCTATTAAAATACGAGGGTTAAAAATGAAAATTTTGAAATAGTTGAGGAACCAATTATGCACATTTATGAAAAGTGAAGGGTGCAGGTTGTCACATTGAAGATTGGACTGAAGCTGATGAAGATCGTTTTTCTGATGATTTGAATAATACTTCTTTAAAAGACAATTTAAATGTTTTTGCTAAGTCAAACTTTTCTTTGAGCTCTGTTGTTAAGAGCATTGAACCTTGTGTTTCTGATTGCATGAAAACTTCTTTATTTCCTGTTAAGAAAACTGCTTTATCTCCTAATGCTTGTCCTTATGAGAAAAAGAATTTAGCGGCAAAAACTACAGGTGACAAATACATGCCACCAAAACATGCATATCAAGAGGTTTTAGCTAACTCATACAAAAATTCAAAATCTGAAACTTCAAAATATGCCAAATGTGCTAATTGTTGTAAACAGGGAAGTGTTATAACAGGGAAGAAAACCTACCAACCAGTAGCACAAGGGATGTCAAGCTCACACAGATCAGCTTGTGTTGACAGATTCCAGGATACCCACTACTTCAAAAGACAAACATGTTACACTTGTGGGATACCTGGTCATATAGCAAGAAACTGTGTCCACACAAACAAGGAACAAAATCATCAGAAACATCAGAGAGCTATGCCTAGGAGTTTCACTAACTATAATTCAGGCTCTAAAATTTTTAATAATACTCAAAATGTAAAATCCAAGGCAAAGCCCTCTGATGGAGACTGGATTCGAGATAAGAAACTTCGCAATGCATTTCAAATAAATCAACACAAGTTTCAATCAAAATCACAAATTAGACATAATTCTCAGTCCACAAAAAGAAAATGTTTAAATTGGAAACCAAAGCAAAAGACTGAATCCAAGTCACACTCTTCATCATGCTCAACCATTAATGTTGAAACTGTATTCACTTTTGCTAACAATAAGAAACCCAGTTCTTCTAAGGCCTGGGTTCCTAAATCTAACTGATCCTACAACATGTGTAGGAACGGCTATGGAGGAATATCATCAGACTTTGGTATGTTGATAGTGGCTGTTCCAGACACATGACAGGAGATTTATCCCAATTGAACAACATAGAGAATTTCGATGGTGGATATGTCTCCTTTGCAGGAGGAGAGTCGGGTAAGATTACCCAGAAAGGTACTGTTACAAATGGTGCTTTAAGTTTTAAAGATGTTAACTATGTTCCTGAACTACAACATAGCTTACTCAGCGTATCTCAAATTTGTGACAATGGTTTTTCAACTCACTTTACAAATAAAGGTTGTTTTGTTCTAAAGCCAGGTATTGTTATACCTGAAGACTGGATTTTGTTAAAATCTGAACGAAGGGGTAATGCTTATGTCATTGATATGAATAAGAAACCATCTGAAGAGTTACTATGTCTTTTCTCTAAAACCACTAAACATGATGCTATGTTGTGGCATTGACATCTTGGTCACTGTAACATGAAAAATTTAAATCGTATTGCTAAGGGTGGTTTAGTCCGTGATTTACCTGTGAAAGATTTCATCACCATTGAAAAATGTGTTTCTTGTGCACGAGGAAAACAACATAGAAAACCTCATTTCTCAAAAACAGTAAACTCCATTGACACAATTTTGCAACTGCTACACATGGATCTCTTTGGTCCTGTGAATGTTCTCAGTATTTCTAGAAAATCATATTGCTTGGTTATTACTGATGACTTCTCACGCTTCACTTGGGTATTTTTCTTATCTAACAAAAGTGAGGCTGCAGAATTGATTAAAAGGTTTATTGTTCTCATTGAAAATCAAACGAACAAGAAAGTGAAAGGGATTCGTAGTGACAATGGAACTGAATTTAAGAATTCAGTCATGGACTTTTTCTGTGATGAAAAGGGGATTGATAGACAGTATAGTGCCTCTCGGACTCCACAACAAAATGGAGTTGCTGAAAGAAGAAATCGCACACTGATTGAGGCTGCACGTACAATGTTAGTTGATTCCCAGTTACCAACATTTTTCTGGGCTGAAGCCGTGAATACCGCATGCTACGTCCAAAATCGGGTGTTGCTCAACAAAGCTCAGATGAAAACTCCATACGAGATTCTATATGCAGAACGGCCTACAGTAAAACATTTCAGATCCTTTGGTTGTCCTTGCACTCTGTTGCATCAAGAATCTACTTCCAAGTTTGATGCCAAGGGAGATGAATGCTATTTTGTTGGATATGCCAAGAAGACAGCTTACAGAGTTTACAGAAAGCGTACCAAAGAAGTCATCGAATCATATGATGTGGAGTGGCTCGAAGAGAATCCAACTGATGCAGGCCAAGAACCTAACTGGGTTTATGATTATGCTACTTTGTTCAAATCCTTTAATCTGTTTTCTGATTGTGCAGATCAACTGTCACAAGATCCCCTAGTATCTAGTTCATCTTCAATCTCTACACAGGTGGCAGTATATCCAGTAAATGTTGATGAAGAAATACTGCCATCTCAGGGTTCCAACCCGATCACCCCAGTCACAGCTTCAGATGATACCACACATGTGTCGTCAAATTCCACTACTAACAATCATACTCAACCATCAGATGCAGGCGTATCTACTCCAGATCTACTTGGATCATCTCTTCAAGATCCGATTCCTGAAGAAAGTATTGTCACTCCAACTACCGTTCCCGATGGCACAGGGAAAGAGATTGTGCATGAAGCTGTAGATCACGAGATTACTGCAGATGAAAACCATATAAATCTGACAAATTTATCCCCTGCCTAGATCGTTCCCGATACTCCTGTACCAGCACCTGTTCAAAGAAACCATCCTGTTGACCAAGTAATTGGACCAATCAATTCAGGAATTATGACAAGAAGTCGAACAGGTGATATTAACAGATGCTTGTATTCATGCTTTATTTCTCATATTGAGCCAAAGCACATTACGATGGCTTTAAGAGAATCAAGTTGGGTAGATGCAATGCAAGAGGAGTTAAACCAGTTCACAAAATTAAAAGTCTGGGAGCTGGTAGAACTTCCTCCTGGAAAGAAAGCACTAGGTACAAGATGGGTATTTAGAAACAAAAAGGATGATAGTGGGGTTATTGTTCGAAACAAAGCTCGGTTGGTAGTACAGGGATTTAGACAGATAGAGGGGCTAGATTATGATGAGGTGTATGCTCCGGTTGCGAGACTAGAAGCAATTAGACTTTTCTTGGCATACGCTTCTTTCAAGGGTTTCACTGTCTATCAAATGGACGTGAAGACTGCTTTTCTATATGGGGAGATCAAACAGGAGATATATGTCAGTCAGCCTCCAGGGTTTGTGGATTCCAAGAACCCGGATCATGTTTATAAGTTGGACAAGGCTTTGTATGGACTACATCAGGCACCTCGAGCCTGGTATGCCACTTTGACTGAACATCTTCTGGCTCATGATTACGTTCGTGGTGTCATTGATCAGACACTGTTTCAGAAGAGAGTGGGGGAGCATCAGATTCTGGTTCAAATTTATGTGGATGATATTATTTTCGGATCCACAAGTGAGGAGCTATGTAAGGAGTTTGAAGAAGTGATGCGAAAGAAGTTTGAAATGAGTTCTTTAGGAGAAATGACGTTCTTTTTAGGATTGCAAGTTAAACAGGACTCCACGGGAATTCTCATTCATCAAGGGAAATACGTGGATGATGTGTTAACCAAGTTTCAGTTTACAGAATGTCGAAGTGCTGATACACCTATGGCTGAACGTCCGGTATTGTCCTCTGATTCTGAAGGGGAAGCTGTTGACCAGACTTTTTATCGGTTCATGATCGGATCTTTGATGTACTTAACCGCCAGTAGACCTGACATCATGTTTGTTGTGTGTCAATGCGCTCGATATCAGGCTAATCCTAAACTTTCTCATCTTATTGCTGTTAAAAGAATCTTTAGGTATCTTAAAGGGAAACCTAGGCTTGGCCTTTGGTATCCTAGAGATTCTCCATTTGAATTATATGCATTTTCTGACAGCAATTTTGGAGGTTGTGACATTGACAGGAAATCTACTACTGCTGGATGTCAGTATCTTGGGGACAGGCTTATCTCTTGGCAATGCAAAAAGCAACAGACGGTTTCTATGTCCACTGCTGAGGCGGAATATGTTGCTGCTTCTGCATGCTGCTCTCAGGTCATCTGGATGCAACATCAATTGCTGGATTACGGTTTGGAATTTCTTGAAACTCCTATCTACTGTGATAATGATGCTGCAATTCAAATCGTCAAGAATCCTGTCTATTTTTCAAAAACTAAACATATCCCTATTAAAATTCATTTTATCAGGGATTCCTACAATCAACAACTAATCACCATGGAGCAAATCCACACAGATAACAATGTGGCGGATTTTTTCACCAAGCCAGTGGGCCGAGCCCAATTCAATGATCTTGTGGCTCCTCTGAGAGTAATTCGTTTCGATGACTAAAATGGTTACTTAAAAAAAAAAAAACTCTTTTCTGTTTGTACATAAATTTGCTCATTGATTCTCCCAATGCACAAATTTAGGGGGAGAATTATTTTATTTTTTTATGTTTTTGTTTAGTATCTTGTGAATTGCTGCATCATACGGGAAGTGATAAGAATTTTCACTAGTGAGTAAGGCTGACTCATGTAAGGCCAGAACTAAAACAGTTAGGCTCTGAAAGTGATATGTCAATAGGCCCAGTTCTCGTGACTGTAAAAATAAGTTTACCCGTGATGCACTTGAAGATAACGTATGACCTCAGTAAGGAACATCACTTAGAGTTAGTGCTTAGCTATTTGACTGCTTGTGTGATGTCCCGATACACATTGTGCTCTAGGTCTGAGATCTGTTCTGAACAACTCCGGTATCTACTCTGTTTTGTGTAAGCAAAGACCTGTACATACCGTGCTGTAGATCAAAAGAGAGCAAATGTGTCCATGCAAAAGGCCAAAGGCTTTTAATGAAATAAAAACCAAAAGAGATCATATGTATCCAAAAAGAGGCCAATGTGCACACCAAAAGAGACCCTCTAGTGTCCAAAACCCTGTAAACCTATATCTTTTGCAATCGTCAAGAAATCATTAGATTTGTATATTATATCCACCTCTGATAAAAGATCTATTCTTTTCTTTTCTCAATCAAATCCCAGTCCAGATCTCAGATATTAGAGCAGACACTATGAAATATGTGGTAGGGAAACTACTTGCTTGATAGCTAGTACAACATAAAACACTAGGACTTGATTGTGATTTGTTGAGTGTTCATAAATAATATACTAAAACATGATAACTTACATATCACGGGTGGTTATACAATAAGGTCAGAGGCATAAGGGTTTAAGTGGATCAAATATTGGCAATCGCTCGGACCAACTAAATTAAGTCAGTGCTAATAAGTGTAGTCGGCCTGAGTCACAGTGATTTGATCCCGTAAGTAATTCCCGTGTAAAGTGTTCTGATTTTTTTTTAATGTACATATGACTCATCTAAAAAAAATTATAACC
The DNA here is from genome assembly GCA_030844895.1 of Ambrosia x helenae. Lineage (NCBI taxonomy): Eukaryota > Viridiplantae > Streptophyta > Magnoliopsida > Asterales > Asteraceae > Ambrosia > Ambrosia x helenae. Next base: position 94,407,072 of record CM061224.1, on the reverse strand, counting down.
ATTTTTAAGAGAAACGTTTAATTTGGTTTTCAGTTTCTAAACAGGTTTTGAATGGACCCACCGAAATTTTAGTGGGCCCATATTGTTAAAAAGGGGATAACATCAAGTGGATTCTTGGAACAATATACAAATCATGCAAAATTCTCAGCCCACATGTGGATTCTTAGCCCATACCAAATATTTCAAATAAAACTCATTTGTTTTGGGATCTGGGTTCTAGATCTTTCTTATCCCTTTTGAAATAAAATACCTAAGCTATCAACAACCCTCTTCATCAGTAATTTTTATAAATCAAAAACTCAAACTCCAACCATCTTCAACCTTCTGTCACCTAAATCGAAAAAAACAAAATCTGCTGCCCTTGTCTTTATACGAACTCTAATATTCGTCGGAATCTTCTTCAAAATCGAGTTAAGGTAAACATCTTATTGTCTCTATTGTGATAACTTTTAAAGGCTTTTGCAGAGATAGAGCGACTTTCATGTTAATGGCAGCGGTGAATGATGACGGCAGCAAGAGGTAGGTGTTCGGACGGCGGCGGTGATGATTTTTGAAGAAGACAGTGATGGTATACGACAACGGTGGTCTGTGCTGCGGAGGTTATTTGGAGGTCTTTTGGGTGTGACGGCGACAGATATGATTGGAATGGTGATGGACGGTGGTTGTTTGGGGGGAGTTTGGGTGTGACGGCGACAGACTAGGGGTGATGTGGTTGGAGCGGTACGGTGTCGACGATGATAGAGATGAACAAGGGTTGTTATGGTGAGGTTTGATGTAGATGATGGTTGTGGTGATAATCTGTTTTGATAGTCAAGGAGGCGAATGGTTATGATGTTCGATGCGGCAGTTACAGGAGGTGGCACATGGTGTTGGAGATGGATATTAGAAAGACGATGATTTTGACCGAATAGTATTCGAAGATATTTCAGGATTTCGGAAACCAAAGTTTGGAATGAGTTCTCGGATATGTTATTAAAAAAAATTAATAAATAATAATAATTCCGAAAACAATATTAAATTCCGAAAACATCAATTATATTTAAATCCTCAGAAGTTAATTTTGTTATCAGTTGGTTTTGTATGAATAATATTTGGATTTGGCTTTTGACCACGTTTACGGTCAAATTTTTGGAGTTATTTTTTTTTTAATCACGTTTCTCACTTGCTCGGTTTTGTGCAGATATGGATAACATAGTTGATACAGGTGATGCGGATGTTGAAACCAGAAAAGCAAAGAGAGAACCAAAGACTGGATTTGTGAATGAACATAATGTTGCTGGATACTTGTTGGATCCTCCCGAGAAGCACAAAAAGCTATTTTATTCTATGATTGTTGGTTTGAACTTGTGTAGAATCGCGCATGCAGTTAGAGAAAATCCACCAGTGTGTAAATCGTGGATTGAAGATTTTTAGGGAAATGCAAGATTTATCAAGAAGGATGGCGTTCAAGTGATTGCTTCAACAATCCAGAATAAGGAAGTGATCGTGTCAGAGCAGATTATAAGAGAAGTGTTGTTATTTGGGGACAAACCAGAATATCCAGTTTCCTATCCTGATGAAGAAGTTAAAGGCGTTTTGCGAAGAATGAGTTATGAAGGTGGTTACCCAACAGTGCAAAAGAAGCTCATGCATCCGTACTGGAGATTTTTGGTGCATGTATACCTTATGTGTATTTCTGGGAACAAAGGTAGTGGGGACTCCTTGAATAAGAAGCAAGCATCAGGTGTTACAGCTCTAGTTATGAACTGGAATTACAATTACTCCAAATATGTGTTCGAAGAAATGCTAGGAAATTTGAAAGGTGTGAAAAAGAACTTATTCATGATGTATCCGAGGTTCATTCAAATGATCTTAGATGCCAAGTATAAGGATTTGGAAAGAACTGTTTACAGCTTTGATGCAAAGATGATGGGTCCTAATGTGTTTGGATTAATGTGTCAAGAGAGAAAAGGAGCTAAAGAATTGTACAAGAAAACTATTCCTCTAGAAAAGTTTGGAAGATTTTCAGAAGTTGCCTTGCCAGAACCAGAACCAGAACAAAGTATGAATGTGATAATTGCTGAAGATCACGATGTGCAGATAATAGACCCACCTGCAGGTTCTGGGGAGGAAACTGTTATTGAAAATATTGATTTGTCAGATGATGAATTGTATGACGACTTGTCAAAAGCATGTATGATTGAGAAAGTGAATGAAGAGAAAGAGCAAGATCAACCTGAGTTGAAACAACAAACAGCGACAACAGAAACACTTGTTATTGATAATTTTGTGTTGTCGTCTGAAGTGCTGAATGTGCAGTTAGAAAAGGCAAAGACTGTTGTTGAGAATCCTCCTCTCACACCAGTTAATGTGTCTACTGAAGATGAAGTGACTGATCCTGAGCCAGAAAGACCGTTGAAACGAAGAAGACGAGATCCAAGGCCAGGTGTGCTTATAAATGAACCTATGTTGAACCAATCTACTGAAGAGGTGTTAGTTGATGTGCCCAAGTCAACTGAACATAGTACTACTGAATCCGAGAAGACAATCGATGTTGATGCTGAAAACAAATCAAGTGCAAAGGAATTTGTGAAAATTGAGCCTCAGGTAACAAATGTTAATGTATTATCTGAAAAACCATTTGTTCATACAGAACCAGAAAGTTCGAGTGGAGCTGGTGGAGGTCTTTCGGGTGATGAGTTAAGAGGAAAGTCAGCTATGCTCGATGATTTTGTAGATGAATTTGAAGATGTCGATGTTGTAGATTTGAAAAGAAGAATGATCGTGTTGGAACAGGAACAAATTCTTAAAGATATCAGAATCATTGATCTTGAAGAATCTGTTAAAGAAAAGGACAAACTGATCAAAGAACTTCAAGCAAATATGGGAAATGTGGTAGCAGTTGTCACAGATTTGGCTCAGAAGTTGGAGAACAGATTTGGATCAGAATTCAAAGAAAAGAGTACTCCGGTCGTTAATCGAGTTGTTGAAGATGCAGAGTCAGATTATGTGAGAAACGAAGAGTTTACGCTAGAAGATGAAATTGGTAGTGATTTTGAAGATTCTGATAAGGTAAGAGAAGAAGGTTTGAGAAAGTATTTTGCCGATGAACTGAGACCGAATCGAAGCAAGAAGAAGGTGATTCCTAGAAGAAGAATTGTGATTCCTAATAAAGCAAAACCAGACTCACTGAATCAGCGTCAATCGGACAGGTTTATGGTAGATACAGGAAAGGATCGTTTTGACTTGTATGGTGATAGATCAGGGATAAAGAGTTGGATGTTCAGTGAAGAGAAAGGTAAATGGCTTGTTAAGAGAAACAATGGAAGAGTCGAGTATTATGGCAAAAGATCAGACTTTGAGTCTTGGACTAAGGTAGATCTCACTGAACTAATGAATGCTCCTTATCGTGAAGAATTGACTTCCCAGACAAGGACAGGTTTTGCACTCCGAAGATGGTTAGAAGAGAATGCCAAACGTGATTTTCAAGATATGAAGACTGCAGAGTCGTGGGTAAGGACATATGGAATGGTGTTTGATCATCGTACTGGGGACAGAATGAAGACTGTGATGTGGCCAGCAACAAAGAAAGAAACAACTATTCCAGTGGCTAGAGATTTGACAGATAACACCCTTGCAGGTTTTCAGTTTTGGGTGTATGATTCATTTAATGGTGATGCAGTGATTGCATGTGATGATGTTGAGTATCGTATTTGTGATCCCACGGATTTGATGAGATTTGCTGAGAAAGATATTCAAGTGCTGGCAAAGAATCAGATAAGAGCTACTGAAGATTATGAAGTATGTGCAAAGGCGTTCACCAGTGCAGTGGCAGTTATAATTAATATGAAGTTATGGGCAGGACAGAAAAGCAGACTTGAAACTAAATTGTTTGGACATGCTGTTGCAAATCCTCATGTTGTGTTACAGCCATCAAAGAAGAAGAAAAGGGATGCTGGAGTTGAAGATAAAGCATAAACCTAGGGGAGATTGTTAGGTCCATACATTTATAGGTTTATGTTTAGTATTAGTTCTCGGACAGTTATCTAGTTCTCAGTTATTAGTTCTCAGTTTATTAGTATTTGGGCTTTAATCTTGTGGGTTGGGCTGTGGAAGGGCTATGGCCATGTTGGCCCATTTGAGAAACCTTCCACATACTTAAGGTGTTTTGTTGGTTCATTTGTAGCTAGCGGTTTACTTTTTCACTAATAGAATTCTCTCTAGTATTAGACGGTAAGTTATACCGTATGCTATTGAAAATTATCATTTTCATAAATCGTTCATATTTCTTGAATCATCTTTATCATTGTTTCCGCCTTTGATAAAGATTACTTGATATTGGGTATAATTTTGGGATTTACACTAGGGTAGCGTTTGGTATGATGGAATGAAAGGGGGAATGGAATGGACCATTACGAGGTAATGAAAAATAGTACGTTTGGTTGGTTAAAGGAATGGAATCACCTATTCCACAAGACATTCCATTCCCTCAAAACCATTCCATCCACCCCCCATGTTTTTTTTTCATTCCATCCCTCATTCATCATTTACTAACAAAACCATAACCCACCACCACCACCCACCACCATCATCACCACCCACCACCGTTATCGCCACCACCCACCACCACCGTCACCACCCACCACCGTCGCCCATCACCACCGCCGCCACCACCACCACCCACCACTGCCGTCACCACCTGCCACCACCGCCACCAGCCACTATCTTCACCCACCCACCACTGCCATCACCGTCACCCACCCACCACTGCCATCACCGTCACCCACCCACCATCGCCGCCATCCAACACCACCCACCGCCGCCCCCACCACCTACCACCGTCACTTACCACAAATTCCTTTACCCACCACTACCGCCGCCACCCACCACTGCCCATCACTACCATCTCCTCCACCCACCACCGCCACTACTCACCATCTTCACCCACCCACCATCACCGCCAGCCACCTCCACCATCGCCACCGTTGCCGCCACCCACCACCGTCGTCGCCACCACCTATCACCGTTATTGTCATCCACCACCACGCTACCGCCACACACCACCACCTACCATCATCACCAACCACCACCCACCACCGCCACTACTCACCATCGTCACACACCCATCATTACGGCCATCCACCTCCACCTTCCACCGTTGCCTCCACCACCTCCACTGACCACCGCTGCTACCGCCACATATCACCACCCACCATCACCACCATTGACGACCACCCACCACTGCCACTAACCACCGATTTTATTCCTTCGTCTTTTCTTGTCTATCCAACAACACAAAGTAATGTTTTGTTTCATTCTCACATGGCAACCAAACAAGACATGAGATAATAATGATCCATTCCATTACCTTGTCCATTCCATTACCCCATCCATTCCATTCCTCTATCCATTCCATTACCCTATACCAAACAGACCCTAGGTGTTAACACCCGGGCTATGCAGCGGGGCATGTTGATGTTGAACAAAACGTCAAGGACATATTGACATAATGTTAAAAATAACCTTAAACTACCCGCGTAATTCCACGATATTAGTTGACAATGACTTTAGAAGTAACGTTATACCGATAGTAAACTTCAGTTAAAATAATTTATTTTAAGGATAGTTATATTTAGCAGATCGTTAAAATTGATCACGTAAGCTTTATATGCAGAGTAGTTACCCATATTATTCAAGAACCCTTGTTTGACACCATATAAAAACTACTTTAAAAATTTGCAGTTGAAGGCTTAATGTCTTCATAAAATCAACGGTCATTCATTTGTTGTACTCGTTAGTGTGCAGAAAACATAGAATCAAAGGTTGTAGATTGAAACTTTGCCCATACTATTATTCTAACCGCAAACATAGACATTTTTAATCTAGAGAGATGGGGGATGTCTGTGAGGGTGAGTGAGATTACAATTCCGGTGGCCACCAATGACGGGGTCATGCGAAAGTGGCTCCGGCGGCGCAACCACCAAGCAATGGTGGTGGTATTTCATGAAGCATACGGCAACGACGTTTCAAGTTGTGATGCTCCTAATCAAAGATCTGAGCGGTGTTTTCTAGAAATGTGAGTAGACGGTGGTTTTCTTGGTAGTTCAACACATCGTTGGTGGCTTTTCGGAAGGTAACACCACACCTCCGACAATGGAGCTAGTCTTCCACAATCATCTCAGATGGCGCCGGCGGTAACAAAGGGTGTTAAACAAAATCATCTACATTGACAGGTGAGTCTAAAAAAAAAAAAACTAATGTGTTCAAACCAAAAAGACAAAAACTGCCTGGTGCAAAAGGGTGTTGTAAAATGATATATATAATAATAGATAGATTTTATAATGCTATTATTAATAAATATTTTAAACAGAAAATTACAATTTTTTTCCTTTATAAACATCAAAACTATAGACTGGGTCATTTAAAACTTTTACTTTCAGTCTTTATCTTTTATATGAAAAGTTGACACGATTTTTGTCCTTTACACTTAACCCAGTTAAAATAATCTGTTAAGTCACCCCACGTGCAATGCACGTGAGGGAATAAACGTAATTTTACCCCCCCCCCCATTTTAATCCCCTTATAAGCTGATTCATATTGCCTTCTCCCCCAAGTTCTTTCAAACCCTAAATTATTGATCCTCACTCAAACAAAACAATCGATCCCAAAACAAACCCTAAAAAAGATCCTCAAGTCATTGATCATGGTTTTCTGCTGGTGTGGTGTTGTAGCTGTTGTGAAGACGTCTTGGACAGTAAGAAACCCAAGTCGACGTTTTTTTGCATGCCCTGTTGAGGTAAGAAATTACAATGTAAAAGCTATAATTAGTTGTTCATATTACCAAAATCATTTTTTTATTCAGGGGTCCCAATGTCGTTTTATTGGGTGGTGTGATCCTCCAAGGTGTCAAAGATCAATGGATGTTATCCCCGGTTTGTTGAGGGAAAGGAATCAGCTTGAAGAGAACCTGACGCAAAGTCGAGCAGATGCATTGAAGTTGAAGAATTGGTTGATCTGCAGCTGGGTTTTGTTCTTTGTGGTTTTAATTTCAGTCAACCTTATGGTTATGTAATGTATTAGTTAGGTTATGACTTGAATCTAATGTATTAGTTAGGTTATGGCTATGTAATTTTTTGACTGGAATGGTGGTTATCATGGTAATGTAATGGTTTGACTGGAATGGTTATGATGGTTATGAATGTAAGGTTTTGACATATATGTTTAACTGGAATAGTTATGATGGTTATGAATGTGATGTATTTTTCTTTTGACCCATATCAATAGTTGTCTCAAAATGAATGTGATGTTTTGTCTTAACAACCCATTTTGACCCATTATTCCATTTTTAGACAACCACATAACCTATAACAAACAACCCTCTCATTTTTACCCATTATACAAATCAAAAACCACATAAACTTACCTCACATAACCTGCAACATAACAACCCATTTTGACCCATTATCCCATTAAACCACTCCCACATAACTTGTGAAAAAGAAGTCACCCATTCTGACCCATTATACCATTTTAGACAACCACTAACCTACCATAAACTACAACCTAACAACCCATTATCCCATAATAATTAATCAAAAACAATTCAAAAAACAGCATAAACTGAGATATCATAAACTGAGATATCATAAACTGCAAACATAAAGTACTAACATACCACAGTCAATATAAAGTACTAAGAACCCACAGTAAACTACAAACATCAAAATATTAAATGTTCCATGGAATGAGTCAAATTACTAAGATTACTACCATGGATATACAAAAGAAACATTAACAGACCCCCTCCTACTTCTTGTTGTGGCCTTTTTGCTTGCAGTTGCCACAAATTATTCCCTGCTTCTCCTTTGATGCTGAACCCTTGCCCCTGCCCTTAACTTTATCAGCCTCCTTGCCCTTGTTACTTTTTGATGTTGAACCCTTACCTTTGCCCTTGATAGTTGTTGAGGTTGACTCTGATGTGCATCCTTGTTTATGGCTTTCAACTCATCCATTGCCCTCATGAAATGAACAACAATTGTGCTTCTAGCTGCTTTCCATACTGCATCCTTGTAAATTTGCCCTCTATAAATTTTTCTCATGTTTTCATAAATATGTCTAAGACAATATCTATGCTCAGCTGCTGGTATACCTTCTTTATAGCAGGTATGACACCCTATTATTATAACACAACAAAAGGCAATGATTAAACACATTAAGCAACTAACAAAAAAGACAATAAGGCCATTAAATCACTAACCTTTTGCCTATCAGTAATGAAAGTGAAGGTTGATCTCCTATCCAACTCTAGATCATCAGCAAGGAATTCCAGAAACCATGTCCAATTGTTAAGTGTTTCAGACTCTACAACTGCATATGAGACTGGGTATATCCCATTGTTTGGGTCAAGACCAACTATGTGTGGTACAACATGTAGTTTAACTATGATACCAGGATTTGTTCTCATCAATTCTTCAAGATAATCCCTTAACATTTCATATTGTGAACTGAAATCTCCATGAATCTGTTCCATAGCTATTTTGTTGGCCCTAAATGCTTTCATCTGAGATATGCCAACCTAAAACTTCCTTTGGAACTGGCCTTGAACTGCTTTCACTGTGATCTTAGGGTTTTCATGCAGTTGTTCAATGACATGTTGAGATAGAAAGGTAGCTGTACAAGCATAAATGGACCTGCTTTGGAGATATTTGTGTTCAATATCCAATGTTCTGATAAACCAAGATCCAGAATTTTTGTCCCTTGAAAGTAATAACACCCAAGGGCATTTATGGCAATTTGTTGGTGCCTTTTCCCTCTACCAACAACATGTTTCACCCCTGGTCCTTTACTCCCACTTGCCTCATTACCACCCACTTGGTTCTTATCAATTCCCCCACCTAACACTTTTTTAAAGTAGGCCCCACCATCTTCACTTTCCCCCCAACACACTGCCCTAACCCTATCATTGTCATCCTTAATAATCCTAATTTGTCTCCTAGTTTCAACATTATGTATATCATTTTTTTAACTTCTTCTTTTGTCCCAAACACTTGTCCTTCACAGAATATGGAATCTTTGCCTTTTTCTTTTCTCATTGTCCTCAACTTCCTTTTCCTAGAACTTGTTGATCCACCATCAGATTCAATACCACTATCATAGTCATCATTATTAATAATTTCATCATCCATTACTAAATTGTCTAGTTGATCATTAGGGTGATAGTTTTCTACATCTGCATCAGTGTGCAATTTGAAATCTGTCATGCCAACCTCATAATCATTGACAATATCAGCATCATCTAACTTAAACTTATTGTCACTCTCACTTTCATCTCCACTTTGACTTTCACCCTGACTCTCACTACCATCTATACCATCTTCAGGATTCAAGTAATCTTCATCAGCAGAGCTGTCTTCATCATGTTCTTTACCATTACCCCCCATATCATTTACTTGATCATTTATAACACAATTTTCATTAACTTGATCATTCAAATCATGTCCTTTACCATTACCCCCCATATCAGCTTTTTCACCAAAAAATGGATCAAAGTTTGGATCATCTAAAGTAACATTACCCCCCATATCAGGTTCATCATTTGTCCAACCCAAACATAGTCTCTTCTTAACTGTAGTAATATCAGGGATTGCCATTATCTATTGATCAGTTATCTCCTCAATTCTAACCTTACTTGGTGAACAGAAATAAGTGTGTATAGTTGTTTGGTCATGTTCCACATATACAGTCATCATCCTATTTTGTTGCTCTAACACATATTGTACAAAACCTAGGACATCAGCATCACTACCTAAGGCTCTTAGTCCAAAATATAGCTCACCATTTGGAATTAAATAGTGGTAGTACTTAACACACCTGCATCATAACCTAGCTATTCCAAAATACCATCCATTGTGTGAACAGAAAACTTATCTATGTCTAACATGTCTACAATGTCTTCCAAGCCTCTTTCATACATCCGTCCTGGAAATTTTGAAAACACACCACCATGATGCAACTTGATTGAAAACAAATGTCGACAACCAACTGCAGGCATGGAATTCGAACATTAGATAACCAATGTTTAAAAAAAACTGGAGAAAAAAACTAAATCAAGGTCGAGGAAGCTCATACCCTATAATTCTTCAACATCAGCTTGTTGTAATAGATTACGAATAATAAAATGAGGTCTAGTTTCATCCATCAGTGTGTTTGATCTGTGAATTAGGGTTAGAAATTGGGGGTTTTGATGTTTGAATGGAACGTGGGTTTTTTGTTTAACTGAATCAGCTTATAAGGGGATTAAAATAGGGGGTAAAATTACGTTTATACCCTCACGTGCATTGCACGTGGGGTGACTTAATAGATTATTTTAACTGGGTTAAGTGTAAAGGACAAAAATCGTGGCAACTTTTCATATAAAGGATAAAGACTGAAAGTAAAAGTTTTAAAGGACCCAGTACATAGTTTTGATGTTTATAAAGGACAAAAATTGTAATTTTCTCAAGAGAGAGAGAAAGAGAGGAGCATACGAAATCAACCGAACAAGAAAAACTATAAATACATAACTTGTTAACCTTATATTATAGCATTCACATCAGATGCTCCATAATAGTGTGAGGGGGACCTTTATATTATATAGAGTGTGTATAAGTGGTTGTGAGCAGATGAGAGAAAATATATAGAGGAGACACTGTTCATCAGTAAATTTGGAGGAGACACTGTTCACCCTCCATAATTTTTTAACATTTTTAAAAGTGGTTGTGAGTAGATGATAGAGAAAAGGTAATGATAAAAGTATAGAATAAGAATTATTAAATAGAAAATGAGAGAGAAAGGTAGTGATTTTTAGTGTAATTATAGAGATGGACATGAAGTGTTTATTGTGAATTCTCTTTTAGAAATATAAATTTGTTGGTTGTAGAAGATAACTAGATGGTTGTGTTGAGAAACGACTCGTGTTCGGGTCAAACAACATGATTTGGATCCATTTGTTAGATTCAATATAAAATCTCTATATTATATATTACGTTAAATATTAATAACACTTTATTAATACGTAGTTAGGTGGAAGTGTGTAAACAATAATACCAGATCTATTCTCATTTCGGTGATCCAAATAAAAATCAAATCAAACAATATCAATAACCACAACCATAGGGGGTTTAGAATCGCTACTTTAACGAAAACCAAAAACCCGCACGATGGATCAACGAATGGCTTCTCTAGATAACCAAATTAAGGAATACACCAACTTCAAGATCCGATCCTTAATCACTTGAACACATGAAAACCCGATCTAGATCCAATCTAGAAACGAACACGAGATGCACGCAAAATGAGACACGAAGGCAGAAGGCGGCGCGTGAGCCACGAGAGAGGCGGCGTGTGGCGTCGGCCAAAGAGAGGATTCGACACATGGGTAGGGTCAGGTCGAAAAGGTGGGGCGGCGTGTGGATGGTAATGGTGACAAATTGCAAAATTAAGGTAATTTCGTACTAATTAATTATGTGCAATTAACGTAATTAAGTGAAATTTGGTGTTAATTGTTTTAACTAAGCCTTTGAGAATGGAAAATTCCCCATAAGATGCATAGGAATGCACATGTTTGATATTGAAGCACGACGAAATCGTGTGCAATTAAACTTGTCCGGAACGGACGTTGGTGATTACCTGATACCGATTAATTAACCGAAAGTGACCCCGAACACTCGGGATATGAAATAGAGGGAATTTCCATGAAATATTATGTGTTTTGGAACTCCAAAACCATATGTGGAAACTCCAAACACAAATCTCCCGCTAATGAATAAAGTTCACGTATCGCACCCGATACGCACAAAACTTATAAATTCACCCAATAAAAGCATAAATAACTTACCAATGCCTAAAATAAATTATGTTTAAGGGTATTTGGGAGTCAAGTATATGTAAGGAATAGCACATAATAAACACACGATAAAACCCCGAAAAACCTAACCGAAACAATTAGAAACTAACCAAGCTAGTTAGAAGATATTTTAACAAAGAAAAGTGGGTCCCACAAGCCCCATGGGCCGGCCACCCTAAGACCACCAAAGTCACCCCTATGTTTGCCTACTTTACTTGCCAAACTCATTATGCTTAATGCATGCTTATGTACATGTCTAATCCTAAGTACAAGAGTGTTTTATAAAATACTAGATATCTTTATAATCTTACCACACTTGAACAAACAAAACCCATCCATATCCATCTCCAAACCTACGGCCAACTCCATCAACACCATAATCTCTTTTGTTTTTCATCAAAACACTCACGAAAATCAATCCTTTCCATACCCTAATCAAGTGTACAAGAAATTTGGATCTTAACCATAGGAAGACACACACATAACCTTACACGTGTTAAAGATACTGGCATAATATATAACTAGGGTTTTGATCTAGAACAGTGGCGGATCCATGAATTTTTTTCACTGGGTTCCTTTTTTTAGGTGTTTCAATTTCATATGATCAAACATAAAAATTTCGGGTCGTTTTGTTGGTTCGGGTCGGATAAGGTTCATCACATAATAAAAAATACGATATAACAATGAAAAAACATTGGCACAAAAAAATTAAAGCACATAATATAAATACGATTGTCTTTAAGGATAAAAAACATACCTATAGTTGTTCCATGATGTGCGCACAAACTAGTGACTAACTAGGCAAAACCATGATGTTACCATACATACTGGAAGGGCACGGCTAAGGGAAACCATCACACTAGTCATTCACGGATTCTTGAAGGTAAGAAAATCTTCCCAGATATCATGTTACCATGCTTTGCTACCTGATCATAATCATCCAGGTGATAACCCATTAAACATAACTTAAAAGTAGAAATAAAATCCATATAAGAATCAACAAACGTAAGGCTATAAAATCAGATTGTTGTACACATTTAGGGCCATATTTTTAGTGTATTAAATGAGCCTACATACCATTAAAAAAATGTACCTACATATCGCTTGATGTATAATGTTGAATAAACTATGAATATAACACAAATTGAATGTGCCTACCGAAGGGATATGGTACCAAAACATCATAAATACCATATCATCGCCCAACTAAAACCGGCATCGCTTGGCGTCCATCTACCCGTTTTACGTCAGCGGAATGTCTGGCGTCCACCGCGCTCGTTCTAACGTCGGCGACACACTTGGCGTCCAACTGACGCCAGACGCAACCTCACCCGCCCGTTTTACGTCGGCGATACACCTGGCGTTCGATCAACGCCAGGCACAGACTCGTCCGCCCGTTCTACGTCGACGGACCCATTACGCTTCAAAGCTTCCTCAGTAAGCCAGATGAAGCTTCGTCAGCATGATTAGAAGATGCCTTCTGGGGCAGCCTTGGACTTACACCCCTGCCCCAGGCAACTGTTCCTGACGCAACAGGCTGCTCGTCAGAGTTTCCCTCCAATCAAAGACTGCTCCCAGTCTGACACATAGAAAGGACAATGACGTGGCAGCCTCCCAGCCAAGATATCTTCCTAATAGCAGGCTTTCTCAACCAGTCTCGAGTTTCAAGAAAAGGGATGATTACCCACCGCCCTCGGTCTACCAATAGGCGGACGCCACGTGTCCGCCACCCACCAACGTCCATTCAGTGGACGCCACGCGTACTATCGTCAGGACGGTAACATCCCCCCTTATATTTTACTTTCTCCTTTTTACCAAAACCCACTTGCACCAAATTGGGCTTAAGGACTTGGGCCGGAAACTTGGAGACACCTCTACCTGGGCCGGGCCCCGTTAAGGGTAGAGGATGGGCTGAGAAAGTGGGATGCCAAGTTACTATAAAAGGAGGAGATCCTTCTCCTTTTATTGGCAGCTAACATCCACAGACACTTTCACTCAAAAAGACTACGAACTCTTTCGTAACTTTTTCAACCCCTTGTTTATTACGCTAACCTTTAGAGGCTCGGCTCTTCTAATCGGTAGTCTTCTAAACTCCTTGGTCTTGTTCTTAGACCCTCACGTATTTTATAAACACTCCTCTTTACAAAATACCGTAGAACCACCACTAGGATTAGAGTCTATCCGTAATCCAGGATTCGTGTTTCTTTATTGGCGCCATCCGTGGCCTTACCACAATACTCTAAACAAACAGCTTTTACTAAACTTACTCATTAATCTACATCGAAAAAATGACTACTTCACCTCCAAGTGTGTACACTCCCTCTGGGGTCGTCGAAGATATCACCGACGCTACCCTGGGATCTCATCCAACATCCGGGGATCACGACAATGACCAACAACCTCCCGTCGTTAACCCCCAGGAACCTAGAATTCCAACTCAACGGTCCAGCACCTCCAACTGAGGAGGAGATCGACGCCCTGAATAATGACTGGTACGAACGCCAGAAACAAATTCTCGACGCCCAGCTGGAACGCCGCAGACTAACCGGTAAAGTCATTATGGGGTCCTTCTACAAACGACCCAATCGAATAGCAATTGCTGCCCGTCACGGGGAAGGTCCAGGGCAACCCCCTGTGGACCAGGCCCGTGCAGAGCACAACCAGTTCGATGATGATGACTACGATGAAAGCTCTTGGGAGGACGATGCCTCCAGATACTATCGTCGTACCCCTACTACCGGCGTGAACGACTGTTCAGGTATAACAACGACGCAACAAACAACCTGTCACTTCCTTACCGACCAGCGGCCTTCGCCAACCAATCCAAGTTCACAAGGCGCATCTCTGAAGCACCAATACCACCAAGGCAACGCCTCCCGGCCAACATCAGGATATATGACGACCTTACCGACCCCGATGACCACCTGGACATTTTCAACCAAGCCGGGGCCGTCATCGGATGGACTTTACCCGTCTGGTGCCACATGTTTGCCCAGACACTTACCGGAGTTGCCGGAGTCTGGTTTGACAACCTCTCTACTGGAAGCATCGACAGCTATGAACAGCTGATCGACAAATTTTCGCTCCACTTCAGCCAGCAACATCGCCACAAACGCAACAAAAACCAAATCTCTCTGTGCAAACGGAGAGACACTGAACCGCTCGAAGACTTTATCGTGCAGTTCAATAAAGAAGCACTCCAACTAGGGACGGGGGACGAGGCAACTCGGACCTCCTTCCTGGCCAATGTCAACGACGATGGCCTCCAACATACCCTTTAAGGGAAAGATGGTATCCCAGACTCCTGGGAAGAGGTTGTCCGCATCTCAAAGTTATACGCCGGCAACCAAAATACGATGCGCCAAAACCAACGCGGAAGTTGCAGCAACAACCGCAGCCGCAACAACAACCAAGCGTCCGTCTGGAACTGTATTTCAGGTTCCACCGATGAAGGACGATACTCAACCTCTGGCGACGCCAGAAACATAATCGGTAGCAAACAAACGCGCGATCAGCGCAACAGCGGCCGTCGGAACCAAGACTAGACTCCCCTCACCAAAACACCATCCCAGGTGCTGTCACAAGTCCTCTCAACTGGAGAGGTAACTTTCAAACTCCCGAAACCCATGGGCACAAAACGAAAGAACGTAGACAACACCAGATTCTGTGACTTCCACAAAGACGTGGGTCACGACACTAACAACTGCTACAGCCTCAAGATGGAGATCGAGGCGGCCTTACGCTCCGGAAAGTTGGCCAACTTGGTCAAAATGTCCGCGCTGGCGTACGCCGGAAGGACGAACCCGACAAGGCCATCAAGGACATCAAGACACACCACATCCGCGGCGCATACAACCGACAGTGCAACATGACACGCAACATCAAACGGAAGAAAAACCTCGCCGACAGGGCGAACACGTCGCAGCAAGCAGAGGCGACGACATCTGGAAATTGGAGGGAGGCCCAGGTCATCCTCCCAATAATACCAGGGGGCGCAAAGTCAACAACCCCACTTACCATCACAGCACTGTTCGGACACTACCGAACTTACAAAATGATGTGCGACAGCGAAAGCAGCTTCGACATCATGTACCAGCAGTGCTTTGACCAACTCGATGACGAAGACAAAGCACGCCTACAACCAGATGCACCTATCGCAGGTTTCTTCAATGAATTCATCCACCCCATCGGCAAGTTTGACTTTACAGTCACACTTGATGATGGGACCCACACCCCTCAGAGGTTTGCACCTTTCATGTCATCCCAGCCAACTCCTCATATGACATCTGGCTTGGCAGACAAGGCCTGGCAAACTTCAACTGCACCGCATCAACTCCCTACCAAACCATGGGTTTCCCAACACCCACGGGGGTCGCGTACATCAGAGGCAATCAAGAATGCCTCATGACAACTGTGCCGGCGGTAGATACTCCGCCGCCAACACCAGCCACCCCAAAAAAAGAAGAATGGGTACTCAACCCGGCCTTCCCCGAACAAACCATCACCTTGGGGCCGACTCTGTCCCCCCAGGTACGAATACACCTAAAACAACTTCTGGTGGCAAACAAAGACATCTTTGCCTGGCAATCATCTGACATGGTTGGTGTCCCAAGACACATAGCCGAGCACCGTCTCAACACCTACAAAGACGCTCGCCCAATAGCTCAGAAAAACGCCTGCTGTGCCCCGACAGAGTCAAAGATATGAACGAGCAGGTCGACGACCTACTCGAGGAAGGCATCATAAGAAGGTGCAACCACCAAACTTGGGTAGCTAACCCCGTCATGGTCCTCAAGAAGAACTGGTCTTGGCGCATGTGTGTCGACTACAAAGACCTCAACAAAGCATGTCCAAAGGATCACTACCCCCTACCAGAAATCGATCTGAAGGTAGACTCTCTAGCGCTGTTCAAATACAAGTGTTTCCTCGACGCCTATCGAGGATACCACCAAATCCAAATGGCCTATGAAGACGAAGACAGAACAGTCTACAGAACCGATAGAGGGTATACTGCTACACCAAAATGCCCTTCGGACTAAAAAAATTGTTGGATCAGTAATGCTCTTGATGTATTGCTTGCTAGTGAACACTTATGTGTTTAGCAAGTTCAATCAGATTTGCACAGCGAATGAGTAAGTAAAGTTACACTATCAACAGGAGTTATTACTCCCCCTGGATGTTTGAAAACTAAAGACAAGTTTAATGAGAATCTAAGTATTGAATGTGAATGATAATAAATACTCAAACATATTCTCAATAAATGAAATGGAAATAACAATAATAAGCTTTGAAGGATTTCAGTTTCAATTAAAATCAATGTCTAAAACAGAGGGATGAACCCATCTATTTATAGACTTACAAAGTACATGTACCTTGCCAAAAAAGCAAGTCTGTAACAAGTTGCAACAAGTTGCATTCTTGGAACTTGCACAAAAGATAAAGTAATACTAAACAAATAAACTACTGAAACATAAGGCGGTGGAAAGATTCTTGTACAAGTGCTGATGAATGACAAACTACTGATGAGTAGTTTGTCTTCAGTAATTCTTCAGTGAACTTGTCTGGTTAGACTTCAGAACTTCTGATACTTCTTCTTCAGTACTTGTTGAATCCTTCTTCAGTACTTTAGTCTTCTTTCTTCAGTAGTTCTATACTTAGAATATTTTGCAGAAGTATGAATTAGACTAAGGTTTACAAAAGTGGTTTCCTCAATCCTTTTTGTCCTAACAAAAATGCAGGCGCAACTTACCAACGCCTAATGGACCACGTCTTCATCAACCAAATCGGCGTCAATCTTGAGGTTTACGTCGACGACTTGGTCATCAAAAGCACCCAGGAAGACACCATGCTACTGGACATCCAGCGCACCTTCGAACAGTTGCGCAATATTAAGATGAAGCTTAACCCAGGGAAGTGCTCCTTCGGAGCCGAAGAAGGGAAATTTTTAGGCGTCATTGTTACCAATGGCGGCTTCAAACCAAACCCGGAGAAAGTTCAAGCTATCCAACGCATGCCATCACCAAATTCAATAAAGGACGTGAAGACACTTATGGGACGCCTCGTCACCCTCAACCGATTCCTATCAAACTACGCGTCCAAGTCTTTCCCTTTTGTTCATACCTTAAGAAATGTACTGAAAAAGACACAATTCCGCTGGACGCCAGAGGCGGAAGTAGCTTTTCGTGAAATGAAGCAGTGTTTGAATTGCTTACCAACTTTAACAGCACCCATCCCAGAGGAACCACTAACACTGTACCTATCCGCATCTGAAACGGCGATAGGCGCAGTACTTTTGGTAGAACGCAATAAAGTCCAAACACCGATCTACTACATCAGCCGCACCCTCGCAAACGCAGAAACTAGATATTCCACGATGGAAAAGCTAAATCTCGCACTCGTACATGCCTCATGACGCCTGCGACGATACTTTCAAGGACACCCAATCAATGTCCTAACAGATTACAGAATCAACACTGTACTTTCAAAACCGGAACTCTTAGGCCGCCTAGCAAAATGGGCAATCGAACTTGGTGTGCATACCATCATCTACAAACCAAGGCCCGCAATCAAAGGACAGGTTCTCGCGGACTTTATCGCAGAAGTCCCAACAGATAAAGTACAAGACTGCAAAGATGAACAAGATCCGAAACCTGTCCCAGACTCTCGCGTAACCTGGTCACTATACACAGACGGAGCCTCCAATGATCAAGGCGCAGGCGTAGGTCTACGACTTGTCAGCCCTGACAAAACCGAATTTACATACGCCGTTCGCCTTGAGTTCCCATTCCTCGCAGGACTACGCCTGGCGGACAAAATGGGCGCAAGACATCTGAACGCCCACGTCGACTCAATGCTCATAGCGGGTCACATGAATGGCGTCTACGACGCCAAAGACCCGGTTATGGCTCAATACGTCGACCAAGCCAAGCTCCTCGCAAAAGATTCACAACTTGCACAATTGTCCACATCAACCGAAGTGGCCACAAGGAAGCTGACGCCCTCAGCAAAATGGCATCCACTGCTTGGTTGCATATGGCCAAAGAGATACGCATCGAAACTCTAGCTCAACCTTCAGTACCACTTAGATAGGTCAACATAAAACAAACGGGCGCCAAATCATGGATGACCCCGATCCAACATACCTGGAAACAGGCACCCTACCGCCCAAAAAAGTGGAGGCCCGAAAAGTTCAATACAAATCCGAGTACTAGCAACTCATGAACGGCGTTCTTAACCGACATTCCTACCTTGGCCCTCTCCTGAGGTGCGTGGACACCGGGAATGCCGCCTCCCTTATAAAGGAAATCCACGAAGGCATATGCGGTATTCACGCAGGCCCAAGAATGGTCGTCGCAAAAATCATGAACGTCGGATACTACTAGCCAGGGATGCACCAGGACGCTGTCAAAATCCTACGCACCTGCTTCAACTGCCAGCAACACGCACCAAATACCCTGCGCCCAAAGAACGACCTAGTTCCAGTCACCACCGCGTGGCCATTCCAGAAATGGGATATCGATCTAATCGGCCCATTCCCAATGGCCCCTGGAAAGATACTGTATCTCATAGTCGTCGTCGACTACTCTCATAGTCGTCGTCGACTACTTCACAAAATGGGTTGAAGCCAAGCCGCTAGCATCAATCAGTGCTGAACACGTCGAAAAATTCATCTGGAAATTCATCATCTGTCGCTTCGGCCTACCCATGGAAATCGTCACGGACAACGGGACGCACTTCGTGGACAAAAATATTCAAGCCTAGTTAACACAATTGGGCGTCAACCAAATCTTTACATCTGTCGCCCACCCTCAAGGAAACGGTCAGGTGGAACGTATCAATAGATCGCTGGTTGAAGGCATAAAGACACGCCTAGGATCAAAACATACAGGTTGGGTCGATGAACTCCCACATGTCCTATGGGCACATCGCACCCTCACAAAGACCAGCACAGGCGAAACCCCTTTTAGCCTAACATATGGCTCTGAAGCCGTAATCCCCGCAGAAATATCATTTCCGTCGCCAAGGGTCCTCAACACTGCGCGAACAGACAATGACAGAGAACTGCGCCTCAACTTGGACCTCTTAGACGAAAGACGCGAAATCGTCGCTATACGCGAGGCAAACTATAAGAAACAATTGGAGCGCTACTACAACTCCAAAGTTAAAGCCTGCGCATTTGACATTGGGGACTACGTTCTAAGAGACAACTACGCGTCTCATTCTGAGCGCCCTGGAAAGCTAGCGCCCAATTGGGAAGGCCCTTACAAGATTCAACAGGTACTAGGAAAATGGGCATACGCGCTCGAAGACTCGACGGCACGCCCATACCTAGATCATGGAATATAGCGTAGTTGCGCCCATGTTACTTATGAAAAATCTTAGTTTTGGAAAAATATACTCCATCACTTTACATTTTATCCACAACTGCGCAATTATTACTTTAGCTCTAACTTATGAAGTTAATATACTCTTCATAACCTAGACGCTAAACATTGCCATACTTCTAACTTATGAAGCTAATTTACTCTTCATAACTTAGAAACGACAATCTGTTAGTCCTAAATTGTGAAGCTAATTTACTCTACACAATGGACGCTAATTTTACTCCTAACCTATGAAGCTAATCTACTCTTCATACACTTAGCAACTTATCCCACAAAAGCATTCAGAACAAAACATGAACAAACACCAAAGCGTCAAACTTCATTTCCATTCAAAAAGAGTTACATATACAAATGCAAAGGACAATTGACGCTACAATATAACAATTTACTGAGGAGGCTCATGCGCCGTCCCCGAACTACCCAACCCGGCCGCCTTGTCCGCCAACGCCTTCTGAGCCTTCTCCCGCCCAAGACGATCGGACTCTTCAACCCATTGTTGGAAGCGACCAATGCGATCCGCATCCATGAGGCACTTCCCAACCGTCTGAAGAACGGGAAATTTCATCTGCTCCAACTTCTTCAGCTGGTCTACCAGCTCATCCTCAGGGTTGATATCCTGAAATGGCTCCTCTTCAATAGGGGCCCCATTCTTTGCCGCCAAGTAGCCCTCCAACCAGCCTACGCGCAAACCAGCCACGCGCACAGCCTGCGCTATCTCCACTACCTGCTCGCCCATCTTCGGCTCATTCCAACAACGGTTGAAGATCTGCAAACAAATACACAAGTTAGTTGGAGCATGAAACACTTAAACAAACACAACTAAAGGAAGAAGACTTACCACTGAAACGCCGTCAGACATCATCCACAAGGCCTTCTCCTCAGAAGCCCTCTTCTCTTCCAACAAACTGGCCTCTTCAACGGACCACGCCTCCTTCTCCTTGATAAGGCCATTAATCTGACCTTCCAACTCGGATACTCGAGTGGTCATCCTCACCACATCGGCATCCTTTGCCTTAAGGTCAGTCAAGGCAGTAGCGTACTTGGAAGACATCTCCTCCAATTCCTTGACCTTGGCTGCCTCCACCTTCTTCTGCTCAGCCAACGCAGACTCAGCCTTCTGCACCAGCAGACGACGGGGCTCTAACTCCGTGTTTACAGTCGCCGTGGAGTTGGCCCAAGCCTTCTGTTTCTCCGCTGCATCAACTTCCTTCTGACGCAAGTCGGACTCCAGTTTTCGAACCTGCTCCAAAAGCCGCTTCCGCGCGGACTCATACACCTCCTTCTCTCTCGCCAAGCGATCGGCTTCACCTGTAACCGCCGCCTGCTCATTCAAAAATTCACCCTCCCCGCAGTGAAGGGCGTACAAATTTCCCAAAGATTGTGTCAAGTTCATACACAACTCCGAGAAAAGTGTACCCCGGTTTTGACAAACTCCTCAGCCATAAAAGGGTTGAGGAAACGACAGCTTTCGGTTATACGCCACTCAGGCGTATAAACCGGAGCATCCAACCTGAAAGCAGGAGCAGCTGATGACGCTCCACCACCTTCGATCTTCTTCATCTTTAGCTCACCAATCCCAACCTCCTCAGGAGACGTTTCCTGTACGTCCCCTTCACCAAGATCAACAAAAACAGGCTCAGCTTGCGAGCCACCAGCACCCTGAGCAACCATCCCTTGGGCTTGCTCCCTCTTAACCTTCACCAAATCTTCATGCTGCTTCAACAGAGCCAGCCTGCGCTGCTCCTCCTCTTCCTTTTCTTTGTCAGCCAGGGCGGCCAAATGAACATCTTCAGCCTGCTTACGCTCGACCTCCATCTCAAGAGCGTGGGCTTCCTCCTCCTTCTTCTTCAAAGCGGCCTCAGCGACACGCTTATCTTGCTCCAGCTTCTGCACCAACTCCAACTGATGCGCAGCCTCAGCCTGGGCCCTTTCCTCCTCTAGCTTCTTCTTCCTTTCCTCCTGAAATTGCTTCACAGATGGAGGAACATAGCCTACAAACAAATAAACAAGACGCGTTCAGCACTTGTTAAAACTACCAAGAAGACAAAAAGATATCTTAAAAACACTTACTGTTGATCTTTCTCAACGCCTTTTTCTAGAAGGGCTCACGCTCTGGCGGAGGATCAAGCTCCAAACTCTGCGGAGGATCAACAGTACCACCACTTGTGGCCATCCTCTTTGGAGACGAACCCTGAGATTCATCCTCCTCAACCGTCTCCGGCAGTTTACGCTTGTGACCTACAACAAAGAACTAAAGACTCATCCTACACAATGCAAACAAAGACAAAAAACTTAAACAAGGGCAAGACACTTACTCTCAGTAGTCACTCCTTCAGTCGCACTGGCTTCACCAGTCATACCACCACCTTGTGTCGTGGCAGCAGACACACTAGACCCTCCACCACCTGCAGAGGGACGCGTACTGTGAATTAGACCGGAAGATGACCCACTCGACTCATTGTCGGATAAAAATACATAATCAATCCCAGCCGCCGTGCGCACAGACAGCAGCTCAGGATTGATCAAGAAACCGACTTCAAAGTTAGAGGGCGCACCTTCCATTGGCGCAGGGATAAGGAAATTCTCCATCTTTTGCTCCAACTCCGACACACCTCCCTCGGGTACCGCGAGATAAGTGGTCTTCGTACCACGAGCAGCAAAAATCTCAAACAACAACTCACCTGCAAACAGACATGCGCATCAACACACGAAGGATGATACAAATAAATAGTAATAATAATAATAAATAATTTACCTTCAACAGATAACGCCCCGTGATCACCAACAGGGGCGACATCATAACCCTCCGTGACGCCTAGGCGGCTCAGTCCCAACAAGCGAAGTATACCCTCGTCCAGCCTATCCAGATCATCCAGACGAGTAGAGTGGGCACACAACTCTTGAAACCAGGCCTCCTCCTGAAAATCCTTCATCACTTCGAAGGACGATGCCTTCTGCCCAGAACGGAGCTCCAGCTTCTCCATGTCCACCGGAATAACCTCCTTCTTCATAAAGAAGAAACACTTCTTCCATTCACGAAGAGTCTTGGGCGAACTCTTTGGCACAATCAGACTCACGGTCTTCGATCTTTCAACAAAAGACACCCATCCAGACTCCTTCACTTCAATCTTATAGAACACATTGAAGTGTCCCTTCTCAGTGATCGGCACGTGGCCTTGAAGTGCATAACTCTCATTACCCCGAAAGGGCTCATCTGAGAAATATGTACTCCATACTTCTGCAGGACAGAGATCAGGAACTTCGACACCGGTAGCTGGAAAAGCCCTTTCAAAAAATACGCCTCATACAGGCATATTTGCCCCTCCGGGCAATCAACCCCCACTCACGAAGAATATTAAACTTCTTGACCAAGGACCGGAACTTTTCCTTGGACCAAGAAATTTGAGCATCTTTCATCGCCAACTCCGCCTTCTTATCTTCAGAAGACATCTTCGACACAGAAGAACAAGAAACAAGAAATTCTCCTTCGGAAGTTGATTGGAAAAGTCACTAACTCACTGGAGATAATTTGAAAAGTTCCTTCGGAATGGGAAAATGAAACAAAAGGAGGATGAAGGGAACATATATATATACCAATCGCATTTAATGCAAGGACAGAGAAAGAAATCATCACAAACAGGCTTTTCGCGCAAGGGTACAATCACACACAGACACGTCAGAGAGCCCACGTGACCAAACGGCTCACGCGCCGCGCGTGGCCCACTCGCCTAACGGTTGTTCTACCCCAGCTAGCAAATGATGTCGATGATACACACGTGTACGTCCACGTTTAGATCCATCACCAACAGCTGTCCACATGCAACAGATGCACGACATGTGGCGGACTACCAACTCAACAGTCACAGTAACTGTCAGACACGTTCTCCAAGGCAGGTGTACCAACCGTCAGACATGTCCCTTCAACTTCAAAACATTCCCGCCTTGAATTCACACAAAATTCAAAAAGACAAATTCAATGCGGAGTAAATGCAGGCGCAGACAGGGACAAAAAACACCTTTTCACATCTACTGAACGCGCAAACAGGTCCGACGCCTCTCTAGGCTCCCCGCCTGCGTGCCAGATCAAAAATTTTGAAATTTTTTATTTTCATAGCTTGAGGGCGCGCAAACAGTCCCGACGCCTCTCTAGGCTACACGCCTACGCGCCAGATCAAAATTTTAGAAGATTTTCACTTTCATATCTTCGGGGCGTGCAGTCAGGCCCGACGCCTATCCAGGCTCCACGCCAGCGCGCAGAAAGGAAACAACGAAGAACTTCCTTCTCCCACATGAATGGCTTTCAACATACTGATCAAGCCAGCCTGATACCACTCGATGACTCTTTCACCAATCCTATGAACATAACTATCAAAATCACAAGGAAGACAACAGTTTATGGCAAGGATTTCAAAACCTACTCATCATCCTCAAGCTTCACACATGAGGAGTTAACTCTCCTCGTCATCTCCAAGCTTTTCAGGTAACTCTCTGCTTCAAGCTTTACGGATGAAGAAATAACTTTCTTCATCCTGCTTCAGGCCTTACACAAAACGAATGAATTTCCCTCATTCCCCTACTATCGCCCGGATCTAATCCTAAGTCCCGCAATAAACGCTCATTCCATCATACGCCCGTAGCTTGATCACTGTGAGTGCACCAATTGATGAGGTTATACAAAAACACACGTCCACTTTGTTACATGAAAACCAGTGACGACTGCATGTAACTCAAAGTACACTTGTGAAATCAAGTCCAGCACTCCCCTACCAAAGGTGCATGAAAGCACTGAACTGGGTGGGGGGGGACTTGAAGGGATATGGTACCAAAACATCATAAATACCATAGCATCGCCCAACTAAAACCGGCATCGCCTGGCGTCCATCCTCCCGTTTTACGTCAGCGGATCATCTAGCGTCCATCAGCCCGTTTTACGTCAGCGGAACGTCTGGCGACCACTCGCCCGTTCTACGTCGGCGACACACTTGGCATCCAACTGACGCCAGACGCAACCTCACCTGCCCGTTTTACGTCGACGATACACCTGGCGTCCGATCGACGCCAGGCACAAACTCGTCCGCCCCGTTCTACGTCGACAGACCCATTACGCTTCAAAGCTTCCTCAGCAAGCCAGATGAAGCTTCGTCAGCACGAATAGAAGATGCCTTCTGGGGCATCCTTGGGACTTACACCCCTGCCCCAGGCAACTGTTCTTGACGCAGCAGGTTGCCCGTTAGAGTTTCCTTCCAATCAAAGACTGCTCCCAGTCTGACACACAGAAAGGACAATGACGTGGCAGCCTCCCAGCTAAGATATCTTCCTAACAGCAGGCTTTCTCAACCAGTCTCGAGTTTCAAGAAAAGGGATGATTACCCAGCGCCCTCGGTCAACCAATAGGCGGACGCCACGTGTCCACCGCCCACCAACGTCCATTCAGTGGACGCCACGCGTACTATCGTCAGGATGGTAACATCCCCCTTGTATTTTACTTTCTCCTTTTTACCAAAACCCACTTGCACCAAATTGGGCTTAAGGACTTGGGCCGGAAATTTGGCGACACCTCTACCTGGGCAGACCCCATTAAGGGTAGAGGATGGGCTGAGAAAGTGAGATGCCAAGTTACTATAAAAGGAGGAGCTCGTTCTCCTTTTATTGGAAGCTAACATCCACACACACTTTCACTCAAAAAGACTACGAACTCTTTCGTGCCTTTTTCAACCCCTTGTTTATTACGCTAACCTTTAGAGGCTCGGCTCTTATAATCGGTAGTCTTCTAAACTCCTTGGTCTTGTTCTTAGACCCTCACATATTTTATAAACACTCCTCCTTACAAAATACCGTAGAACCACCAGTAGGAATAGTGTCTATCCGGTAATCCAGGATTCGTGTTTCTTCACCTACATATCCCTCGTTTCCTTTTAAGCTGGTACTTTTTACTATACCAAACTAGTTAGAGATAAAGCCCTAATCATCAGAACTTAATATTACCACAAATTGAATCCCAAATCTCAGAAATACCAACTCAAATTCATGAATAAATAATATACAACCCATAATCATTATCTTTAACATTAGTCATTAAAATTAACTAAATTAAATAAAAATAATAAACAGTTGTACTAAAATAAAATCATTAAAAGGGGTTTAAAAAAATGATGACCTCATAATATTATCTTGAGTGTTCAAAGACCAAGATTGATGAGAAAAGGCACACAAAAATAATAAGGGAAATATTAAACTACAAAGCCTTGTGATCCAATCCAAATCAGACAACTAGCAAAATATACATGTGGGGAGGTAGGGTTTTATAAATATTTAATCTCTTGTGAAAAAATTTAAAAAACAGAGAGATCTTTGAAGGTTTTAGGGAATCTTGGAATCTCAGATGCTATTTATAAAACCCGAACCCAGGCATTGAAGGAAATGGGTGAGAAAATAATAAGAAAAGGGTAGTTCAAAGAAAGCATGAAATGGATAAAGATTGAAGCTTTATGTAGTATTGGTTGGGGGAAGGGGCAAACTTTTCAGGTTAGCGCAGACGCGGAGGAGGGCAGGAGTCGGACGAAAACGGCGGAGGAGGAGGGCAGGAAGCAGAGAGCAGAGGACAGGGGTAGGAGGGTTGGGGGTCTGTTGTTGGCTGCTCACTGCTGTGTTGTATGTTTTTGTTTTTGTTTGGAAGGGGTGAGAGGTGGGTTTGGGTTTTATCCTAGGTTTGAACTAAAAAAAAAGTTTAGAAACCAAAAATTTAAACGCGTGAAGGAGGAATCGAACCTAGAACCTTGTGAATGTGAGGGGGGTTTCAGCCACTACACCACCTCCAACTTTTAATAATAGGTTCCTAAATCATTTTTCTTATGGGTTCCTTTCTATTTTTCTATATATGTTAACACTAAAATTACAAACCGACTGGGTTCCCGGAAACCTACACGAAGACACCTAGATCTGCCCCTGATCTAGAAACAATATGTGTTTTCACAAGTTTAACGTGGATTTATAAAAATGAGGTTATGGCCGTGAGTTTACATTAGGAATATTAGTGTTTTTATAGTTTTTACAAGTTCACATACACATGTATTTGAAGATGTTTTGGATGATTTTCATAAAAAATAACTTGAACATGCTTAAATGTGGTTTTAATCATCATAATATAACCATCTAAAATATAATAACATGATGGAACTTAAAAATATTACAAGATCTAAAAATTACATCTTTAAAGACACTAACTTTGAAACACTAAAAATGGACATATTGGACATTATGGACTTAACACACCAAATATACATATTATTAACTTTAACAAGACTATATTGGACTATTATTAGTGTTGAAACATAATAATAATTCATATTGACAAAGTTGATAAAAACAAGTGTACTAGTTCTGTGTAAAATTGTCATTTTTAAAAAATCTAGGTAGAAAAAGTAACTTTTTGAAACTTAAAGGAATTATTTTGCAACTTTAAAAGTTAAGGGGTATAAAATGACATTTTAGAAACTTAGATCTAAAAATGTGACTTTGAAAAGTTGGGTGTTAAAAATGGAAGATGTTAACTTTCCAAGGCTGTTTTGTAAAAAGTTAGTAAACTTACAAAAATGTGTTTTTGTATAAAAATGTATTTTTATAAAAGTATAGATTACCAAACATGTTAGAAAATATAAAAAACAAAGGTTTTTATAAAAATATGGTAACTTAAAGACTTGGTAAAATTTTGTGTAAAATGAACACTTTTGTATATATGGGAATACAAAAGTGTTGGAGTATTTTGTTATAAATAATCAAGTCTTGTTTTGGAAAATAAAAATGTTATTTATAAAGTTCCAAGTAAATATGTAGAAATTAAAGGTCGATAAATTTCAAGAAAACATATTGTTGGAAACTTAGGAAAAATAACAAAAGTATATATTTTGAAAGTAGGAAAAATAATATTTCGACGACAAGTATTTATTCCTATAAAAATATATATAAACAATTTGTGTATTTCGGGACATGAAAATATATAAATACAAGTGATAAATGTAATGTATTTATACCACAACGTGTTAACAGACTAAAATGTAAAAACGGACGAATAAGTATATATTGTATAACTTCCTACAAGATACGTATATATGTTACTGCGTCTAAATGTGGAAACGAAAACATATATATTATGAACAAAAATATATAACTTGGGTGAAAATACATAACACTTTCTTAAGTGTTGAAAACCTATTCATGGAAGAATTAACGTAAATAATCTACAAGATTTCACGTTTAAAACAAGTCTGCGAACTGACAATATAAAATATGTTATCGAGTCGACGAAATCCTAGTGTATTTATTTGATGGGAAAGTAAACATACAGTAAAGTGACTCGAGTCGAGTGTTGAAAATGTAACATCGATCGACAAGATCCTAGTGTAACTATTTAATGGGAAAATAATTATACGGTGAGATGAGTCGAGTCGATGGTAATGTAAACGAGTTAATTAATACAAGAATATAAGTGTAACTTATACTAAGGGTAATCCATCACCAACGGACCTAGGATACACGTTTAATTAAACGGGGAATTGAACTAAATAGTGGTGTTGGGAGTTGGGCGTACAACTTGCCGAAACACACGCGCTATAGACTTAGTGATTTATACGTCTAGGACATTTGTAGGTGTTTGACCCCGGATGAGCTATTCTCTTTATTGGATTCGCTTACTTAGCTTGAGGTGAGTTTCACGGCCCCATTTTACTGTTTTTATTTTTGGGGGAAAGATATGTTATGTTAGCGAAATATGGGTCGACTTGTGGACTACAACGATAGACGGTGCTTCGACGACCGCCGCGTTCGTCCCTGCAATAGAAAATAGTTTATTTTATATCTTGTATTTATATTATTTTTTGAACTAGAAAGTTGTATAAACAATTAATATAGTCGTTGGTTGCTTCCATTGTGCAATTTTGGTATCAACTGCATCTTAACTGTAAGACCCTTACCCCAAATCAAATCTTAAACATGATTTAGTGGGTAATAAGGTAATCACATTTCTAAACGTCGCTTAAAGGTCATACATTCCCAATAAGATGATGCATGTTTCAAAAATATACAGACAGGATCTAAGTTCAAACAGACTTCAGACCTAGTTACAGAGTTTAAACATAGCAAAAAACACAGTTAGTTGGACACAACATGCTTTAAAACGACCCTACACAAAGACTTCCAAAAAATAACATATTTAGTTCGGTTTGCTTGCTTGATCCTCAATCTGGGTGCCCCATCATACCTACAACCTGTCAAACACATAATATACGAGATTAGTTAGCTTGGAATGCAAATTAGAGCGACTATGGAAGTCTGTAAGCAACAACGTCTAGGTGAACGGCCGTTCACCTTGAGTGGACGAGCGTTCGTCCTGATTGTCAGGGTGAACGGTCGTTCACCAAGGTGAACGGGCCGTTTGGTCATCACAGAAACATTTATAGATTTCGTTCCCTTTTGAACGGTCGTTCGTCATTCTGAACGGCCGTTTAGATCGACTGCTATGTTCCTGGTAGGGCTGTAAACGAACCAAATGAACACGAACAAGGCCTTATTCGTGTTCGTTTGTTAAGAAAATAACGTGTTCACGAACTATTCATGAGCACTTACCGAACGAGAATTTTTGTTCGTGTTTGTTTGTTAAGGACATAACGTGTTCACGAACTGTTCATGAACAATTACCAAACGAGGTTTTTTATTCGTGTTCGCTTGATAAGGAAATGAGTGTGTTCACGTTCATATGTCTTTATTTGTTAATTTTAGGTATCGGACAAAAGCAAACACAAAAAAAACACCAATGAACGTAAATGAACACAAACATGCGTTAATGAACAAAACCGAGCACAAACTAACACATTAAATTCTGAAAGTTTCGTCACGAACATTGTCCACCCAAAATATACTATTCTAATTACCCAATATACCTAACATAATCTTGATCACATAATGTCTCATAGAAACACAAAATTATCATATTAAAATTGAATCCTCATTTGATCCACCTAAAATAACAGTTAATTAAAATAGTTAAAGTAATATTAATATGTAATATACTAATATATATTAAATATTCTACCACTGGTAAATTTGAAGCACTTACATTAAAAATAAAAATTAAAAACCTTAATGAACTATCAAACACAAACAAACATAAATAAACGAACGCAACCTTTGTTCATGTTTGTTTGTTTAACTAAACAAACATGATTTCTTGTTTGTGTTTGTTCATTTATTTAACAAACGAACACAAACGAACTTCTCGTCGAACATTTCACGAACTGTTCGTTGAACGTTTGGTTTTTTTACAGGCCTAGTTCCTGGATCAGTTTGAACCATTTTTTCTTAACTCGTTTGAGTGACTCGATCCTCGTTACTCGTTCTAAGGCGATTTTATGATGATCTATGCCTTGGGCTCTACAATCCACTTTGGGGATTGTCTATACCTTGGTCTTACACACCGAATGCTCGGTATTCATGAATTCGTCCATTTTGACCCATATCAAGATCAAGATGATGACCTCTATACACATGGTCATATTTTGTCTAGATTACCATAGCTTATTCGCTAAAGTATCATGTCTGGGAAATTGTCTATGCCTCAATAGTTTCTAAGCTACAACAACAATCATTCCCATCATGTCTAACTATATCAAATTGTCACAAATCCTTAAGTCTAATTCTCTTACATGGTCAACCGCATGATTTGTCATCATCAATTCTTTGTCAATAATAAAGCATCAACAACTTAGAGAATTATGTAATGCAATTCATAATAACGACGTACATATAACGTACCTCAAAGCTTCCCCTTTTGGCGAGTGTCCGCCTCGCTCTTAACTTCCTTGATTCCACTTGATTCGCATATCCAAGCAAAAAAAACCTATCATTAGAACCTATTATCAATGTCCTACGATATACATAACTCATATAAGTATTTAAATTATCGGATGTGATTTTCACCCAATAACTTATTAATTTACGTTTTTCATTCAAGCGTTTTAACAAACACTTCGTGGGTACATTTTGACTAGTAAATTTATAAGTCAATTCCTCGTTTGCAATATACCTTATTTCAAGCATTTCAACCCAACATCAAGTTGTTGTCATAATTTAGCAACATAGGTCCATAATCAAGCATTTTAAGACAGATTTTAGTCAAGGTCTTTGGGGCTTTGCACTAAGGGGTCGAACCCCACCCTTCTCACTATAAATAATTCGACTTCACCCCAATATTAACAATTGGAGCTTATGGTTAGGTACTTGATATCCCTATACTCATACAAGCTAATCTACTTCATAATTTAAGGATTTCACCACTAATTAGAGCTCACATCAAGAACCCTACCTTTGGAGATCATCACCAAATCAAAAGTTTTAACATGCCTCTTGTTCAGATTTTGATGGTGATTCGTTTTATGCTAACATGCAGTAGATTCACCTTGATTTCCCTCTTGGATTTGAAGAAATCAGTGTTTAGAATGAGAGTGTGTGTGTTTATGGTGTTTTTGGTCGAACACCATGTCTGACCATCCACACCTTAATGTTTTTGGTAATATTCACACCCTAGTTTGCGTATGTGACACCTTTAGTCCTTAAGTCTTTTAAAATGTCTAATTGGCCACCATTTTACTCTAAGGAGTTTTGTGTGTTTAGTATATGTGGATTTATGTAAAATACTTTTTAACCCATGTTTTTAATGAAGTGATATTATTAAAATAAGATTTTTGAAGTTTCGGGTGTTACATCAACCGACGCCTCTAGGGTCGGGTTGTTATAGTTGTGACGATGGCTTGGCTTTGATACCAAGTAAAATCTCATTAAGTGTGGTAATTGTGAATTATATTGTGTTGAGCAAATGAGCAGGTTACAATAGAGATATTATGGTATCTATAATTACATAATATACTATCTAGTTTTGCACAATTAACCTTTAACTAATCATAATTACTTTATTGTCTAATAGCTAATGTTTTATGGGGATGTCTATGCCACTCGGTGAGTAAGACATGTATATCGTTTAATACACGACGCAATAAGACTCGACAAACACAATACACGAATCCTTATACACGAACGCGAGACGATAATTTATCGTGTCAATTTTTTCATACACGAACATGATTTGTTTTATAGCAAGTATGCACGAAAAATACCTATCAAGACATGTTTAGGAACACGGAAGTTGATGGCGATGCATCTGAGCAATTTAGGGATGGCTAAGATGATGGTCGATTGTGATGCGATGCGTATGAGTTGGTGGCTGAGAGATTTAGGGATGGCCGATGAAGAGAGTCTTTGACGGTGGATAGCTAAGACAAGCAGACTGTGGATGGTGGATGCGATGCATCTTGTGAGTGAGGTGTATGAGGGATTTAGGGTTTTTTAAATAAGGAGACCTTGTATTATAATTATCATGACCTAAATGATCGTCTAATTTCCACTCCCACAATTGACAATCCCATATCCTATTTTTAATTTAATAAAAAATCTTATCATGCACTTAACAGGTAAACAAGTATTTAACTAGTTTAGACAGTATAGCAATTTGTAAGTGGTTAAAGCTTTTCTTGACAATGTGACAATTTGTATGTGCCTATGTGGTTAAAGCTTTCTCGGTATAAGTTTGCTTTTGTTTTTTCCCTATGTTTGAAGTCGGTTTGCAGTATAAATGCTTTTTTGTTTTACAATTTTCTTAGTTTTGGTCGTTGTTTGCTTACTACTTAGCACAGTTTTACGACCAACACTCCTGCAACGTAGGGGTTTACACTAGTTGTTGTATCATTATTATTTACCACGTTAAGTTGTTTCACCCATTTTATCTTGTGTAAGTTTATTTTTTTCAATAGTTACTCTGACTTAAATAAGTTCAAGTAAATCAATATAATCATATTTATAACGTACTTCAAAAAATCAATATGATCATATTTATAACGTACTTCAAAAGGGGATCGATGGAGTACAAAAATGTCCAAAGTAGTTTTTGTTTACTAATATTTGTAAATAATGAAATAGTTAAAGGATGTTTTTGTAATTTAACTCAACAAAAATTTCATTATAAATAGCTTATTGTAGGCGTGTGTTAGCCACACTCCATCACATTACTTCACTTGTATCAAATGGCAGCAATTCCTATCGATGACCCAGTTCACCACCAAACAACCCTCGAGCTAGAACCTAAGGACTTGTTTGACTACTCGAAACGGTCCCAATGGCTACGAGCCGCAGTTCTAGGAGCCAACGATGGGCTAGTCTCAACAGCTTCTCTAATGATGGGTGTTGGAGCTGTTAAACAAGACATGAAAGCCATGATCTTAACCGGCTTTGCTGGCTTAGTAGCCGGGGCATGTAGTATGGCTATTGGAGAATTCGTCTCCGTTTATTCACAACTCGATATAGAAGTTGCGCAAATGAAAAGAGACTTCAACCGAAGAGATCATGTTGAGGCTGAGGTCGACAACTTGCCTAACCCATGGCAAGCCGCGGCTGCATCAGCTCTAGCTTTTTCTTTGGGGGCTATGGTGCCTTTGTTAGCCGTTTCGTTTATAAGGCCTTACAATGTAAGGATTTTAGTAGTGGTGGTGGCAGTGACAATCGCTTTAGCGCTTTTTGGGTGGTTGGGGGCGGCGTTGGGTCATGCCCCAGTGGTCAAGTCCACCATTAGGGTGGTGGTTGGAGGTTGGGTGGCTATGGGCATTACATATGGCTTAACAAGTTTAATTGGTATAGAGGGGATCAATTGAAGTCTTATGACCATTTCATCTTATACCATGATTTCAATATTTTTCCTTCTTATTATAAATACTATACAATATTTACATCCTTGGACTACAAATGCTTAGTAATCACAACTAGAATATGAGTGTTTTGTTTTCTTTGGTTCTTATAACTAGCTTTATGTGAGGAAAACATTTTTCCTATTTTTTTTAAATATTTATAATATAAATGTATTGAGTAATAAATACAATTCATCTTCTTACCAAATTCAGTAAATGAATGGAAACGCATTTGATAAGCATTGTGTATTTATAGGGAGAGATGGTGCCATGGTGGATGAGGATAAACTAAGACCAAAAGTTTAGTAAACTCATGTGAGAAATTTTGAAATAACATCTAACTTATTCGGAAAATCATGCAGAAAAAGAGAAAATTATACGGAAAAAAATAATGAGAATAAAATTAGAGGAGATTTCCTCTTCTTTTATCCTACCCACTTATCCTTTCTTTCCTTTTCTTCTTATGACTTTTCCCTTTTTTTTTTCTCTTTTCTAAAGCATAAATTCTTTCGTAAGTTACTTTTCAAACAATTACCCAAACATTTTTGTTTTAACTTTTGACTTATTGGATAAATCACAAGTTAAAATGAGGGGGAAATAGACAGCGAAACATCCTCTAAATATGTGTGTATGTTTTCAATAATAGGGTTGCATGTTGAGTTATTCAATAATAAACCACATCTTTTGCATGAACCACAATCCTTAGACTGTTCGTTGTGGGCTGTGAGCGAGCTATAGCGTGAGGGAAGTTTCATCCCGGTGCTCACCCCAGCCACAACAGCCTCACGTGAACAGCCACGGCGGGAGCACGGGCGACGGTGGTCGCGTGCGTTGCTCACCCCCAGCCACAACGGGGTCAAGTGACCGGGTTACTTGAGATTGAAGTTTGTGGCTCGCGACTGCTTGCTCGCGGCCGACAACGGATAGTCTTATGCTATAGGATGTGGAGAAGGCTCATCATGCATGATGGTCCTCCGCCTCATTTGTTACATCAGCGTGGGGTAGGTCCATTCTCCCCATGATAATCTAAGAGTGTGGATGATGATCCTTCGCTTTTCTTTGTTTTTTAATTAATTAATATTCTAGTTTTAAAAATAGTAAAATTAATATTAATAAATCTAAAATAAAATAAAACACTTAAATTCACAGTAATATTAATACTCCACGTGTACAATTGAAAAAAAATAATAATAATAATCTAGTGATTAACATTTAAATGTTCCCTAAAATTAATATTAATATTTATGCTTTTTTTATATTTCTCTTGCTTTAATTCACAGTGATACACCTGCAAATTTGCTTTTACAAATTTGAGGTTCTCTTCTGTATCTGTATCTGTACACAACACAACAGGATGAAAATAAAGATTAACATTTAAATGTTCCTTTATTTCATATAAATAATAATAATAATAATAATAATAATAATAATAATAATGCATGTGGAGGAACGGCACAAGCGGCAAGCTATGGCAAGCTATTGCCGATGATGATGATGATGTGCCTGGGGGCGGTGTTGATGGGCCTCCCGTGCACTCGCCGCCCCAATATCGTCCCCCACACCGCCTAGCCTTAGATTAATTTATAATGGCTCACAATTAATAATGAAACATTGTAGCAAAATTTGAGAAACTAAATATATAAGAAATAGTTCTTTTGGACACATTTAGGGTTTTTCACAAGCGAGCGTACCTTTGCTCATTATTAACTCAAACAATTAATGTTATGTTTTGTAAGACTTGAATGTTTTAAATGGTAATTCTTGTTTTATTAAATAATGCCCGTGTGACTTTTGTGCTTGGAAATCATTTCAGTTGCATCCCGTGTTTCCGTCTTAGGCGGGGTGTGACATTAACTGCTTGAATCCAAATTCAAAATGTTTAACTATTTGAGCACTTGATTTTTCTGATTATAACTATCTGAGTCCATTTACTCATCCATATAGTCTGTTAAGTTTTATGTGAAAAGACAAAAATACCCCTCCTTTATTAAATAATAATAGTTAAATCAAGAAAATCTAATACTTTTACTACTCTCTCTCAACAAACAATGTCACGTTTTGCCTCCCCTAAATCGTCCCTTCCACTGCACAACCCCTCCCCTTCCAGCCACATCAAGTCCATCCAAACAACACCTAAATCACAAATTAAACGTGTTTTCGGATTTCTCTACTTCAAAGGAACTTTAGACCAGAGTTTAGGTATAAAAAAAATGAAATCCTAAAAACTAAGATCGTAGAGTTTGATGAGACTGTTCCAATGTCACTTCAATAAGTTTAATCGGAGTCCATTTGATACCCTTTCTACTGCTTCATATTTTTTTTTAGTGTGTAATTGATCATAACCCTAACTTACATTACATCAAATATTGCCCCCCACCCTTATGGTGGAGTGACATTGGATATGAGGGTTAGAGCTTGAGACTGAAAGGTCTCAAGTTTGAATCTGATATCACCCGTATTTTACCGTAGAGGGTCTTCTGGTGGGCAGATTTTCCCCGGTCCGGAAACTTGCGAGCTTAGATTACCAGCGTTATTGGTAAACCGGAGCTTATGAAAAGCTTTCACTAAAAAAGCGGGCTTACCCGAAAAGTCCGGCGTTAGTTTCCTTGTCAGTTAAAAAAAATTACAGTATTACACATCAAATGTTGATATTCACTTCTCATCCATGAACTAATCACAAGATTCCATCTTTAAACACCAAACCAAACTTTGTTTCTGGGACCTAATAAATCCGGACCCCACTCTCCACCCAAATCCATTGAACCTGCACTAAACCCTAATAATAATATTATCATATCATACATTACAGATCTCTCCCTCTCTCTGCATCTCCTTCACTGTGTTCATCATCACTGTAAGTCTTTTTTTTCTCATAAATTTCACCCTCAGTTACTCAGATTATTAATCAGTTACTTTAGTTAGGGTTTAATTCCTTTTTATCTCATTTATTTCATAAGCTAAATTTAGGTCACTAATTAGGTTAAAGCCATGAAATTTATGTTCTTTGAGCTGATAATTGTTTGAATTTAGGGTTTTTAATTGTTAATTTTAATTGGTATTTGAAGAAGAGAATTAGTTTTTTTTTTTTTTTTTTTTTTTTTTTAATGGAAGGTAATATATCTTCTGGGCATATAATGCCTGGTTCTGGGTCTGGAGGAAGTTTTGATTTACAAAATGCTATGAGGGTTTATCATCAACAACAACAACAACAAAACAACCCTTTCAATATTAATCATCAAGGGTCTATGATTAATCCTTTGGCTCACGAGAGTTTCCCTCTTCGAATGGGAACGGTCCAAGATTGCGATCGGCATAACCGAACGATATCGTTAGCCGAGTTTACGAAAGGGGATAGGGGGAAGAGTTGTATAAGTGATGAAGACGAGCCGAGTTTTACGGAAGACGGTCATGATGCGCGTAATGAGGAGACGCGAGGGAAAAGCGCGTCACCGTGGCATAGAGTGAAGTGGAATGATTCTATGGTGAGGCTTTTGATAACGGCTGTTTCGTATATTGGTGAAGATGCTTCTGTGGAGTATGGAGGTGGGGTCGCGAAGGAAGTTTTCGAATTTGCAGAAGAAAGGAAGTGGAAGTCGGTTTCGAAAGTTATGGCGGGAAGGGGTCATGTTGTTTCGCCTCAGCAGTGTGAGGATAAGTTTAATGATCTGAACAAACGGTATAAAAGGCTTAATGAGATTCTTGGAAGAGGTACGACTTGTGAGGTTGTGGAAAACCCTTCGCTTCTTGATTTAATGGATCATGTTTCTGATAAGGCGAAAGAAGAAGTTAGAAAGATTTTAAGCTCTAAACATTTGTATTATGAAGAAATGTGTTCGTATCATAACGGTAATCGTTTGCATCTTCCTGCCGACCCTGAGCTACAACGGTCACTGAGATTGGCTCTCAGAGCTAGCGATCATGAGAGTGATGGAACCCGAGGGTCGCATGAGGATCTTGATGACGATGATCAAGATCATTGCATGGATGATCATGATAAATATGATGACAGCCATCATCACCATCAGCATCAGCATCAAGGTCTGAGTTTGGATCAAACTGCAGCATATGGTCTCGGTGAAGGATCTTCAAAGAGGGTAAAACAAAACGGGGGGTCTCAAATGAAAACTGTGCAGGCAGATACGGATCAAGAAGGGGTGAAAGCGAATGTTTTGCAGGATCAATGGATGAAACATCGTTTAATACAATTAGAAGAACAGAAGATACATATTCAAACACAAATGCTGGAGCTGGAGAAAGAACGGTTTAAATGGCAAAGGTTTCGCCGGAAAAAAGACATGGAACTGGAGACGATGAGATTGGAAAACGAGAGGATGAAAATGGAAAACGAGCAAATGTTGTTGGAACTGAAGCGTAAGGAGATGTCTACAGATCTTGATTGATTCACCATGATTTCAATATAAGGTTTGCCAAAATTTCCATTTATGGTTAGCGGCTTTTATCTTATATGAAATATTAAAATTTTGTCCTGTTAACATGCCTTAAAGCCATGAATGTGCATGATGTTTGTTGTTGAACTCGAGCCATAATGTTAGCTTTGTAGTGATCATGGCAGATTAATGACTGCAATTTTTGCCATTCACAAAGTTTGGTTGTGTTTTATGTTATCGCTTCTGCACTTTACATGTTTTACAGATCAGCATGCCGGGTCAGGTTGACTCATACATACTTTTTATAATATAGATATAACCACCATAGTATCGAAACACCTTGAAATGTTGTTGCTTCTATGAAGAAATGTGTTCTTTTGCATAATGTTGTTTAGGAGATTGTGTGCAAAACACACACTGTATGGTTTTGATTCGTTTGATTCACTTGACCCGTTAAAAGTTTAGCTAGAACGTTTGATTTAACTTGGGTGCCAAGCTGTGACGAAACAAATCAGTCGTGTACTTGACAATGTGCAGGTTAAAAGGTTTGTTCAGGCGGGCTAGGTACTCAAAATGGGCCGGATGATAGAGATAGTGAGGCGAGACGTTGATCATTGTTTGGATCCATATGTTTATACTTGGCAGTGTTGGTTTATTTAGTGTTTAGAAGTTTCATTTATTATTTGTAAAAAGTTGATTTTTAACTAAGTTTAGACGACGATATTGATCCGCTTTACCGGACTTTCCAATAACAGAACTGAACCTGTCGTTCAGCGGTCTTGAAAGCCGGATGTAAAAATGAATTAGGTTTAAAATCAGCAGAAGGAATGCGGTCGGATGGCCATAGCAAATTGTAAGCCAACCGTCACTTTCATGGTCCAAGTGTCGACTCGGGCTTGACTCGAGTTGTTTACACTCCTAAAAACAATTGTACATTTTTGTAAGTGATGTTCACTACTAAGTAAGAGGAGTAAAGATAATAACTACCTAGGCTAGTGAAAAACTATGATGATTACTTTCACATTATGAAAAGGGTATCCGGTGATCTACATTGAGTGACAAAACTCTTGGTTAAGGACATAAAAAAGTTTATACTTGACCCTCCTCATCATCACCATTCCTAGTGAAATTAGGTTCCCATGTATTCTGGTCCATGCTCGGTTCCCATTTTATGTGTCTCTCGGTTTCCGGTCCCCGTCTTGGGTTTGGATTGAAAAAACCCGACAAGGCCTGAACCGACCCGATGAATCACATCTCAAAAAATTGTCATTTCTTTGGCTGGTTTGCTGGGATTTTTACAAAGCAGACGAAGCACTAGAGATGAAGAAAGAGAAGCAGCCTGCATATCAGTTTTCTTATGTTATTGGTAAGGTAAGATAAAAATTAAAAACTTTTTATTGATATAAATAAATTTATTTGAATACTTATAAGTTATAAATGCATATTTGTTTATGTATTGTCTTTATATAATATATAAATAAGTATTGAAGAAACACGGATCCTAAATCACCGTATTAGGGATGATCTTGGTAGTGAATCTACGGGGTGAAAGATTTGTAAAGTGTGTATTTAGAAAAATAAAAAAAAACCAACCCACTATTCTTCAATTAATATTGCTTCACGAGCAATGTAGCTACCAAAGATACACTGCATGTCATATGTGAAAAATGATGGGATTATTGTTATTGTATTGGTGAAGGGTGAAGAGAAATAGACCAACTTTCAATTAAAGAGGGATCACAAGGGATATGAAACTGGCATTCCATTGAATAGAGATTTGAATGTCGAGTTAATTATCATCAATGAAAATCATTCATTTGTAAGACATGAAGAAGGCAAACCACCATTGTGGGGGTAAGATGGGAAATGAAGGGTAGTATTGGAAATTTGTTTTGATATTGTAAAGGAGGAGGTGAATGAAATGTCTATATTACCCTCTTAAGTGTCTTAATTGTCACAACTATGCCTATAATACCCTTAAATTTCTTGCTTAAATGTGTTGTACATGTTGCATGTTAAGTTGTACGGGAATGCAAATTACCATGTTGTACATCACTCCTCCTTTATAATGTATATATTATAGATTATAGATTATAGATATGGGTCTAAAGATAAGACAAAGGAAGTAGAGAGACAACCAGTTAGAAGAGTCGAGCCTCTAAACATTGGAAATAAAACAAGGGTTGAAAAAGTACGATGTGCTCGTAGTCTTTTCGATGAAAGTTCTAGTGAATTTCGGATGCCAATAAAAGGAGAAGTGATTCCTCCTTTTATAGTACCTCGAGGTTCAACTTTCTCAGCCCGACCTCTACCCTTGATGGGGCCCGACCAAGGTAGAGGTGTCTCTCGGTTTCCGGCCCAAATCCTTAAGACCAACTTTGTGCAAGTAGGTGTGTAAAAAAAGGGGAAAGGGGAGATGTTACCGTCCTATCAAAAATCCACATGGCGTCCATTGAGTGGACGCAGAAGGTCGGCGGACACGTGGCGTCCGCAGGTTGGCTGGTTGGGCGGTGAATAATCATCACTTCTTCTAGAACCTGGAGACAAGTGGGGGTTGATAAAGTCTTCTCTCAGAGATATCTTAGTTGGGGAGCTGCCACATCGTCGTCCTTTCTGGTAGTCGGACCAGGCGCATCCTTTGATTGGTTGCCACTCTGATGCGCAGCCTGTTGCGTCAGGTTCAGTTGCCCAGGGCATGTCTGCCCTGAGGTGTGTGTCTCGAGGCTGCTCTGAAAGGTATCTTTCAGTCGTGTCGACGAAGCTTCTATGTCTCGTGTTGGGGAAGCTTCGTTTTGTGTCAGCCTTGGTGCTGACGTAGAACGGGCAGGTTGGCTAGCATCACGGTTGCAGACGCAGGTTTACCCGTTGACGTAAAACGGGCGGAAGGACCAGCGTCAGGGCGTCTGACGTGGTCCTTGTCCGTTGACATAGAACGGGCGGGAGAACAAGCGTCACACTTTTATGGACGCAGCCTCTTTGTTGATGTATTATGTTTTGGCTTTTTGTAGTAGGGAAGAATGGGTTGACACCATATCCTTTCAAGTCCCCCCAGTCCAGTGCTTCATGTTGCTTTGCAAGAAAGGAGTGAGGGAGTGCTGAACTTTGTTAATTTGAGAAGGATGGCATTTTGCATGTGTACCTTGAATCACATCCAGTCGTCACTGGGTTTTCATGTGTTTAACAGGGTGTACATGTAATTTGGAAGACATCGTCAACTGGTGCGCGTACAGTGATCAATCTGTGTAGTGTATGACGGAATTATTCATCGTTATTGCGCGTGCCGAAAACCTGAGAAGGTCTGGCACGTTTTGTGCATGATAATGATGTGTGTGCTGGAAGTAGGGGAAGCCCTTTTTCCATAAGTTTCTTTAGTTTCAGGCAGAAGGAAAAACCAGTTTTCCGTAGGTTCCTTTAGCTTCAGGAAGAAGGAAGAACTAGTTTTCGTAGGTTCATTTGCCTGTGGTATACCTGAAAAAGGTGTCTTACAGGTTGTTTCATCCATGCGCATGTAGGAGGCCTAAGAAGGCGTCCGTTGCTTTTGCATCGAAGTTGTGGTTACATACTAATTTTCATAATGTTCTTTGTTTCAGACATGCGATTACATCGAAGTTGTGGTTACATACATATACTATTAACATTCTAATCGATTAACATAGAAAAAACCATTACGTCAAGGCTTAATTTTATGGTAGAGGGGAACAATTAATTAGGCTTAATTAATAGAATCACTATATTCTTTTATGTTCTATATACGTACACAAATAAAAAACTAGAGCATTTTCACGCGAATAACTATACGTACCAACCAAGAAGGCTCAATCAAAAGGTGTAGTATATTTTTCAAAGTTGAATTCTAAGTTTCTTATAACAACCTATAGATGCAAAAAATTGTTTACGGAATTTGATGGTATGTATGGGAAGTGGATAAACCCCTAGAATAATTAGGAATGTTTATTAATGTAATTTTTAATAACCTAGAAAATGTAAAGTTACACTGTGTTTATTTAAAAACTTCAAGGGCGGGTGTAACCGAATAACTCTAGAATGTAAACTATGTTTGGTCGGTACTTGTAGTTTTTGGACTATTAGTGGGCAGCAAGCAACACACCAGGCCGCAGCTGGGCCCAATCTTTCTGAAAGCAAAACTCAATTTGTTTTTGTGTTTAATCAAATCAACCCATCAAGGAAATCTTTTTAATACACACTCTAATCTTAGACTCTTGGGTGTTTGGGATTGCGTTTTGAATCTGATATTTAAATTATTGCGTTTTGAAAACGCAGATAATCAGTTTTTAGTGTTTGGATTGCGTTTTGAAAACGCAGATAATAAGTTTTTTTGGGTTACCAAAACGCAATAATCTATAAGCAGCTCCACCTTGCTTTTTCAAAACGTATAATCTGTTTTGAATAATCAATCCCAAACACCCCTAAGTTAAAAATTAATTTTGTATTCTACTATCAGAGGCGATTTTGCCTTTGATTTGTTCTTGACATCATATAGTTTTATTGTGCCACATTGTTTAGCCATTTTATACGTTATAACTCAATGTCTCAATATTCAACCTTTTGTTTTTATGAATAAAACATTATAATATCAAGAAGGTTCTGCTTCATTCTCGATCAATCATCCATCTACGTTGACAAACTTATTGTATTTTACGAATAAACTTTGCTAAATGAAACTTGTTTAAAGTGACCAGATAGTTAACACTTTACAAGACTTTCTTCCCTATATGTGAAAAACCTAACCCATTTTTAACCTAAACCACTTAATCATAAAAAAGTCTAAAGACCAATTATAGGTTTGATTTTAACCCATAACCACCTCAACACATGCTACTTCTACGTAGGGCCGTTCACAAGCTGAGCTAGGGAAAGTTTGGGCTTGGCTTGATTATAAACCGTGCCAGCTCGGCTCGAATTTGAAACCGTGCTTGAAATCTAAGCTCGAGCTAGGCTTGGCTTTAAACCAAGCTAGATCGGCTCAACTTGGTTAGGCTCGAATTTAAAAGGAAAAATGAATACATAGCTTTCAAAATTCAGTAGTCTTCAATATTTATTATTTAATAGTTAAAAAATCACGTCCAAAAAAAGTTCAGCTAAATACACTATAGGCCAATATCAAGTTCAACCAAACACAAAATAAGTTCAATCAACGAAATACATATTTTTTCGTTAGCATCCTAATCAACACCCAAATATGCCATAGGCATCCAGTTGCACTATCAATAGCTGCTAATAATAATCATTTTATATAATATATTACTAGGATTTCTACCCGCGCGCGTTGCGGCGCGGCGGGTGATTCCTGCTTCATCTTGAAGTGTTTTTTTACTCGGTTAAGCTACGCATAACTGATTAAGAGTTGTATCATGTACATCCGACGTTTATAATTGAAAATTTTAACAACAAAAGGCAATATGTTTTATCAAGATTTTCGATATAATGGTTTATGTCTCATGAGTTGCAGTACATGTAGGCAATATCTTTTATCAAGTTTATAATTTTTAGGTTAATCTTGAAAATGACAGTTTTGTTTTTATCAAGTTGGAAAAACAATTGCAAAAACCATGTCTAGAACTTGTGAACTCGGCCGAGGAAAATGCACCTAAACCAACTACACCACCACCCAATTTGTCTTTTATTCCCAACCCAATTATATATAAATATGAAATAAAGCTGTGTAAATGAAAAAAAAAACTCCAACAGTCCAACTAGACTTGAACCCATGACCTCATGTAAGGGGAGAATCTATTCTATCTATATAATAAATGAA
The DNA here is from genome assembly GCA_030844895.1 of Ambrosia x helenae. NCBI lineage: Eukaryota > Viridiplantae > Streptophyta > Magnoliopsida > Asterales > Asteraceae > Ambrosia > Ambrosia x helenae. The sequence goes on along the minus strand of CM061224.1, from coordinate 94,362,877 downwards.
AACACTAGGGTTGAATCCTAGCTTTTGAGAGGGTCTTCTAGGATCCAAATGGTAAATGGAGCTCCATGAAATGTAGTATATAAACCTCTTTTTTTTTGTTTTCTCACCATCCATTTGTATCTTAAAACATCTTCCTCCTTCCTAGCCTAATACATTGTTCATCTTTCATATCTAATTCCTTTCTCATTCCTCATTCCTTTCTCATTGTTCTTTTTGCAAGGTATGCTGTCCATCTAATCTTATATTTATCATATTACATCAATCTTCTATGAAATACAATCGGTTTTTTGGTAATGATCAAAACGTTTTATGATTAACATAAGTGTCGAAATTGTTTTATTATCAATTTTCTGATTTGGATGAGATTGATACATAATTGCTTACAATCATATTACATCAAAGAGAAATACAATCGGTTATGTATTTTCTTTTTACTACACAGAAAAATCACAATCGTATTACATCAACCTTCTACAAAATTCAATCGTTTTTTTGTAATGATCAACACGTTTTTTTATTAACATAAGTATCTAAACTGTTTACGATTAAGTTTCTGATTTGGATGAGATGATGAAAGTTTCGTAGATGATGAGTAATACGTATACCAATAGAAAGATTTCTAAATTCCGTTCTATACTATTTTCAAACGTATTTATTTAGTTAATATTATGGTTATATGTAAATCGATGTTTTGCTCAGTTTTATTCATTTACATTTTATGGATTCATTTAGTTGTATTCATTTGAATCTTTCGGTCATTTGATATTTTTTAAGAAGTCCGTTAGGATGATGAATAGATAGATGTACATATAATTGTCATCAGTGTTTTTTACATATATATTGAATCGGTTTTACATATATATTTGAAAATCAGGATTTGATCCAAAGACACAAACACTATTATGACTTATCACAATGGTTCTCAATTCTTGAAGGTTTTGCATGACCCTGCGTCAACAGTCTTGGTATTTTCTTATTTTCAAGTTCATATGACTAATTAATTTTTTAAAACGATTCTTTATTTTTTAATATTGTTTTTAATGTGTCAAACTAAATTTACCATATCTATTATATATCATATTTATGTAATCGTTTTATATACCATATTTATTAGGATTGTTTAATTAAATTATATTACTATTGACCGAAATTCATTGACCGAAATTTATTAGGATTGTTTTTTGTCTCATTAAATTATATTTACTATTGACCGAAATTTACCATATTTGTTAGGATTGTTTAATATTATTTATTGTCCTTGATAATAATTAACCGAAATTTACCATACTTATTACTTTTTTTTTGTCTCATTAAATTATATTACTATTGACCGAAATTTACCATATTTATTACGATTGTTGGTATTATTTATTATTATTAATAATAATTGACCGAAATTTACCATATTTATTACGATTTTTTTGTCTTATTAAATTCGGTTTACTATAATAACTCTTATTAAATTTATTACGATTTGTTTGTCTCATTAAATTATTTTACGAAATTATGTCTCATTAAATTGATTATGAAACCAATGGGCTTATAGCCTAGTGGTACCCACTACTAATGATAAGTGTTGGGCATGAGAGGAGACAAGTTCGAATCTTGTGGGCAGCACTTTGAGGTATTTTGCCGGGATCATAACCCTTGTGGGGTGGGATGATCGGTATCCAATATGGATACCAGGGGCCAGAGGGTCTTCTCCACATACCCTTTTTTAAATTGATTATGAATCAATTTAACCCATAATTTCAGCTTACCATAATTTAATGAGAAGAAATTAAGTTTAATACGAAATTATTGTTGGTAATTATGAATCAATTTAATCTGTAATTATGAATCAATTTAATCAATTTTTTATTACATATGATTGATTATGAATCAATTTAACCCGTAATTTAGACTTACCATAATTTAATGAGACGAATTTAATTTTAGTACGAAATTGTGACATCCGTCACCTTTGTCTTTCGTCAAATTTACAATAATAGCCCTTCAAATATTTTCTTTATAGTCCTTGCAAGTTTCGTCGTTTTCAAATTTAATTTTAGAGCGAACTAAAATTTTATCATTTATATTTATTATGAGACGGGTATAAGTTGTAATCAAATGCACGTGTTGAAAGCATTAGTCGGATTGGTTTTATAAAAAAAAATGTTTAAATATAACTTAGTTGGTTAAACTTGGTTAAGTTTTATAAAGGAAAAACTAACCAAGTTAAATATAAAACAAACTTGGTTATTATTCAGGGGCCAATTCTGTCAATAATAAAAAGTTTTAAAAAGTGTTTCCCCTCCCTTCTTGGTCCCGCATTTCCGGTGATAAATTCCGGCCACCGGAATTTCATTCCGGCCAACTTCAAAACCCGGATAAACGCATCAAAATTCGTTTTTTTTTACTGCTTGATAATTAATCTTTCATCATTACACACCCGTTATAAGTCCTTAAAGGTGCGAAAACGCGTTTTTAACAAGCATTGATTCGTTCTTTAATTATGTAACCGACCGGAGATTGAAGACCCGTTAAAACGTCCGTTTTGTTTGATAAAACTATAAATTGATTCCACCATTACGTTTCTGCATCGATTCTATTCGGAAACCCACAAAAAAATGTAGCTTAATCATGTCTGCAACTTCTGAAATCGGCACTCATGTTCGGACCTTGTTCTTCATTCTTCGCCCCTTAATCGTTATTGTAAGATCGTTTTTTTTATGCCATTTTGATCGTTATACAGTTCTCTTTGAAAGCCCTATTGTTTCGGGGCTTAATCTGGTGTGAATCAGATTTATTAATTTGTGGTTGGGGTTAGGGTTCTTGGTTAGTATTTTGGGGAAGAAGATGGACTTGTAATATTGTTTAAATAAAATTCTGTTTCATTAATAAACAACAAATGCATGGGTGGACTAGTGGTTAAGTCATATGCACTCTAAACTCAAGGTCAAGAGTTCGAAACCCATAGAACCCGTTTTTTTTCCTTTCTTTTCTGATTTTTGTTTTCTTTTTATATTCTTTTCCTAATTCTTCAAGTTAATCAATTAAAATCCATTTAAACGCATAATATTCATAATAAATTCATTTTTGATCCAAAAATTATAAAAATTTTAGGAGTAACATCTTGACACTATAAAGAAGATTACCACACTTTTATTTTCTGAAAAATGTCTTATTTTTATATTTTTATTGAATTTATTTGTTTTAATAGTATTTAATTGATTAAAAATTCATTTTTAATGATTTTAATCTCAAACTTTTTGAGTAATTATTTCTCATCATCATGAACTAAAATAAAAATTATTGGTTCAGAAAATATTTATTTTTATTGATTTTCCTATTTTTAATTATTTAAACATGATTTAATCTCTTTAAATCAGTTTTAAATATAACTAAGTTTATAAAAATTATGGGAAAATTAATTTCATTGATTTACATCAGAAAGAATCCATTTACTATAAAAATAATATTTTTGGTTCATGTCTTGTATTTTAATCTTATTTATGTTTAATTAGATATAATTAATCATTTATTTATTTATACTATTTAAACATCTATTTTATAAATATTTTCTTATAAAATAGAAATGTCTTATGATTGAAAGTCTTTATTATCATTGATGGATCTTTGAGTAACTCGTAACTATTTATTTCAGTATTTATGATTATTGTATTTATTTACAATAATTAGTTAAAGTAACTAATTAAATTATTTTGCCTTAATTATTCAAACATATTTTTTTTATCTAAATACTCAATTGGTGATAATTTTATTACTTAAATCACATTTATAACCTTTCATATATTATTTGTGATATACAATTTTTACATTAACAAAACTTATCATAAAAACTCTAATTCCCCAAATCGACTTAGCAAACCCTAATGCCTTAGACTCTAGATACCTTAGACTTTTAGACATTTTCCTTATTAGTATTATTGTACATTATAGGTTGAATTCCTCGGAATTCCCATTACTTAGCTCACGATCGCTTAAGTTGGATTTTGATCGCTTTCGCAACTGTGAGTATATCTTTCCCCTTTTTACTGTCTTACTATTTTGGGGTGATTCATGTACTTACTATCAAGTTTCTATTTCTTTTACTAAATGCAATTCTCATGTGTGTTTTCTTATGTCATTTCTTGTATCTATGACCTGTCAAATCATTAACCGTTTCGGCCTGGCATTTCAATGAATAGTACTATGATATATACCCTTGTGACTCTGTTGAGAGTCCTCGTCATTGCTATGTATTACATTACTACTAGCGCATACTATATATATCTGCTTTCTTCTCTTAGGGTTGATTTGACCCGGATACCACTTATTACATAATTACAAACAGTATACGACACATGAATTGCTAAACACTTTTCTACTATATTTATTTAAACAGGGTACGCTCACCAATACAATTTTTTGTATTGACCAAAATATTTTGTTCATGTTTCAGGTTGTTTTGAGACGCTTCTTTTAGGCTTTTGGATTTTATATTTCAGTCTTGTCTACATTGTATTTTAGCTAGACTTGTCACTTTAGAATTATTGTATCCTGAAATTTCATTTCAATGTAATAAATTATTTAATCAATGTATTCAAATTTACACTTTAGTCCATGAGCTATTGAACAATCGTCACTACGTGACACCTCGATGTTTCCGCCATCGGTTGGGGTGTTACAGAAATTATTTTTGATAATTAATTAATCAATTTAATCAGTAAGATGGCACATCAATTTAATCTGTAATTATTAATTTAATCAATTTTTTATTATGTATGATTGATTATGAACCAATTTAATCCGTAATTTAGGCTTACCATAATTTATTGATCGAATTTATGTATGATTGATTATGAATCAATCATATCCGTAATTATAAATCAATTTAATCCGTAATTATGAATCAATTTAATCATTTTTTTTGCATTAATGATTGATTGTGAATCAATTTAATCCGTAATTTAAGCTTACCATTGTTTATTGACCGAATTTATGTATGATTGATTAAGAATCAATTTAATCTGTAATTATGAATCAATTTAACCCGTAATTTAGGCTTACCATAATTTAATCTCATTAATTTTTTTTACCCAATATAAACGTCAATGCACTAATAATTTTGAATTTATGAGTAATATTAATTATATAAAAATAATTGTAATGGACGTTTATGTGTATAAGTGGATTCTAATAAAACAAAAACAAATTTTGTTAATACCATATAAGCACACTAATTTTCTGTAATCATATTAATAACAATGTTGACTTCTCCTACTAAAAATAGTCTTGATGTCATTGTAAAACATCAAATATAAACAACTGTAGACGAATCTTATTTTTAGAAGTTATATTTATGTATCTTATCTCCCAAAATACTAAATAGAGAATGATAAGTAACCATTTTACTATACAAATTTAATAAATTCAATAAAACATTCATTTGTATATTATTCAAAATATAGAATCGATTACCAGTATAAATGGTAAGTTAATGAATATTCATTAGAAATACCGAGTTTTTAAATCGGTATTGATAGATATACAGTGAATCGGATTTACCTTTAAATGGACTTAATCATTCTATGTTTTACTTATTTTAAAAAACAGGATCTCATCTGAACACACCAACGTTATTATATCTTATCACAAAGGTTCTCAATTCTTCAAAGTTTTGCATGACCCTTCGTCACCCGTGTTCGTATGTTTGTTAGTTTTTTGTGTAAAAATGCCTATTTCATTTTATAAAATGATTTTTTATACATATCTTTCCAGACTGTGTCGAAGGCCATGAACAAATTTCTGTTATCTAAAAACATCATATGCAATGACGTTACAGTTTCCACATACGAATTATGATTAGTCTTGATTGCAATTAATAAGATTTATTCATTTTTAATGTTATTTATTAAGATATTTAATATTAATTATTGACATTAATAATAATTTACCGAATTTAATGTTATTTATTAAAAAATTTAATCTCATTTATTTATATTACTCTTTTTCGAATTTATGTTTAATAAGATTTAATCATTTTAATGTATTTTTAGTATGTTAGAACTAATGTTATTTATTGACATTAATAATAATTGACCGAATTGAATGTTATTTATTACGATTTTTTAATCTCATTTATTTATATTAATATTACTACAAAATTATGTTTAATCTATATTTATGAAATTATGTTTAGTATTATTTATATTACTATTTGTTCGAATTATTATTGGTGTTTTATGCAATTAATAGGATTTATTTATTTTTTAATAATATTTATTATGAGTTTTAATGACATTAATAATAATTGACTTAATTTAATGTTATATATTACGATTTTAAACTCATTTATTTATTATTGACCGAATTGACCGAATTAATTTACGAATATATTACTAATACTAATATTACGATTTTTAATTTTAATCTACAGTGAATCGGATTTATCTTTAAATGGACTTAATCATTCTATGTTTTACTTATTTTAAAAAACAGGATCTCATCCGAACACACCAACGTTATTATATCTTATCACAAAGGTTCTCAATTCTTCAAGGTTTTGCATGACCCTTCGTCACCCGTGTTCGTATGTTTGTTAGTTTTTTGTGTAAAAATGCCTGTTTCATTTTATAAAATGACTTTTTTATACGTGTCTTTCCAGACTATGTCAAAGGCCATGAACAAATTTCTGTTATCTAAAAACATCATATACAATTACGTTACAGTTTCCACATACGAATTATGATTAGTCTTGATTGCAATTAATAAAATTTATTCATTTTTAATGTTTTTTATTAAGATATTTAATATTAATTATTGACATTAATAATAATTGACCGAATTTAATGTTATTTATTAAAAAAATTAATCTCATTTATTTATATTATTTTTTTTCGAATTTATATTTAATAAGATTTAATCATTTTAATGTATTTTTAGTATGTTAGAATTAATGTTATTTATTGACATTAATAATAATTGACCGAATTGAATGTTATTTATTACGATTTTTTAATCTCATTTATATTACTATTTGTTCGAATTATTATTGGTGTTTTCTGCAATTAATAGGATTTATTTATTTTTTAATGATATTTATTATGAGATTTAATGACATTAATAATAATTGAGCGAATTTAATGTTATATATTACGATTTTAAGCTCATTTATTTATTATTGACCGAATTGACTGAATTAATTTACGAATATATTACTAATACTAATATTACGATTTTTAATTTTAATCTACAGTGAATCGGATTTACCTTTAAATGGACTTAATCATTCTATGTTTTACTTATTTTAAAAAACAGGATCTCATTCGAACACACCAACGTTATTATATCTTATCACAAAGGTTCTCAATTCTTCAAGGTTTTGCATGACCCTTCGTCACCCGTGTTCGTATGTTTGTTAGTTTTTTGTGTAAAAATGCCTATTTCATTTTATAAAATGATTTTTTATACGTGTCTTTCCAGACTGTGTCGAAGGCCATGAACAAATTTCTGTTATCTAAAAACATCATATACAATTACGTTACAGTTTCCACATACGAATTATGATTAGTCTTGATTGCAATTAATAAGATTTATTCATTTTAATGTTATTTATTAAGATATTTAATATTAATTATTGACATTAATAATAATTGACCGAATTTAATGTTATTTATTAAAAAATTTAATCTCATTTATTTATATTACTTTTTTTTCGAATTTATGTTTAATAAGATTTAATCATTTTAATGTATTTTTAGTATGTTAGAATTAATGTTATTTATTGACATTAATAATAATTGACCGAATTGAATGTTATTTATTACGATTTTTTAATCTCATTTATTTATATTAATATTACTATAAAATTATGTTTAATCTATATTTATGAAATTATGTTTAATATTATTTATATTACTATTTGTTCGAATTATTATTGGTGTTTTCTGCAATTAATAGGATTTATTCATTTTTAATGATATTTATTATGAGTTTTAATGACATTAATAATAATTGAGCGAATTTAATGTTATATATTACGATTTTAAGCTCATTTATTTATTATTGACCGAATTGACCAAATTAATTTACGAATATATTACTAATACTAATATTACGATTTTTAATTTTAATCTCATTTATTTCTTATTGACCGAATTAATTACGAATTTTTTTACTAATACTAAAACTAATATTACGATTTTTAATTTTAATCCCATTTATATCTTATTGACTGAATTAAAATTTTCTATTACTATTTTTACGAATATATTACTAATTACTAATAATTACTAATACTAATCCCATTTAGTTTTACTATTCCACATGATGTCATTGATTTTTGAAATTTAAATTATGATTTTGATGTTATTTATGAAAAGTTTTAATATTATTTAAGATGATTTTAATGTCATTGGTTTGAATGATTGATTATGATTTGGTTGTTATTTATCAAGATTTTTAATCTTATTTATTGATATTACTAATATTACGAAATTCATTTTAATATTGTTGACCAACTTTAATTTTGATATTACAACTTTCCTTTAATCAATTATCATGAAACGATATTCTTTTAAACATATACGAATTTCTTTCAAACATTTATTTAAATATATTTAACAATGTTAAACCTATTTAATAGTTTATAGTTTAAATATAATCCGAAGATAACAATGTACATTTATTTTTATAAACTTTTATTATTCTTTTAATAATAAATATAATTTAAATATATTTAACAGTTTCCTGAAATATATAATGTATTCATAATAAATTTTAATGCTATTACTAATATTACGACCTTAATTTTAATATTGTTGACCGAATATGAGTACAAACTATTTACGTTTTTGTTAAATTGATGGAGGTCAATTCTTTGACTATATGTCCTTGAGTTTGATTATGCTAATTTTAGGCGTTGTTGACCAATTCACGTCAATTACCAATCCTTCCATTTTTTATAATTCAAAGACTTTCCTTTAATCAATTGTCATGAAACGATATTCTTTTAAACATATATGACTTTCCTTTAAACATTTATTTAAATCTATTTAACAATGTTAAATCCATTTAACAGTTTATAATTTAAATATAATCCGAAGATAGGAGTGTACATTTATTTTCCTACACTTTTATTATTCTTTTAATAATAAATATAGAGTAAAGATCAAATACAAAGTGTTTTTTTGGTGAGAACTGTGAGAATCAAGGGGGGGGGGGATTTATTTTTTTTAGAAATTTTTTCCCATGTGCTTAAACATACTTTCTAAATAATACAAAAAAAATTAAATTTTTTTAGTGTAATTACGTCATTAAAGTAAATACATTAGTTTACACTAGAGTAATTATGTAATTACTCTACAACAGTAATTACGTAATTACTCTACACCAAAATTTATTTATTTTTTTGTTGTTTTAGATTTCAATACTATAATATATGTTTAACAATATGGGAAAAAAATTTCGAAAAAAATACCCTCATTTGATTCTCACAGTTCTTACAAAAAAACACTTTGTACAAGATCTTTCCCCAATAAATATAATTTAAATCTATTTAACAGTTTTCAAAAATATATAATGTATTCAAGATAAATTTCAATGCTATTACTAATATTACGACCTTAATTTTAATATTGTTGACCCAATTTGTGTAAAAACTTTTTACGTTTTTGTTAATTTGATGGAGGCCAATTCTTTGACTTTATGTCTTTGAGTTTGATTGTGTTAATTTTAAGCGTTGTTGACCAATTCACGTCAATTACCAATCCTTCCATTTTTTATAATTCAAATATATAAATAAATTCCTACTTGATCACGTCAATCGAGGCATAGCATTTCCGATTTTGCATAATTGTTCGAGACACATCAATACTATATAAACCTTAACAAATAATAAAATCATTTAATCATCACACCAATTTTAACAACGAAATTAAATGATAATATAAATTTTCAAAATGTTACTTTCTATTAAATAATTATATTACTTCAATCACAACTAATAATGATTACTAAATATGTCAATGATAATTTGTATATAATGGGTAAGGAATTTTGAGATGCAGATGATTTTAATGTCGTTTATTTGAATGATTGATTATGATTTTGATGTTATTTATTAAGATTTTTAATCGTATTTATTGATGTTACTAATATTTCGAATTTCATTTTAACATTGTTGACCGACTTTCATTTTGATATTACGACTTTTCTTTAATCAATTGTCACTAAACGATAATCATCATTTTGATTTCAATAAGTGTGCTAATTTTAAGTGTGCTAATTTTTAGATGTCAATAAAAATTTGTATATAATGGGTAAGGCAATTTCAGACGCGGATTATTTTAATGCCATTGATTTGAATGATTGATTATGGTTTTGATGTTATTTATTAAGATTTTTAATTGTTAAGTACTATATTTGCACAGTTTAAATAATGATTTTTTTTGGCGGCATTTTGTAACATGTCAAAAGTTTGCTTAAAGTGTGTGTACAATGGGTCCTTTTGGCTACACGTTGAAATGGGTCTGGGGTTGATCCTTTTGGTGTCTATTTTTTTAATAAAATATAGGAAATTTATATTACAGCATGTGACATTGGACCCATTTTCTTATTAGTTGTTTTTTAGCTATGTAATCGGTTTGAACCATTAGAGAAATAGCATGTAAAATTTAAGCTACCCATTCAAGTAAGTGGGTTAAGGATTGTTTTTTGATTTACTCATCACTGTATCCATATCTTTACAACAACTATATTTTATGTAGAACACAAATATGGAATACAATGGTGGAGGTTTTCATAAATTATTGAAAATAAGCTGCATTTCGAGGATTGTGATGACAATGATAACAACTTCGAAGGTGAAAAATCAGCTATCAATGAGGAAGACTTGGAAGATTTTGATTGAAGTAATGAAAATGGACCATTGGTTGAAGTTCGTTAAGCCCCAACTAAATGATAAGTGTTCTATGCTTATGATATTATCCAAATGATGTAATGTGTGATATTGGTTGAATTTCGTTAAGCCCCAACTAAATGATAAGTGTTCTATGCTTAAGCTTAGTTATGATTAGAATACAGATATTACCCAAATGATGTAATGTGTGATATTGTGATAGTATGCTATATAGTTTGCAGTTGTCAAATTAAACTTTACTTACTCGATATATCCATCATTTCGTTGCATTAAACTCTTAGATGACATTTTGCATTTAACATCAAAATTCATACATGTTGCATTATCAAACATTTAGTAACCGAAACAAATTGCATAATACAATTCTTATTTTCCTACTTTTTTTATTTTACTTTCGGATGAACCGTGGGTTCCCACGGGACTCTAACCTAGTACATATAAAACCACTCCACCACAAAAACAACTTTGTTTTTGAAATGAAATCAGTTATATATATATATATATATATATTATTAAGGAAAGAAGAAAAAACAAAAAAAATGTTCCAAGTGGTTTCAAACCTATGATCTCATGTAAGAGGATCACATATCACACTTGAAACCACTCCAACACCTATGCAAGTTTTGTTTTGTATTGGAAGTTATTGTCTTTATTCGAAAGCAAATATGGGGAAAAAAAAAAATGTATTTTCCAGGAGGTATCGAACCTTGGACCTTATGTATAAGCATCACAAATCAAACTTGAAACCACTCCACCACCTATGCAAGTTTGATTTTCTAATGGTAGCTATTAATTTTTATTCTAAAAAACGTTGTGGGAATAAAAAAAATAATAAACCACCACCCCTCCCGACCAATGGGAGAGAGGCTGTTACTGTTCAAGTTAATTCCAAATTAATACAAAGTATAATATGTATATAAAAAAATAAAATATATTATAAGTACAATAATTCGAGCTAACGAGCGAGCCAAACCATGCCAATCTAGCTCGTTACGAACCGAGCTGAGCTAGGCTCGCTTTCTAACCTAGCCGAGCCAACTCAACTCAATTTTAAACAAAGGCATATCAAACAAACTTTTCTCAAGCTAAATCCAAGTCACGAGCTTTTTAAACAACCATACTTCAACGATCGTCATTTTTTTAGAAACGAATCGTCTCACTTTGACACACATCTCTAAACAAAGGGACTAATAATCCAAACTCCAACATACTCCAAGGGCATTTTCGTAATTTCCTCTAACTTAACATCAGAAAGACCCTCAACCGTATTTAACTGGTCTGGCTGCTTGACCCTTCTAGAGAGAGAAACTCACAAATAAAACTTTCTAGAGAGAGAAACCGCGTGAGAAAGTCAAGGATCAATCACTATTCTGCTATATTCATCCTTTCACTACACAAATTTCACATAATAATAATAATAATCATAATAATAATCAAAGGTTTGCTTCTTAATTCAGGTATTCCATTGTTTAATATCCCTCAATTACAACCCATTCACTTGTATTACTTTTTTAGTTTTTCCCCAATTTTTTTTCCTTAAATTATCAGTCAATTCCTATATAGAACAAGTGGGTATCTAACTATATAATATCCAATCATTCTTGCAATAAAAAGTTTGGATTTTTATGAGGTATGTGTTGTATGATTCTTGATTTGTTGCTATCTTGAAGGGAATTAATGAATCTTTGTAGAATTTATATTTGTAAATCTTTAGGTTTGCTATTAAAAAGTTGAATTGTTATTTTTTATTATTGTTATGTCAATTTAATTTGTGATTCTGGTTAAAACAAGAACCTCTGATTTCTATGATTCTGTTGCTTCTATTAAAGGTTGGATTTTTTATTATGAAGTTCATAAATTTGCATCAATTAGTGTTTTTTTTTTTGTGCCACGAGCTGAGCTGAACAGAACCGATCGGACCTTTGATCGTGTTTGGCTTGTTTACTCACCGAACTGATTGGCTTGTTAATTTGGGATGTTTCCGTTGTCGGGTGACGTCTGAGGTTGACACTAAGCCTGGGTCCGACCGTCCGAGGATGACACAAAGCCTGATGTCTGACTGTCTGAGGATGAGGCCGGTGAGGCGATGAGCATACTACAAGCCGAGCCGAACGAGCAATTTCCGATGAACACTGAGCCATTTGAACAGCCATAGTTACGGTTCTTGTTTTGATCAGTGGGTTAGGATTTTAATGATTTGATGAATCTTTATTAACATTTGAGAGGTTCTTTTGGTGTGGGAATCTTCTTTCTATCTTGCTTTTTCTCCTTCCATCTTAGTCACCTTTAATCTTTATACTACTTTAATGATTTTTTCTTTGTTATTAAGCTATGAGCATAAAAGTTTCTTTCTTTTATTGCCCATTAACAGATTGTGAAGCTAAAGTATAATCTTGCATCTCATACAGATTGGAATAAATGTCGTTTCGTAGCATAGTTCGTGATCTAAGAGATGGAATTGGGAGCTTATCTAGACGCGGTTTTGAAGTGAGACTTTCGAGTCTTAACAAAAGCAAATCACAAAGTGCTGCTCATGATATTGATGACCACCTGGATTTTGTAACTAATAGCCCGTGGGCTGGTCTTCCTCCGGAACTATTAAGCGATGTGATTAAGAGGCTAGAGGCTAGTGAGAGTAGTTGGCCTGCTAGAAAGCATGTTGTTGCGTGTGCGTCGGTTTGTAGGTCGTGGAGGAATATGTGCAAAGAAATTGTTAGCTCACTTGAATCATCCGGGAAGATAACATTTCCAATCTCTTTGAAACAGGTAGACCGGTTATCAAGTGTGCGCGCGTGTGTGTTTGGATTTTTCTTTTTTTGGTGTTTTGAGTTATTATTGATGTTCTGTAACACAAGTTTATACTTCATTGCAGCCGGGGCCTCGGGATCCCACCATTCAGTGCTTCATTAAGAGAGATAAATCTAATTCGACGTATTATTTATATCTTTGCCTTAGCAGTGGTAAGTCTTCACTCTTCTCATTATAAGAAAATATTTATCAATATGTTAGTATTTATTTAAGTTTGGTTTTAGTTTTCTTAAACCATGTTGACTTACATTGTGGGTTTGAACTTTGAACTCGCGATAAGCCGATAATTAGTTTTTTAGTGTTCGAACTAAATTGAGGGACTTTTAACTCCCGTTAAACAAACGTTAAACGTTTCCCACGCACTGTTGGTTCCCTTTTTTTTTATTTCATTCCCACGCACTGTTGGTTCACTTTTTTTTTATTTCATTCAATAAACACAAAATTCAGGTGACCTTGGGAACCTGATTGAATATTATCAATATTTCTTATAAACTTGTGGGCTTTTGCAGCATTGACGGTGGAGAACGGTAAATTTCTTCTTTCAGCCAAACGGAATAGGAGAAGTACATGTACAGAGTATATAATTTCAATGGATGCAGATAACATATCCAGGTCAAATAACAGTTACATTGGAAAAGTCAGGTACTAATTTACATATGTGTTACATATTTTGATATTCATCATTCTGACAAGAGTCAATTCATATAGTATGCCTCCAAAAACTTGCATAATGTCATGTTACATATTTCGATATATAATGTAGGAGATATGTATACATTTTTTAAACTTTGGATATGCTTCTTACATTTTACTAAATTCTGCATATTTTCAGATCGAATTTTCTTGGCACAAAGTTCATAATTTATGACTCCCAACCGCCACAAAGCACCGTAGCTCCGCCGGTTCGGTTAGGCTCAAGTCGTCGCTTTTCAAGAAAAGTTTCACCAAAAGTTCCATTGGGAAGCTATAACATAGCCCAAATTGCATACGAGCTAAATGTTTTGGGCACTCGGGGTCCACGCAGGATGCAGTGTGTGATGAACTCCATCCCCATGTCGGCCCTAGAACCTGGCGGCGCGATCATCCCCAACCACCCTAACCTCCTCGCCCCTTCCTTTGAAGACTCATTTAGAAGCATTTCTTTTTCCAAAGCCATTGACAGCTCAAGTGAGTTCGGTAGCTCCCGTTTTCCTGACATGACGGATCAGCCTGCAAGTATAACAAATCTACAAAATGGACAGAAAAGCATGCCTTTAATCTTAAAAAACAAACAGCCACGCTGGCACGAACAGTTGCAATGCTGGTGCCTTAATTTCAAAGGAAGGGTAACAGTTGCATCCGTGAAGAATTTCCAGCTGATTGCCGCCATCCCCCCTCAGGTGGCAGTGAATCCCCCACTGCCGCCACAAACTTCACAAGCGCAGCCGCAACAAACTGCACAAGCCCAGCCGCCACAAGCTGCACAAGCCCAGCCGCCATCATCTCATGATAAGGTGATTTTGCAGTTTGGTAAGGTCGGAAAAGACATATTTACAATGGATTATCGGTACCCTTTATCTGCGTTTCAAGCGTTTGCCATATGCTTGAGCAGCTTCGACACAAAACTGGCTTGTGAATAATCAAAAGGTTCGACCTTTCGTGTTAGCAGTTGTTTCACATTCTAAATCTGTAATTCTATTATAGTGTTGGATTTTTACGCAACATTATCCAGAAGTGATCTCGGTGCATCAATATCGCATGGTTTTGACAATTAGTCATTCTGGCGATCCTGGTGCACCGAGATTCTCATGGTTTGTTAGGTTGTAACGCGCCTTCAGTATGTATCATTTTTCTTAATAACATTCTATAATTTCTGTTGTTTAAAAACACATGTTAAGAGGTGATAAATTGGACTGCTTTAACTGTCAATACTTTATGTTCCATTATTGTTTTTATATGCATCATTGGTTGTTTTGTTTTTAAACCTATGATATTTTTTTAAATAACTTTATTCCCTTTAATTTGATTATAGTGTGTGTGTATTAAACAAACTGACTTTAATAATTAAAATAAAAAAAAATGTGAACATATATACAAGATTGTGCAGTTATGTCTATGCTTGTTATTAACGTGGGTTGTGAGATTATTACCCCTTTTTTTAATAAAAAAGGAGGCTTGTAGCCTAGTGATATAAGGTATGATGGAATTGTGTCTTTCCTTACGAAGTTGAGTTCATATGGTAGACAAAATTGTGTGTACTCAAGAGTGGGATTACTCTCTGCACACAAAATAGCATCATGAATAAAAGAGTAAATTAAATTAGGCTGTGTGTTGGCACACTCCCTTCTCATATTTACACACACCTGTGTTTCTATACTCCCCGTGTAGGGTTATACGCAGTGTATGAAGGGTATGACAATGAGAATGTTGTGGCCCATATACGTCACTTGCAGGCCTATACGCCGCGTATAGGTCCTGACATGACTCTGACTGATGTGCTTTAATGACGCGTAGGAGTTTGTGGAACCCTCTATACATGGCGTATAGAGCTATATGACACGTATAGAGGGTGCGCAAAGAATTTTGGGTGTGTAGCATTACCACACCCTTAAATTAAATATTTTTTTTTTAATTCTCACGCTAAATTTCTTATAACTTTCAGTTATTTATTAATTCGCTGTAATTTAGTTAGACTAAATTGTCTTCGTACAAAATCCTTAATTTATAATTTCAGATCTTTTAGTTATTTTGTTACATCTAGTTTATCCCCTGCTTAAGGTTCTCAGGATACACAAATCTAATATGAAGTGATAAATTGTGTGTACAGTAAAAGGAATATGTCGTTTTTTCTGAAAAAAAATATAAAGGATCAACACTCGATAACTCTTAAAACATACTTCTAATTCTACGTGTCTACATCTTGCTCGAGTGAAGTTCTGAACAACTTTGTCACTTCCTCAAGACATTCTAAAGTTGTAATGTGAACTTGGAAACAACCAAATTGGTATCAAATGATATGTCATGACGATGATAGACGATTCTGATGTGTAAAGTGAGCATATGTGAAAGAATGACACACATGTTCAATCTTTATTACGGATATACAATCGATCACCTGGGTGATACCGAATAAAACAATCAATTGCTAAGCAGTGAAAATCCATTTTGAAGATAAATAAAAATGATTAAACTGCTATCGACTTAAAAGATCGAAGGATGGTAACTTTTCATGTCTCCCAACTATTTTCTCTTATCATACATAATTTAAGTATTTATTTCAATAATTACCACATGTCAGTTGATTTCAAAGTACATACACTAACAATGATTTAAGAGGCGTGCATAGTGGGGTCATTATATATCCTTATCAACTTGAAATTTACCTAGTATTTAAGAATCATAGGTTACATCTAACCGATTTAGAAACCTTTTAACGTAACACACCCGATGGGTACTATGCCTGATATTAGGGCTGTTCAAATCGCTCGCCGCTCGTTCGGAAAATGCTCGCTCGATCTTCCGCTCGGTTGTATATGAGCTGATTGGCTCGATTCGGTTTGTAAATGAGCCAAGCACAAACAAAGGTACGCTCGGCTCGGTTCGGCTCAAATTAATTTTTATTTATTTAATAATAAATATACACACAATTTACAGATAAATTTATGGCTTTATATATAAGATTCTATTGGATTTGACTCAGTATATGCAAACAAAATATAACCAGCCCACTTAACTCAATAAAAAAAATAACACTAGATTTAATAGTAATTCAATAAGTCATGAGGTGACAATCTTGACTTCTTTATGTTATTAGTCGTCCGTCGCTAATTCTCGCTTGATATCACACGTACGTCACAATGCAACAACTGTTCTCTGACGTATGCTCATCACCTCACCAGCCTTAATCTAAGCCCCATCCTTGGACACTGGGATCTCAATATTAGTGTTATCATCGACATTTCGACCTTAGTTGTGACCCGACAATGAAAACATCGAAGGAAACATCCCAATTTTATGATTGTCTATATTATTCTCCGCTCGATTCTCGCTTGGAAAATTTACGCTCGAAGAATGCTCGTTTGATTTTCGGCTCGATTGTAAACGAGCCGCCCCGCTCTGTTCGGTTTGTAAACGAGCCAAGCACGAGCAAAACTCCGTTCGAATATGCTCGACTCGGCTCGTGAACAGCCGTACCTGATATATAGTGATATCAGATATGTAATTAGGGCTGTTCACGAGCCGAGCCGAGCCGATCCGAGCGAGCTTTGCTCGTGCTTGGCTCATTTACAAACTAAACCGAGCGGAGCGGCTCGTTTACAATCGAGCCAAAAATCAAACGAGCATTCTTCTAGCGCAAAATTTTCCGAGCGAGCGTCGAGCGAGAATCGAGCGGAAAGTAATTTGGAGAATCATAAAATTGTGATGTTTTCTTTGATGTTTTCATTGTCGGGAGACAACTATGGTTGAACTGTCCGATGATAACACTAATATTGAGATCCGAGTGTCCGAGGAGGAGGCTTAGATTGAGGTTGGTGAGGCGATGAGCATATGGCATAAACACAGTTGTTGCATTATGACGTAGGGTGATATCAATCGACTAGCAACGGACGACTAATAACATAAGGAAGTCAAGACTGTCATTTCATGACTTATGGTTTTACTATTAAATATAGTGTTAATTTTTTTATTGGGTGAAGTGAGCTAGTTTTATTTTGTTTACATATACTGAGTTAAATCCAATAGAATGTTATATTTAAAGCCATAAATTTATCTGTAAATTGTGTGTATATTTATAATTAAATATATAATAAATAAATAAAAATTTATCCGATCCGAACCTAGCCGATCGGCTCACTTACAACTGAGCGGAAGACCGAGCGAGCGTTTTTCGAGCATTTTCCAAACGAGCGACGAGCGATCCACGAGCGGCGAGCGATTTGAATAGGCTGTATATAATGATTACACCGTTTTACATAAAATCTCCTCATCCTCCTCCTTCAAAGTTCAAACCGAACAGAAGAGTGTGAGATTGAAGAGAGAAAAAAATGTTGGCTGCTCGAAGTCTGAAGAAAGCAACGGTTCCATCAACACTGATACAGCATCCATCTCCCGCCAATCTCCACTCCAACCGTCTCTCTCTCCACGTAATCTTTTTTCTTTTATAATTTCACCGTCTAATCATTTCCTGCAAATTATTATTATTATTATTATTATTATTATTATTATTATTATAAAACCTGAATTACATTCTAATTTTGCTACGCGCAGGTTAGCGAAGATGGAACCTCTTGCTGGCTTTATGTCGCTTCCGCTTGCAATGTTTATAGAATCCTAGTACTCTCTACTTACTTGAATTTATTATTATTATTATTATTATTATTATTATTATTATTATTATTATTATTATTATTATTATTATTATTATGTGACTGTGTGTGTGCAACAGTGTAAGTTAGGGCTGGTTATTAAGCAACAAAGAGTGAATGTTATACTTCTATTTTTATTTATTTATGACGTAAACCTTTAACCCTAGCAAAATTAGGTTTTATTTATTATGCTATAGATTCTCATGTCTTAAGATTGAAGTGACTATGGTTTTAGGCTTGTAAAAGAAGTAGAACTGAATGAAGAGGAACTAATACTGACGCTTAAACAAGCGGTTTTTTGTTGTTGGTGTTTGTTTGCTGAGAAAGTGAATGTGTTGGTGTTTGTTTACGTTCGTTTGTTGATATTGTACGAATAGTTCAGGAACATAAATGGATACTAACTAAAGGTAAGTGTGAGTATCCAGATTAAAGTTTAAAATACCACCATCTTTATATCCAAATTTTGAAAGAAAACAGTGATATTAATTTTAATTTAAATTGGGATTAGTGTTTTAAAATATGAAAATTGAACCAATTTTATAATTCAAATTAATGTTAACACTAAATAACTTTGAATAATTATTTAAGTGAATGTAAATGAATGAACATAATCGGACGTCTGCGAATGTAAATTAACGAATGAGACATGTGTTCATGTTCATTCGTTTAATTAAATGAACAAAAAATTGTATTCATGTTCGTTTGTTTATTTAATGAGCGGACATAAACGGATTTCAATCTTCATGTAACAAAAAATTGTGTTCATGTTCGTTTGTCTATACATTTTGGTTGTTAGTTTTTTTACCATGCCATAACAGCATAAATACCGCATGTATATCTAAAAGTCCCAAACACTATCATGACAACTGTTAAACCATTAGGAAGTTAAATGAGGCAGAAACAGAGGAGTTACAATCTTCATAGAACAAAAATCATTCTTTCTTCACTTTTCTGCCCTACAGAAAGCTGGAACTAAATCATGTAAAAATAGTTAACGGAATAACAATTTTCTGTGAACTAAGAAACTGAATAATAGCAAACATTAGTTTAAAACCGCTGGATGATCTTATGACATTGACAGCTACTTGAACATTTGAAATCCTATAAGTAACTTATCATATTATTCTAGAATTCCAGCACATTTGTTGTGCATGTGCTACTTTATATTTTAGGCCAATTTACTATCTACCTGTTTCCAATTTTTCTCTTTTATTTCATAGGTCTCTTTGAAAGATTCTTTAGTCAATGAAGGAAAAGATAGCCTTCTTATACCTGAACAAACTCAGGTAAGCTTTGATATGAACTGAATGGTACACAATTATTTCAATTATGATCCACTTCACTTCCACACCAGTCTCAAGTTGGTGTTATTTTGATGGATGTGCATGGACATATTATATGAATTTTAATATTTGAAGGTTGTGGACTCTGCTATAGTGAATCGCTGCCCTCATCGATCTGAAATTCAGACAATATTATTGAATGAAACTGAGAGTACGTACCATACAATTCTTAGTCAATATATATTTATTATGGGCATAATCAACTTTTTTCTGCAATTGTATATGACCATATTTTGTATTCTTCTTATTTATTTTGTGTTAATTAGTTATTTCTTTCCACTTCCAAGTGTCATACTTGTATTTATTAATTGACCCCCCCCCCCCCACACACACACACACAAAATAAAATAATAAATAATAAAATTATAAACAAATTAAAAAAATAAAAGTCTATACAAACATATTAGTTCAGAAAATCGAAGTAGTATTGACCTTAAAATCAAAAGTAACATTGACTACTGATCGGGAATGGATGTAGTGTAATTCTGTGTTTTCGCCTTTTCAAACTATGTGATTCAATTTATGCAGGCAGCGATTGCTTAATATTGGGAAGTGTTGACTCCTATGGACACCTTATTGTTTCCAAAATGGATGGTGATGGTAAAGGTACCAACTTGGACCTTATTTTCAACAAAAATGATTTAATTCTTTTGCAACATTCTTTCCATTGTTGATGTCATTTATATATATCTTCTCAGTAATTTTTCAGATGTTGAAAGGCTTACGTTTTCTGTATCACCTTGTGATTTTGGAGTTGGAGAAGCTGGGTGGGCCGGGCTTTGCTTCAGTCCAACTCAATGGTCTACGGTACAAATTTGATTACTTGAGGCATTTTTATCATTCATGAAATTGTCATGAAACATTTTTTTTCTTTTATTAATCTAAATTTATCTTTTTTTTTTCTCAGTGGTTTAATTTGATTAAATATCACTTCTAAGTTCTAGGCTAGCTAAGTTCTCTAAATAATAAATGACCGACCGCTATAATTCATTGTATATAACCTCTCATAATTTTGACAAAATGTTTCAGACTGCCGTGGCGCATAGCTTTGGCAAAAGTATTGATGTATATGACCAAGATCTTCATCTTCGCACTTTCCGTACGTAAGTTTTCTATGATTATCTTGTGTTTCTCTATGTTTAAAGGGAATTTGTGTTATTCATGTTCTTGTCATACCTTTTTCTCTTTACTGCATCTTCTTACATGTTCAATATATATTTATCAATTGTAAAAGCTCAAACCTTAATAAAATTCAGTGAGCAAGTTAATATAAAGCATTGAGGTTATTCTGTTCCTACAATAATGGAAGTAAATAAAAGCAACATTTGACTTTACATAGTTTAATAGAAGTGTCTATTGATGAAACATCTTAAATACTCTTTTATCAAACACACAAAAATATCAAGTCCGGTTACCAACCGGCAAAAACGATAATATAGACTTAGGACTTATCTGGAATGAAATGTCACATTTTTTTGGGACAATCTAGGAATGCAAATATGTTTTTCCAGCAAGGAGGGAGTAGTGTTTTTATATGAATGAATGTTATCTAAAATTACATCCTTATTGCAGATTGTGGTACCCTACTGCAGTAAACTTTGTACAGGACTTATACAGTGGAAATGAAAGCTCAATATTAGCTGTTACAGAAGGCTGCCAGGTACTTGTGTGTGATATAACTTACGGTGGTTCTTCTTACCTGTTCCATTAAATAGATAGAAGGAATTCGAAATACGAATCCTGTTTAACTTTTGCCATTAAAGGATGTGTGAGGAGCTTGCGTTGGCAATTCTATGGTAAAATCCTTAGTTTAAAAAATAGCGCTTCGGGAGCACCTGAGGCATGAGGCACTCGAGGCGATCAGGAAAACGCCTCAGGGCTTTGAGGCGGCGCTTTAGGACTTCTGGGTCAAAATTGGTCAAGACTGGGTTCGTAGAAGGGTAATACACAGAAACAACCAAAGGGAGGAAGAGATAATTAATGTTTTACATGATAAAAAAAGGCCGAAACGTAAAAGGAGTAAGACATATTTTGCTTTTGACTATACTCGAGGGTTTTTTTGGTCGTACATAGAGCAACAACTCACATATGTGAGGCTCTCGCCTCATGCCTCACGCCTTGGATTTTGAGACCTAAACGCCTTGGAGCACTTCACAGTTTTTTAAACCAAGGTAACATCCAACTTACCAAAATAGGTAGGAAAAAAATATTTTCAGGTCATCCCAATTTTGACCCTCCTATAAAAGTGACATGTTTTGACATGAAATCATTTGACTCATTACCCATCCCGCCTTTTTGTCCAGTTATACCCGTATTTAGAACAAAGTTTACATCATTTATCACAGGCAGCTTAAGTTAGCATGCTTACAGCATACATAGGTTTCCATTTTATGTGCTGATTATGTCACACAAAGTCAAAGGATAACACCACATAAGGAGCTTTTTTACCCTACATAAAGATGCCTTTACTGCCTGTTGTTCAGATGTTTGCATGTAGAATATTATGTATGGTTATTAATTTCTTGTAAACCTTGTTCTTTATATTCCTGTTTCCTCAAACCCCTGACAGCTGTCAATATGGGACCTGAGAGTAAAAGAAAAAGGTGGTTGTGTGCATCGAATTTGTGGTTCGGTTGGAGATATACTGTATGCAGTTTGCAACTCATCAAGTGGTAACATTGCAGTTGGTGGAGCAGATCGTACTATGACCGTCTATGATCCCCGCAGGTTGTATATGACTTTATTGGTAGTAACTTTTATCAAAAAGGGAAAACCTAACAAATTGGGAATGTGTATATTATCTTAAATCTAATGGATTTAATGCCTGATATTATTATTGAATCGTTATTGTAGATGGGCATCTGTAGCACGGTGGGTCAACTGCTCGAAATACGAGGTCAGTATATTAATTGCTACATAACTACTTTCAAAATTTCTAAGTATCCTGAATATTGTCGTTACCTGTATGTTTGATGCTAGTCTCATGAGTCATGAAAGCCTTGATTTATTATTATGTACTAGTTGGTAACTCGCGCGTTGCGGCGGGTCTAAAAACTACATCAAATTGTATCAATTCATTAAGACGTAAAATTCATCGAAAACTTTTTATTTAAATGATATATTAAATAACGAATACTTGTAACAACATAAGATAATTATTCTTATCTCAACTAAAGTATAATAACATCCGTACGAATTATTGAAATAAATTGATTTTAGGTGGATTCTAGTAATAATCCATTCAACAACTCGTAAGGTTAGTTCCATAATACATTTATTCTCAAGACTACACTACCTCACACGTAACACTTTGGTCACGCCTACCACTTAACGATATATACTATTAAATGATACAAACAACTTTGCCAAATAACTTTACGTTTTGTTTCATACGTGACATACACACATGAATTCACCAAAGTTGCTCCATGTAATAAATAATAAGTAGGAGAGGGGATGTACAAGAGGATTTTGCATAGAAGGGTATTATTGAGAAAAATTTCATGACATTTTGGGTGTGAAGCACTAAACTTTTCATATGCCATCTTAAAAAACATAGGAAATTACTAATGTAGTCATCTCTCCTCCTTAATAAGGTAACATAGATAAACAGTCACTTAAGTTGTGTAATTGGATATGAGAAACTATATAATTTATTACGATGAAAATTTGATTTTGGAATAAAGTGCTATAGGAGGCTATGGATTGAAATTTGTAACAACCCAGACTAATGTTGACCCGTTTCCTTTTGTCTTTAACTTTTACACTACCTATTTCACCCGCTAAAACGAAAGATGACCCATATCGATCGCCTTATAACTTATAAGTAAATGGGTTTGTTTATCCATGAAAAGTGAAACAGCCTCCATTTTCAGATAACTGGGCTATCTTTCTCTTCAGTTGACCCTGATTACGCCTACATCCAAGGAGTTGATTATGAGGTGATAATCTGAACTCGCAATCTAATTGTTTTGTGATCCTTAGTATTTGCTTTGATCGAACTGAAAGCTTATTTTAACGATTTTGCAGGTATTTTGCGGACAATGGAAAGAAAACAAGAAAACATTTTCATTTAGAGGAGATTCAAATTGGCTTGGGTTTAGTAAGGTAATTTGATGTCTTCTTCTGCAACACTTTAGTTCCGTTAACCATTACATGTCTAATATAGTGGGAGAGAGAAAGTGAGACGGTTGCATAACTACCTTAATTGCCTATTTGTTGCACTACTGCGGTTAAAACAATAGATACACGTGTTTACGCGATTCTTACAGTTCTATACTTAAAATTGGTTATGCATTAAACGCTCCGATGTATACTGCAGTGTCGGAAGAGGGATGTGTTGGGAGGATGGTGTGATTCAGGCAACATTTTTGTAGCCGATGTCGTCCAAAGATGAAGCCGGGCTCAGGTTAGTTCTTTCAGATGTATTTTTGTTACTTTTGGCTAGCACTAGCAGTGGGGAGCCCGGATTAAAGTAATGTTTGTTGATGGATTCAGTGTGTAATATATTTTTTTTGAAAGAATTAGATGTTATAATTTTTTTTTTTATCTATAAAGGTACAACACAACCAAAAAACTGGGTGATTAGTATACAACACAACCAAAAAACTGGGTGATTAGTATAGTTATTTGTAAATAATAATTTATTTTTAGACCAAACAACACGCGCTCAAACCAGCATCCGTGCACCGCCCACCACTATTGCCATTGAGCCACCTTGATGTGTTCATATCGCATGAGAATGAACTATTTGACTAGTTAATGGAGGCTAACAATACCGGATGTTTCTAACATGCCATAAATACTTCGCTACATATATAAGGGTGCAGGGTATCCTTCAAGTCCGAAAACATGTCGTCAGCCCCGATTTGGACAGAATGGTATTCTTGGGTGGCCCAGAATCAACCTTCTCGAATCCCATTTGGTGGTGTTCTTGGTAACCTTCCCGAATATCTCCAAATCTTGGTGTGCTTCATGATTTTGAAGGCGTGGCAGTTTGCCGGATGGCCTATTAAGCGAAAACGAGCGATTTTTAGCATTAAATCGATCCCTGTGTGCTCCCTATTTTTTACAACTTTGCGATAGCAACTAATAGCACAAAAGATATTCGTCGGGTCCGGGAAGGGTCCGGGAAGGGTAGGATAGGGCAAAACCTTTATCTATTCAAGAAGATAAAGATGCTGCATTCACTATTGGGTTTAATTGTTAATGGGCTTAAACTAAATCAAAAGATTAATGGGTTTAATATATAAGAGAATGATCAACCACATTTTATTCATAATTCATACACTATATATATACATAATGAAGAAAGACACAACCTACAAATATTAAATAGTAATAACAACTTTGACTATGACTTTGATATGGAAATATATATTCAAAATATACAATTATAACAATGAGAATTTGAATTTGATGCATCTCTAATATGCCCCTGCAAGATGGACGGCCTTGAAATAAGTCCAATCTTGTATAGAAGCAGATGATGTCGCTGTTTGAGCAAGAGAAGAAGTTGAAGATGTAAAGAAAGATGAAGTTGATTAAGCAGATGAATAAAGAGAAAATACATTTTGTGTGTTTTTTTTAATATTACAGGTGAAGAACATGAATAAAAGAGAATTTGGTGCATCTCTTACATGGATGAAATAGAGATGGTTAAAAGCAGAAATAGAGAAGAATGATCAGAGGGTAAACGGAATAGGTGATAGAAGATTAGAGGTACAATTTGTCCGGAACATAAAGGTTGTGGCACAAAAAGGATTTTAGGTTTTGCAAAACCATGAAGAAGGAGAATAAGTTACGCTTGAACTTTGAAGGAGTAACAAAGTGTAATAGTGTGAGGTAGATAGAGCTTGTTGAGGGGATGGGATCGGAGTTTTGAAAATGTTGGTAGTCATTGGAGTTTTCTTAAAGTTTGGGCAGGAGGATAGTGAGTGGCCCTTAGTGAAACACCATTGACAGTTGCCTAGAAAGGGGCGCTTATTTGTAGCGGAAGTGGCTGTGAGAAGTAGGCCAAGGCTGTTGTTAGGTGATCGTGAAGACCACGGTTTAGAAGAAAGCTGGTGAATAACATTATCAGCAGAAGACATGGTGAGAAAGTAGTGGGACGATGAAGAAGAAAGTTTAGGTTTTGTAAAACCTGGCTGATAGTATATGAAAGTATCAAAGTGTAATAGTGAGGTAGATAAAGCCTGCTGAGGGGATGAGATCAGAGTTTTGAAAATGTTGGTGGTCATGTGAGTTTTAGAGATGTTGGAAAGATGATAAAAATGGTAGGGGATGGGCAGAATAGTTGAAGAAATGGAGCTTTAGGTAGACATGGCGGGGATCGCAATAGCCTAAAAAGATATTTAGAGGTGATGGGCGACGGTTCCCATGTTGATAGGAACAAGAGTTTTCTCGTTGGAGATAATACTCTGATACCATATAAGAGAATGATCAACCACATTTTATTCATAATTCATACACTATATATATACATAATGAAGAAAGACATAACCTACAAATATTAAATAGTAATAACAACTTTTACTATGACCTTGACCAAGACTTTAACTATGACTTTGACATGAAAATACATATAAAAAATATACAATTATAACAATAAGAATTTGATGGATCTCTAATATAATAAACATATTGGGTTTTTAGATTTAATTATAGTTTTTTGTTTGAAAAAAAAATATATTATATATAAAAAAATATATATTATATATAAAAAAATATATACAAAGTTTAAAAATTATGGCGCCTCGAGGAAAGTGGGTCTTTGACGGTCACCTATTTTGCCTAGCCCATTGGCTGGCCCTGGCTCTTGTTGAGACCAATAAATATAAAAAAAATGTGGTATCTTATAGTTAAGATGTCTTTTAACAAAAATCAAATCGTTGAACGACTGAAGCTAGACATGGTTTTATTCTCTAGATTCATTTGACTTTCAAAACAGATAAAATTATAACAGTCGTTGTCTCAGTGCTTATAGAACCTCATGATAATGTAACATATAAATACTTTTATTTTAACTTAACTATTACACAACTTTAAATAAAATCATAAAATAATTTAGTTAAGTAAAGAGATAACTTATACTATGTCACTATTACTATGATATATATTATTGATTTTGTTATATTAAGTAATATGATGATTAAGTGAAATCTTAAGTTTGGTTTGACAACGGGGTTTTAATACCCACATGTAAACCAAACAGTTTCACTGATTTAAACGAGACTATTTGCTATATAAGAGTATCCGGAGTGGGGGCGGGAAGGGGGAGGTAACACCGCCGCGAAGCTGGTGTGGGAGGGGCGGGAGGTTGGGGGCGGGGGCAATTCACTGGCCTGGGGCACTTGGTGGGGACACTTGGCATCTTCTGATTGGTCAGGGTTTTTATTTATTTATTTTTTTTTAACTTTAACACAATATAATATTATTTCCTTCCCCCCTCTTTCCCCCCTTCCACTCCCCACAATTCCCCCCCCCCCCCACAAGGGTCCCACAAGTGCCAAATGACGTTTCATCCCCCTCATCCCCCACCACTCCGAGTAGCCTAAGGGCGATGAATAGTATCAACACAATTTTTTAGCTGTCAAGTGTACTTGGTTATCACTAAAAGAAGAAAAATTTACTTTTTTCCCGGAAACAAGGTGCAACAATGCAATCATATGGACATTACGTATAACATAATGATATGAAATATTCTCAAACAAATATTTTTTTTTTAAAGCAACTTTCATAAAACACCACGGCCTATCTCCAAGACGGCTGAAGAAACAATAAGTATACCGGAGATTAAGACTAATCTCCGGGGGGTTAATACTTAAGTAACTACAGATTTAATCCTTTACCCAAACCGTTATGACAACCCGAGAGTTTGTTAAGGTGAGCGTGCTAGATACTGTGTGTGGTATGAACAAGAGGTTTAAGTGGTTCGGTCGTTAATGACCTACGTCCACTGTGAAGACACCGGAATATTATTGCTAATAAGAGAGAATTACAAGTGAGTATGGTGATTGTGGTTGTGTGTATGAATGAATACATGAGTTATGCCTGATGCTATTTATAGACTTAGTAGTGGACCGTATGGAGAGGCCCACTAATGACATCATTGGCCTGGGCCCAACCAGGGCCCAAGCCCATGGCCCTTCTGGAAATGGCGGGAAAGGACGAGGTACTGTTGATGACGTCAGCCTACAGTGTGGTCGTTGTTGTAGTTGGACACGTGTCCGCCTCCTGGTGGTGCACAGCGGCGTCGTACCTGCTACAGTGTCCAGGCAATCTCTGCTGGCTGATTTGACATCTGACAGTGGAGGAAGTAATGCCTGCTGGTCACTGTTCACGACAGCGTGTACAGTGCAGCCGTTCCTCTTTTGTACTATCTGCCACATGTCCTTCTTCTGTTGGTCCGTGCTCTGACACGGATCCTATGAATCTTCCTTTTGTCGTCCCTTGTACCTCCTTTGGTGTGTCAAGAGAATCTTCCGCGTGCGATGGCACGCGCGTATCATGTATCAGTTGCTTATCACCTGTGCTGGTCGCGCGAGGATCTTGATTAGTTGTCCTCGCGCGAGTGCTTTCCTGCGCCATGGTGTGGCGCGGGTATGTTAATGGGGATAGGGGCGCCTTTCAGATTAGGCTCCCTATCCCTTCAAGTCCCCCTAGTCTAGGGCTTCTCCTGCTCGCTGATGAGGAGGTGGAGTGCTAGACTCGAAGTGTAGAAGTCGCGGATGAAAGCTCATCTGCTTGTGTTGTAGCTTTTGGGGGTATTACTCTGATTCGAGAAAATGTAGGCGGCAGACGTAATTCTTCGTTTTTCGTCAAATTTGCGCCGTGAAGGACGTTCTTCGTCTCCACGTTTCAGTGATTGAGCGGGGAACGTCTTTTGAAAATTTACGTCAACTTTCCGCTGGGAAGGACGTTCTCCGCCCCAACGTTGCAGTGGTTGGGCGGGGAACGTCTTTTAAAAGTTTACGTCAACTTTCCGCTGGGAAGGACGTTCTCCGCCCCAACGTTGCAGTGGTTGGGCGGGGAACGTCTTTTGAAAGTTTACGTCAACTTTCCGCTGGGAAGGACGTTCTCCGCCCCAACGTTGCAGTGGTTGGGCGGGGAACGTCTTTTGAAAGTTTACGTCAACTTTCCGCTCAGACATTTACTGCTGTTGGGGTAATTCAATGCGGGTCTGGAGTTGTGATAAATTCCAAATCATTAGTATTGAATTTGTCTCTCATAAATTGGAATAAATGCGCCTGGAATTCGAATGATCAGTTACTTCTGAGGGAAGTTTAGTGGTTGCTGATGTGTCAGCCACTTTCTGGTTGTGCAGACTGATACATGTCCCATCGTGGTTGCCATTATCGATATTTCGTCTGTGTCAGGAGCGTGGGGTTTCACGCGTCTGACATTTTTTTCTCTTCATGGTTGAGATTGTGCCACGTGTCGAAGGGCACGTGTTGTCTGTCAGGCGCGTGGGTTTCCACGCGCTTGAACGGTTGATGTTGTGAGATCTGTTGACACGTGTCGATCATCGAGCGCCTGGGTAGTGTACAACTGTCATACACTTTCATCCGGGCCACTCGTTTTCGTTGCGGACACGTGTCATCATCTTGTGACCAGAATTTGAAAAGTTGTGACGGTTTATACTCCTCCAGTGGGTCCCCCTGCCATAAATGCGATGAGTATATAAGGCCTGTTGTGGCTCATTTGAACGGTTATGCTCTCTAATCTTCTTCCACTTTTCTTTTCTCTCTTCATTCTCCGATCAATCTCCGTTTGAAGTTTCCGGTGAATCTTTGAAGATCTTGATCTTGAAGATTTATTTGAAACTTCATTTTTCTTCTACGTTAGTGTCTTCCCTTCATCTTTTGTGTCATTTCTGGTTAGTTAACTTCTTGTTTCCCACTTTCGTTGAAAATTCCGTTTGATCTTCAAATTTTCCGGTGAGTTTTCCAGATTTTTCATCATCATGTCTGAGAGTGCTAGTGTTTCCGAGGAGGTTGTAGGCGAGCAGCCGGAGGAGGTGGTGCAAGAGACCACCGTGGAGGGTGGAAAGATCAAAGAAAGGAAACTGATGTCCAACACCTGCTGTGTTTGGAGTCAAGAAGCCTTCAACCGGTTTCTTGTTATGTACGGTATTCCGCCGGAGTGGGAGCCCACTCTTCCAACTCCGACCAGTACTGTCCTCTCAGCCGGTGCCGGCCGGTTGGCGTTGTACGAGGCCCACTTTGCTAAGTGTGGGTTCCGTCTTCCATGTACTCGGTTTCAGATCGACACCATGGTGGCTTATGGTGTTGGTCCTACTCAACTGACTGCTTTTGGGATGCTGCGGCTGGTGCATTTCGAAGCTTCTTGCCGCGCCCTAGACATTGAACCTACTGTCGAGCGGTTCAATTGTTTCTACTTTATGGCGCGTGATGAGATGTGGTTTTCTTTCAAGCCGCGTCCCAAGGTGCCGCCCATGGCCACCCATACTCCTAAGTCCTTGCACTGGGCTAAGGAGAAATTTTTCTTTGTGAAGAGGGGTGTGATACCCATTAGTCTCCCCTGGAAGGTGATAGGGGATGGGCAGCGGGTGGCGGACATGCCTGTGCCCAAGGACTTCAAGAAGCAGGCGTGGTTCCTTGCGCTTACCGCCAATGCCACCAAATTGGAATTCCAGAACCTGACGGAGGGTATTTTCTTCCTTCTGGGGATGAGCCGAAATGGCATCCGGGCGGGTAAAGAGCCGTATATTGCGCAGGAGGGTAAGTATTATTGTTATTATTATTATCATTATGGGTTCTTTCCTGTGCGCTTTCCCTTATTTTTTGATAATATTGTAGGTGTAAGCAAATTTGAGTTTTATGCCGCCCGTCAGGATAAAGGTATCAAGTGGAGGCCCTTGGCGGAGGGTCAAACTTCTTGTTTGGACGCGCTTGCTGACCGGTTCTACTACCCGGATCTAACTTCTGCGCCCAAACCCTATTACACAACTGGTGAGTCTCCCAGTCCTTTATTTGATAGTATTTTCGGAGACGATACTGTAGGGGAGACTCCGCCGATAGGCTCGTCCGCGAGGCGTGGTCGTTGGAAGCACGCTCCGCGGAGGCACGGGTATCGAGCCATGATTACCCTTTCTGACTCGGGTTCTTCCGTTTCAGCAGGAGAAGCTGTAAAAGGGCGCCGACGGAGGAAGGATGGGCCCCCCTCTGAGGATGACGAAGAAGCGGACTCTTCTCAGCTGGAGAAGAGGAAGAGATCGCGGACCGCTGGGCCTGTGAAGGAAACTCCAGTCGCGTCTGGCGCTGGAGGCGGTGAGGGGTCGATGCCTGGCCCGGACCCAGTTAATATTTCCAAGGGTCCTGTTGGAAGTGGTGGCGATGGCGGGCCTGTTTTCAGTATGGGCATTGGTGCCGCCCCTGCGCGCCAGCCACTCTTCCAAAAGTTATTGAGGAAGAAGGCTCCTGGTAATTTTTCCTCCTTTCTTTTTTCTATTATCAATGATTGTATTATTATTAATGTCATTGTTGACTTGCAGTGGCGCCGAAGATTGTGCCCTCTGCAACTTTGTCTCCTTCCGCCGAAGCGGGTGGAGGAGAGGAGGATGCTTTGTGGAGGGAGCAAGAGCTTGCACAAGAGCAGGCGCGAGCCGAAGAAGCCTTGCAAAAGGCTGAGGCTGAAAAGGCCGCTGCTGCCAAGCAGGCGGCAGCCGATGAAGCCCGCCGCCGGGCTGAGGCTGAGAAGAAAGCTGCTGCCGATGAAGCCGCAAAAAAGGCTGAGGCAGACAAGAAGGCTGAGGCGGACCGCCTTCGCCTCCAAGGAGCAAAAGTTCTTGGAGGAAAAAGCCAAGGTTGCTGAGGAGCGCGCTGCGAAGGAGCGCGCCAACGTTGAGAGCCAGGAAATGGCTCCTGATGAAGGGGACGCCTTTGAAAGGGCTTTGCTTCAGCAGGGCGCTGCTGGAGCTGGTGGAAGCGGCTCGCGCCGGGATCGGCGCGAGGCCTCCAGGGTTGGGGGGTCAGCAGGAGTCTATGACGGCTCTTGCTGGTCTGGAGGTGACGCCATCTGGCGCCCTCGCTGGGCGATAAGGGAAAACACGTTGTTTTCCAACTCCTTGGCTGCCGAGGAGTTTGTCAGCGAGGTGGTGCCTCCCTATGAGCGCACTCACCAGGATGCGTTGAGTCGTGAAGACCTGATAGCCGCCTTGTGCGTCAATCAGGCGACTCAACTATCCATGATGGACTCGTTACGGCGCCGTGACTCGGCGTTGTGGCGAGATATGGAGCAGGTGGAGGCGGAGAAGGCCAGTCTTGCTGAGAAAGAGGCTGCCTTCAAAGCTGAGATTGCCAAATACCGCCGCCGTGCCCATGATGCAGAAGCTAAGGTTGGCAAGCTTGAAGAAGATGCGGTTGTTGAAAGGCGCCGTTGGTCTGAATCCTGGAAGAAAGCCAACACTGACATCGCCGATCTCAAGGATCTTTTGTCAGTGGCGCGTGAAGAGCGGCGGGTGGCGGTGAAAGGCTTTGAGGAGAAGAGCAGGGCCCTCTCTGAACAGACGGCGAAATATGTAGAGACGCGCAAGGAGCTCGAATCAAAGGACGAGGCTCTTATTGCGGCTACTGAGCGCGTCTCTGCGCTGGAGCGGGAGAGGGCTCAGGTTCTAAGTGCGAAGGAGGACCTTGAGCGGGACCTGGATTCTTGTGACCAGGCTCGCCTTGCTGCTGTGAAGGAAGGGGAGGCGGCCAAGGTATTGCTGGATGAAGCTGTCACTGCCCAGTCTCAAATGCAAGACTCCATCAACTGGCTGATGACAGAGGGGATGGCGGGGTAAGTCTTCGCGCTTTCTTTGCTTTTGAGACTTGTCTTTTCCATATGCTAACTTTGTTTCGATGCGCAGGTTTTCAAGAGATTCTGGCAGGAGCCTTTGCTCGGAGACCAGATTGCCGCCATTGCTGCCAGTGCCCAAGCTTATGGTTATGGCGAGGGCTATGAAGACGGTTTCTTGCATGCGCAGAATGATGGGCGCATTGTGGACGCGGAACATTATGGCAAGCCATTGAAGGATGAATATGAGGCGGAACTCCAAAAGTTTGAGAAGATAGAGTTCCCCATCCTTCAAGTGCTTGCGGACTGCAACAAGAACGCGGATCCACCTGCGGCCCTTAAATATTTCATTGAAACGTCTGATGCGCTGGCGAAAGCTGCTGGCGAGGGGCCTTCCGGCGCGGCTGACCAGTGATTAGGTTTTTTTAATACTTGTAATTTTTCTTTTCCTTGTAAATATAGAAGGGTTTTTAATTCCCTTTATTAATGAAACTTTTGTTTGTTATATCGTGTTGTCTCGTCTCTAATTTACTTATTTAACCAAGTCGTCACCCGGTGTGTAAGTAAGAGTTAGAGCGCGCGCTCGGCTAGACAATCCGGCGTCTAAGTGTCGAACACTTTCTCGCCTTGAAGATTGTAGCGGAGGCGACTTGTGCCATTGAGTCCGTCTTAGGCGCGTGATCGCCTCGCCTTGAAGACCAGTTTACCGCGTTTATGTGGCGCGTTACTCTGTCCAAGTTGCAATGACTTTAGAAGACAAGTGTGGAGGCGCATGTTGCGGTGTTGTAGGTCCGGCGAGTAAACCCGTCTTGAAGACTACGCTGCTTGGGTAGGCGCCCGACGTGATTTTGCCTAAGTTTTGAAGACCTTGGCGCGGAAAGTACAAGTAGAAACACAGATATAGGAAACGTTCTCATTAATAATATGGCGTGTGTAGCCATTTTGATTACAAATAACAGCGCCGTAACTGGGCGCCGTTCCATGACCTTGGAACGGGGTGCCATCGAGCTTTTCTAATGCGTAGGCACCTTTCCCGAGCACTTCTTGAATCTTGTAAGGGCCCTCCCATGTTGGGGCGAGCTTCCCTGGCTTTTCAGCGTTGGAAGCTTCATTGTTGCGGAAGACGTAGTCCCCAATCTTGAAGGCTTGCTCCCTTACATGTTTGTTGTAGTATTGCCCGAGTTGTGTCTTGTAACTTGCTTCTTTTATTGCCGCGAGGTTGCGGCGTTCTTCTAGCAGGTCGAGGTTTATGCGGAGTTCTTTGTCATTATCGGTTGTGTTTGCCATCAGTACCCTTGCCGTGGGGCAAGCTATTTCTGCGGGGATTACCGCCTCGGAGCCATATGTTAGGCTGAACGGGGTTTCGCCATTACTTGTTTTCGTTAGGGTACGGTAGGCCCATAAGACGTGCGGCAGCTCGTCTACCCACCCTGTTCGCCTGGTTCCGAGTCTTGTCTTGATGCCTTCAACGATTGTGCGGTTGGCTCTTTCTACTTGACCGTTGCCTTGCGGGTGCGCAACGGATGTGAAGATTTGCGTGACTCCCATTTGAGCCAGCCATTGTTGGAGGGCCTGGTCTTCAAATTGTGTTCCATTGTCGCTGACCAGTTGCATCGGTAATCCGAACCGACAGATAATGAACTCCCAGATGAACTTCTTGACATGCGCGCCATCGATCTTTGCCAGAGGTTTCGCTTCGACCCACTTGGTGAAGTAGTCGATAGCGACGACCAAGTATTTGACATTGCCCGGTGCTGCCGGGAATGGTCCGACTAGGTCAATAGCCCACTTTTGGAAGGGCCAAGCCGCGGTGACTGGTACGAGATTATTCTTTGGGCGCAAGGTATTTGGAGCGTGGCGCTGGCAGCTGTCACATTTGCGTATCTCGTTGACTGCGTCGACGTGCATGCCAGGCCAGTAATATCCCGCGTTCATCAGCTTTGCCACTACCATTCTTGGGCCTGCGTGTAGCCCGCATGTGCCTTCATGTATATCTTTGAGGAGCAAGGAGGCTTCGGCCGGGTCAACACAGCGCAAGAGCGGCCCCAAGTAGGAGCGGCGGTACAGGATGTCGTCGGTCAGTTGATATTGCAGGGCCTTGGTTTTTATCTTCCGGGCTTCAAGTTTGTCACTGGGCAGAACTCCCGATGATAAAAAGGCTTTGATCGGTGTCATCCATGACCCGTTGCCTGTTTGAGTAACGTTGACTTGGCGCACGGGGACTGATGGTTTGTCTCGTACTTCGACGCGGACTTCTTTTGCCATGTGCTCAATAACCGTGGATGCCATTTTGCTGAGTGCGTCAGCGGGTTTGTTTTCGCTGCGCCGGATGTGTTCGACTGTGCATGTGTCGAATTTGCGCATGAGTTTTTTGGCTTGTTCCAGGTATAGAGCCATGGTTTCGTCCTTTGCGTCGTATACCCCGTTGATCTGCCGTGCTACTAACAAAGAGTCTACATGCGCCTCTACGTGCCTGGCCCCCATTTTTTCCGCTATGCGGAGGCCTGCCAGCAACGCTTCGTATTCCGCTTCGTTGTTTGTGCTTTTGAACTCGAGGCGGATGGCGTATGTGAACTCGTGTTTGTCTGGGCTGATGAGGCGCAAACCGGCGCCAGCGCCGTCTCCGTTGGAGGCCCCATCGGTGTATAAGGACCACTTTTGCGATGGGTCGTGCACTGGCGCAGGTGATTCTTCTTCTCGGCATTCTTGAATTTTGTCGGATGGGATCTCGGTTGCGAAGTCTGCCAATATCTGTCCTTTGATTGCGGGTCGGGGCTTATAGCTGATTGCGTGCTCTCCGAGCTCGATAGCCCACTTTGCCAGTCTTCCCGACAATTCCGGTTTGGCCAAGATGTCGTTGATCCGATAGTCCGTGAGGACGTTTATCGGGTGACCTTGGAAGTATCTGCGCAATCTTCGGGAAGCGTGAATTAAAGCTAGGACCAGCTTTTCCATTATGGTGTACCGAGTCTCCGCATCTAACAGCGTGCGGCTGATGTAATAGATAGGCGTTTGCACGCCTTTGCGATCGACCATCAGAACTGCGCCGATTGCCCGCTCCGTGACTGAAAGATAGAGCGTTAGTGGCTCTTTAGGGAGCGGCGCTGTGAGTGTAGGAAGGTTCATCAAACACTGCTTCATTTGTTGGAAGGCTGATTCCGCTTCAGTTGTCCAGCGGAAGTTGCTTTTCTTCAGACAATTTTTCAAGGTATCGACGAAAGGAAATGACTTTGAAGCGTAGTTGGAGAGGAACCGGTTTAGGGCAACCAGGCGGCCCATTAATGTCTGCACCTCTTTGACGGAGGCGGGAGATGGCATCCGCTCAATTGCTTGTACCTTATCTGGGTTGGCGCGGAACCCGTCCCGCGTAACAATGACTCCCAGAAATTTCCCTTCTTCCATTCCAAACGAGCACTTGCTTGGATTTAGCTTCATGCGGACCCTTCGTAGCTGGTGAAATGTTTGTTGGATGTCTTGTAGCATGTCGGTTTCTTCCCTGCTTTTGATCACTAAATCATCGACGTACACTTCAAGCCGTACGCCGATTTCGTTTACGAACGCTGTATCCATCAGGCGTTGGTATGTGGCGCCCGCATTTTTCAGACCAAAAGGCATCTTGGTGTAGCAGAAGATACCTGTGTCTGTGCGGAACGCCGTTTTGTCTTCATCTTCCTTCGCCATCTGTATTTGGTGATATCCTTTGTAGGCGTCTAGGAAGCACTTGAATCTGTATGGGGCGAGGGAGTCCACCTTCAAATCGATCTCTGGTAGGGGATAACAGTCTTTGGGGCATGCTTTGTTGATGTCTTTGTAATCTACGCACATGCGCCATCCTCCATTTGCTTTGGCGACCA
Source organism: Ambrosia x helenae (assembly GCA_030844895.1). Classification (NCBI taxonomy): domain Eukaryota; kingdom Viridiplantae; phylum Streptophyta; class Magnoliopsida; order Asterales; family Asteraceae; genus Ambrosia; species Ambrosia x helenae. The sequence goes on along the minus strand of CM061224.1, from coordinate 94,325,826 downwards.
TGACGGGATTGGCCACCCAAGTTTGATATCTGATGGGGCGGAGGATGCCCGCATTGAGCAGCTCGGTGACTTGTTCATTCATGGCCTTTGTTTTCTCTGGGCCCATACTCCTCTTCTTCTGTACAATTGGCTCTGCGGAACGATAGACATTGAGCTTGTGTTCCGCTATGTCCCGCGGAACACCCACCATATCTGCCGGTTGCCATGCGAAAATGTCTATATTGCTGATCAGAAGTTGCTTCAGATGGTTTCGTATGGATTCGGAGATTACATGGCCGATGGTCACCGTTTGCTCCGGAAATTTAGGGTTGAGCGCCCATTTTTCCGGCTCTGTGCGGGCGTCTGTTTTGACCATCTTTGGCGGTTTGGCTGTCTCTGCAACATGGCATTCTTTGTTCCCCCGGATGAAGGCAACGCCTGTTTTGGTGGGAAATCCAACCATTGCATGCGCCGTGGAGGCGTTGGCGTTGAAGTGGGCAATGCCTTCTCTTCCTAGGAGTATGTCATGGTTTGATGTGGCTGGTAGTACCATGAAGTCGCATATTTCTGTGCGCTCATGTGTACCATCTGTCCATGTTACAGGCAGAGAGAGCATGCCGCGGGGCATGATGGTTTCATGGATGAAACCAGAGATTGGCTCATTGACCGGAATGAGCTTTGCTTTGTCTTCTTCGTCTAGCTGTTGGAAACATTGGTCGTACATGATATCTGTGCTGCTGCCGCCATCTAAAAACATATACCGCGTGCGGTAATGCCCAAAAACGGCGGTGATCACTAATGGAGCTGTGCAGGAGGCGCCCCCTCTGACCCTTGGCATGAGGATATCAGCCTCTTTCCATGAGTCGTCTAGTGGCTGTACCCGGGTGCGCTTCCCATGTTGGGTGTTTTTGCCCCGCCACGTCATGTTGCACTGGTGGCGGGGGATTAGAGTTGCGGCGTGAGTGTTTAGGTCCCGGATTTTCTTCCGCGATCCTTCGCCTTGGGTTTCTTCGTTGCCTTGACTCTTGCCAGCTCGGTGAACATTTTTGACCAGATGGCCGAGCTGGCCTGATTTCAGTGCTGCCTCTATCTCCATTTTTAAACTGTAGCAGTTGTCCGTGAGGTGACCGTAGTCGTTGTGGTACTCACAGAACTTGCTACGGTCCACATTTCGGCGCTTTCCCAGAGGGTTGGGCTCCTTCAGGGTGACCTGCTCAGTTTTCAGAACTTGAGATGGTGTTTTTGTTAACGGGGTCCAGTCATGGTTTTTCTTTGAGTGTCCGCGCTGGTCCCGCGTTTGCTTGGAGCTGATGATCTGTCGGGCATCACCGGCCGGAGAGTATTTTCCCTCGTCGGTGGTGCCTGTGATGCGGTTCCAGACGGATTTGTTTTTGTGTCTAGTATTACTATTATTATTATGGTGTTGTGGCTGGAAACCATGGTGCTGGTTGAAGGATTTTTCGGAGGAAGCATATATTTTGGCTGAACGTATGAGCTCATCCCAGGACTCTGGGATGCCATCTTTGCCGGTGAGGCATTTCATGAGGTCCGGACTGCGCACGCTGTGAATAAACGCAGCCCGTGTAAGCTCCTCCCCGCATCCGATTTGTAGTGCTTCTTTGTTAAACCGGACTATGTAGTCTTCGATCGTTTCCCTTTCGTACCGCCGGCATAGCAGGATGTCCGTCTTGTCTTTCTTATGCTTACGCAGGTGCGAGAAATGGCTGCCAAATTTCTCTGTGAGGTCGTCGAAATCCTTCACGCTTCCCGCTGGGAGGCTGTCAAACCATACCCTGGCGGCGCCCGTGAGGGTTTGAGCGAAAAGGTGGCACCACACCTGAACAGGCCAATCCACGGACACACCCGCGCATTCAAAGTCGTGCACATGGTCGTCTGGGTCACGCAGGCCATCGTATCTACCGATGCTGCTTGGGAGTTTAGCCTTTCTTGGTACCTTGGCAGCCGCTATGCGAGCGACGAACTTGGATTTTTCAGCAAAAGCTTTTGGTCGGAATGGTTTGACCAGGTCATCATCTATCTCACTGTCTCGCGACGTGTGAGTGTGTTTTTTTCTTCTGTGATCGGAATCGCTGCTTGACGATTCGTAACCGTCCGGCTCTTCACGTGATTTGGCGTAGCCCCGAGCTCTGACGTTTCCGCCGAGCTCCCCGCTACGACCTTCACCGTGGTTGGCCGTATCTTTCTTCTTGTATCTTGCTTTCGACGGGGTGTCGAAAGCCAGTGTCTTACCCTTCTTTTTTGCTTGCTGCAGTAGTTTTCGTTGGTAGATTGTAGCGCTCTTGGCACTCTGACGGAGGAGCCAACGGTCCGGATCCTCTTCAGAGAGCCCTTGACTGTCGTCGTCGGATTCGACGTCCCGGATTTCAACGGCTGATCCGTCGAGCCTGGACGTCGTCTGCTTGACGACAGTGTTGGGTGTGGTTTGGTTATCCGGCTGTCGGAGGTCTTCGCCTCCTGTTTGGTGCATGCCGGATGTATTAGGGTTGGGTTCAGCCATGGGTGGGTTAAAAGATGGGTGAAAAGAGCTGTTCTAACCGTCGGATGGCGCCAATGAAGAAACAATAAGTATACCGGAGATTAAGACTAATCTCCGGGGGGTTAATACTTAAGTAACTACAGATTTAATCCTTTACCCAAACCGTTATGACAACCCGAGAGTTTGTTAAGGTGAGCGTGCTAGATACTGTGTGTGGTATGAACAAGAGGTTTAAGTGGTTCGGTCGTTAATGACCTACGTCCACTGTGAAGACACCGGAATATTATTGCTAATAAGAGAGAATTACAAGTGAGTATGGTGATTGTGGTTGTGTGTATGAATGAATACATGAGTTATGCCTGATGCTATTTATAGACTTAGTAGTGGACCGTATGGAGAGGCCCACTAATGACATCATTGGCCTGGGCCCAACCAGGGCCCAAGCCCATGGCCCTTCTGGAAATGGCGGGAAAGGACGAGGTACTGTTGATGACGTCAGCCTACAGTGTGGTCGTTGTTGTAGTTGGACACGTGTCCGCCTCCTGGTGGTGCACAGCGGCGTCGTACCTGCTACAGTGTCCAGGCAATCTCTGCTGGCTGATTTGACATCTGACAGTGGAGGAAGTAATGCCTGCTGGTCACTGTTCACGACAGCGTGTACAGTGCAGCCGTTCCTCTTTTGTACTATCTGCCACATGTCCTTCTTCTGTTGGTCCGTGCTCTGACACGGATCCTATGAATCTTCCTTTTGTCGTCCCTTGTACCTCCTTTGGTGTGTCAAGAGAATCTTCCGCGTGCGATGGCACGCGCGTATCATGTATCAGTTGCTTATCACCTGTGCTGGTCGCGCGAGGATCTTGATTAGTTGTCCTCGCGCGAGTGCTTTCCTGCGCCATGGTGTGGCGCGGGTATGTTAATGGGGATAGGGGCGCCTTTCAGATTAGGCTCCCTATCCCTTCAACGGCCTATCTCAAACAAATATGTAGCCTATTATTTTAGGGAAGAGATAACATATACAGTCCCTTAACATAAGAAGCAATCTGGACCATTAGATTTCAAAGTGATCAGATCATATAACCATAGGCGTTTAAATCTAACCAGGGGTAAATTAGTCATTAGAAAATTTAAACACGTTTTAAAAAAAATACAAATTAAAACCGCGAATTCAAAAACCACGACGGTTATTACTAAATTCGTAAACACAATCATCAAAACATCATTTAATTAGAGTTTCTTACACCTCCAAATCAATCAAAAACACACACACGAATCAAAAACCCAGATTGACGAAGAACAACAAAAAAACAGAGCATAATGTCTTCAAAACATTCAGGTGCGTTTATTCATTACATTATCACTTAATTATGTCATTTTCTCATTCTCGTTCTGATAATTTTTTTTAAAAAAAAAATGGAATCAGACATGGAAAGACGAAGAAGAAGAGAAGATAAACAAAGCAAACCAAAGTCAAAACAGAGTAAAGGTATTTTTGATTCAACAATACAAAATACCTCTTAATTTTTGATGAAACGCAACTAGGTTATTTGCATGTTCATAATATTGCTTAATTACATTCAGTTGTTATATAACATATCAAGTTTACAGTCTAAATCTGGTGTGTGGGTGCGTTTGTATTGGTGTTTGAGTGCGTTTGTATATTTAATTTATATTTAGTTTTATTTAGGTTTGATTAGTGCGTCTGTAAATAATATTAGTGCGTCTGAAATAATGGTTGGTTAAATTTGATTAGTGCGTCTGTATTATATTATTAGTGCGTCTGATAATGTTGTGTTAGAATTAGTAGGTGCGTCTGTATCAGTTTGTTAGTGCGTTTAAAATATATCACTGATATGTTAAATGTTTGTGCAGAGCCAAATGTAGCATCAGATGATGATGATTTCGATTATCAACCGCTGAAAAATTTGATTATAATTAAAGAGAGGGTTGAAAGGAAAAACAAAGAAGCTGCTAAAAAGTTGGAAGTTGATATTAAAAGAATGAAGCAGCAGTTGAAGAAACAAAAACAACCTGTTGAATCTCCATCAGAATCATCTGATGAAGATTTTCAAAGGCCACAGAAAAAAGGTGAAGATAAATGAACCGAAGAAGAAGGTGAAGAAAATACAAGAAAGAGAGTTTGTGCAATACATGGGGAAGAAGTTAAAAATAAGATGCTCTCCTTCTGAGTTTATTGATAGCATCCAGGACTACACGGATGAACAAAAAGAAGAAGTTAGAAAGATGGGGTTCGAATCTGTTCTGGACATTAAAACTGAACACATATCAACAAGCTTGGGTTACTGGTTGCTAGTCAACTATGACGAGGGAAGGAACGAACTAAATGCATGAAATTGGAAAATCAAGATCACACCTGAATTGGTACATGAAGTTTTTGGGATACCAATGGGGAAGAAACAGGTTCTTGAGAAAAATAGGGCAAGGAAAGGTTCGGACACTACAATAGATGAGTTTAAGAGTCAGCTTAACAAAAAGAAAGTCAGTGTCGCGATGGTAATATCGGTTGTTAGACAACAACCAAAGGGTGGAAGGTTATTTAAATTGAATTTTCTGGTCTTATGGAACACAGTTTTCGGGGAGATCACAAAGTCAACAACAATAAATCAAAGCTTTCTACATGGCGTTGATGATGAATCTGAAATTCCAAATTTGGATTGGTGCTCTTACCTGATCGAATGTCTAAGAAAAACAAAGGCAGGATGGAAAGAAGACCAGTATAATGGTCCAATTGTAATGCTGAGTGTAAGTCTTCAAAAGCACTAATATTATCTTTAATTTGTTTTGGACGCACTTACCTTTGATTTAAACGCATTAATGTTTACTAACACAGTTAAACTCTTTCAAAAAATAAACAGGTTATCTACACACATGAATACAACAAGAGACATCCTTCTGAAATACAAGTCAGCATACCGGCAATTACTTACATCACTAGTGGTTCACTTGCAGAGATGGAAAACCATCTAGAAAACAATGGGCCGTTGACTGACATTGAAGATGATGATGGTGATGGTGATGCTGATAAGGGTGAGGAAGAAGAGAATGAGAATGATGGCGAAGAAGAGGATGACGAAGATGATGCGGAAGAAACTGAAAATCTGGTAAATGATCTTGTGGATGCCTTGATTGGAATGCAAGGAGAAAAAGATGGTGATAAAACAACAGCATCTTCGGAAAATGTTGATTACAACCTGAATATGGGACCAAGTCCACCGAGACAAGTCCAAATTGATGATGCTGATGACACTGAAGATTGTAGAAATTATGAAATGAGTACACAAACTCAACAAATGTTTGAGTACTGCAACACTCAACCAGATCTGAGTTATAGACAAGGGATTAGAAGAGAAGAATATGAGTCAGCAATGAAAGCCAAAAAGGTATATATTTAAACTCACTAATATTAATTTATAGATGCACTAATTATATCCTGTTTTGGTAAAAACCTGACCATAATTTCAGACGCACTAATGATAATTTACAGACGCATTCAGTATATTCTGTTCAGTGTAAACTGATATTTCAGACGCACTAATGTTATATACAGAGGCACTAAGCATTTTACAGACGCACTAATGTTATTTCAGACGCATTAATGTTTGTTTTTTATTTGAAACAGGTTTGGATAAGAACCATGGAGAGAAACATAAAAAAGTATGAAGCAATTCAAAAGGAGATGGAAGAAATGGTTACACAAGCACGAAACAAGTACTTGTGGGTACCAGAGATAATGAAGTTGTGCGACAAGTGGGACGAATTGAACAACAAAGCTAAAGAGGTTGAAGATGAGAATATTGATGCAAAGAATATAATGGAGCCTCGAGCTGATTTGGGAAATGATGATGAAGTTCTCAAAGGCAATGTTGAATCAATAAACGTGGAAAATGTTGATGCTGATTTGGAAAATGTTGATGTGAATAAGGATGGGGATGAGTTGGTAATGGATGATCAAGCTGGTGATAGAAACCTAGAAACTGTAAATGAAGAAGACGATATACCTAATTCAGCTATTGCGGCACTAGAAACAGTTGAACCAGGGGTGTATAGGGTAAGAGATGTGAATGAGGATGCGAACAAAGAAGCTGGTAAAGATATGCAGACAGATAACACAGAAAAGCTGCATGATGTTGTTGTTTCATTAGAATCACAGGGGGTAACTGACGCATCATTTATTCAACTTCAAACAATAGAACCAACTATGCATTAAGCTGAAGATGGACAAGCAACACCCCAAGAGAAGCATGCTGACAAAGAAAAAACACCAGAAAAGGAAGTGAGCACTGTTTGTTATGAAAAGGAAGCAGAAAAAGCACAAAAAAAGGTAAAGGGAAAGCACCGGTTGGTTATGACAAGCCAGTTAGGGAAAAAAACCCTTCATGGGCTCTGAGGTCACCATACACAGGGAAACAAATGAGCACTTTTGAGAAATTAACAGAAGATGAAGCCAGGATAGCACAATACATGTTTGCACCAATTCGAGAAAAAAACGTAAGTGTGTTTTTTAATTTTGTTTATAAATTATTACTAACTAATTACTAATTTCATTTAAAAAATTGTAAATTCAGAAAATCTGTTACTGGGATAAAGGTGGAAATGAGATCATGAAAGTGATCTTTGAAAGTTTACATCCTGGACTATGGCTGTGCACAAATGCTATAGATGTATAGACAGATATCCTAAACTATGAAGAGAAGGAAAATTTAAAGAAAAAGAAGGAAGGATCCATACGAAGACTATTTCTCTGTAGCAACATGATGGTATGAAAAAACTTTGAACTTAAACGCACTAAAATATATTTACAGACGCACTAATGTGTTTTTGTTCAATGTAAACTGATTAACAGTTTATATTTCAGACGCACTAATCATTTTACAAACGCACTAATCTTATTCAAACACATTAATACATATGTTTGGACGCACTTATTGGTTTTTAACTGTACTTTTTTTCATTTTTTACTTTATTTTTAGCCTACAGACTACTATACGGAACAAGTTACATGGGAAGAACGAGAAAGGGTTTACCTTAGCAATCTCCATGATATCTTTCGGAAGATCGAGGCAAAATCGTTATACGGGTTCGACATGATTCTACAGCCGGTGTGGATGGATAGGCATTTCTATGTCTTAGCTTTTGATGTGAAGAATGGGGCATCAGAGTTGCTTGACAACTCTAAGGATGGGGATGACCAAGCAAAGAGATATAAAGGCGTTCCCGGTATATTGGTATGTTTCTATTTATGATTATAGAAAATATTATAGCACGGAAAATTATGATAATAACATAATGAGTTTGTTAAAAAATGTTTTGTAGAGACACACTTTGTACCGATTGTAGAAGAAGACATGTCCTGCAACACTCGCAATTGAGAAACTTTTAACAGATAAAATTATACGAAGAGAAATGGCATGGAGGACTACTAAAAACATAGTAGACTGTGGCATATTCGCTATGCGACACCTCGAAACCTTCAAAGGGTATGCATTTTGGAACTGTGGGTTTGCCAGTGAATCGGAGTATCAGCAAAAACAGTTGGATGCATTGCGGTTCAAGTACGTCGCAAAGATGATACTCTCACCTTACAACCTGCTCAGGGATGAAATAATTGAAGAGGCATGGAAGTTTTCAAAGAGGCCAGAAAAAGCAAGAAAAAAGATGTTAGAAAATGCCATCTGAAAATTAGAGAAAAGGGTGGCTGCCATATAAACATTTTTTTTAAATGTTTTTTTTAAACATCTTAGATACTGATTTTGAGTTTTAGTATGTTATTTTGGGATTTGTAGTTAACACTGTTATAGTATGAATTTATGTTTTGGACGCACTAATCTGCAAGTTAATATATACTTGGACGCACTAACCAAAATGAAATACATGAATGTGATTTTAATCAAACGCACTTGTTCATTTGTTCAAACGCACTTACTAGAAACACACATCATACAAAACAGGCAATATAAAACTACAAAAACAAATTACATAATCAGTTCATCTTGATCTTGATATTACATAGACTTTAAGAACTGAATTTTAAATTGAATAGAACACCTCAAAAGAGCTATGCATTTTGTTAGTTGTTCAACAAGATTAATATCGCCTTTCTTTGCATCAATCATGAACATAACAGCAAGTTCATGAAGACTCGAATCGGGCATACGAATAAGAATCTTGGAAATCTCATCTCTCTTACTCATGCCATCATTTATCCTGTTAAGGTTATCCGCCAGACGACCCTCGATAGCATAATCTTTGGCAATTTGCTCTTGCATCCTTTTGATCGTTTCAGATTTTGATAATAAAGATGATGAAGCCATTACTGAAAAAATAAAATATGTGACTGAAATGTGGGTTGAAAATTCAGTATACAACATCAGACAAATATATAAACAAAAAAAATAATAATAAGGTGACAAAAACATGATTCACGAGAATTACTATTCTTTTGTTTGCTTCCAATAATTGAACTGTAAAGTGCAGGTTTGGATAAAAACAAAATGGAAAAAAAATAAAGGTTTGGATGATCACATGTACACAATAACTTCAACACAGATACAAACAGACGCATTCATAATGTACAACAGACCCACTCATTAGTAACAAAGAAGCAACTACACAACTTAAAACAGACGCACTCGTTTCATTATTCAGACGCATTCATATATGTCTTCTTCAACATCTGATCATCTTAAACAGACGCACTAATTTGATTATTCAGACGCATTCAATGATATCTTCTTCAACCTCTGATCTTCTGTAAAACCCTGCAACCTTGATTGTTTGAATCAAACATGAAACTTATAAAAACCGATCAAAAACAATAATAAACATATAATTAACACACATAATTTCAATTAAAAAAAGAAAATCAAATTTAAACCTACTGATCGATAAACTAAACACCAAAAACGAAAATTATGATTTGGTTTGATGAATAACAGATTGATTAGATGTTGGCGATCATGTTTTGAATCGAACATGATTTGAATCTCGTTAATTTTTGAAATCGTATTAATTAATAGGTTAATTATAACGTGATTGAAGGAATTGAATGATAGTGTATATATACGAATTTACCCTTATGATAAACATGTGATAAACCAGAATTAGGTTAATTAAACCTAACTAGAGTGGACAGGTGGCGTATTATGGTGGCTTCTTACGCTTCTTATGTCACACCCTCAAAATTTCCACGTACGGGGTTTTTCCGCGAGGCGCGTGACACACCAGGATCCAAGTCAACGGTCACAATAAACGACATCTATATGATAAGAAAACAACGCAAACTACCATTGAGTTTCAAAACCGTTCTAACACAGCGGAAGCAAAATATATTATTACAACTTAAAAATAAAACTTAAAGTCTGAAATGTTTAACAAAACATGCATATGATCCCTAGACGCCGTGAGACTCCGTGCGCCTATACTCAATGCTGCTACCTTAGCGACCTGAGAAAACATGCCAAAAAGATGTCAACATATAATGCTGGTGAGTTCACAGGTTTTAAGTTTGTAAACGTTTTCATGTGTAAAGCGATTTCTCATAAAGTGCCAAGTGTGCACAAGTTCCAAGTAAATAACAAACGTTCCCTTACTACTACGACTATGTTGCTAAAACCATTACTGACAAACGTTGTTCAAGTTGCTGCCCATGTGTCAAGTGTCAAGTGTCAAGTGTCAAATAGAGACAATATGCACCCGCCCGGCCTCCAGCCGTCAGGTGGGGTTCGTCACGCCCGATAGATCTATCCACATTTCCCCGTTGTACCTCGCACATTCATGGTTTCAATAGGGACTTTGGTTTCGTCGTATAGTAAGTAAGTGCCAAGCGTCAGGTGTCAAATGCCAAACATCAATGTTTAAAAGTGTCAAGTGCCAATGCTTAAATATGCCAAGTGCCAAACGTGTCACGTTTCTTAAAAGAGTCACATTCCCAAAAGGCGTCATGTTTCAAAAGCGTTGCGTTTCAAAAGCGTTATGTTTCCAAAAGTGGTAAGTTTCATAAGAGTTGCGTTTTCAAATCATAAACGTTGCATTTCTAAAACGTGTGGCATGCTTCTCCCCCGAGAGAAAAGTGTATAAAAGAGGGGCCGTGAAACTCACCTTAGAGTGCGTCTTCTGATAACTAGAATTCCAACACGTGTATGATAATCCCAACTAATGACAACCTATCAATGAGTTTACATAAGTGTGATGACTATTAACCCGAAGGCTAACTAGCCCCCGATTGTCCAGATCTTGACTTTGTGTTCTAAAAAGTGTGTTTACACGTTAACCGGACATCCCAGACCGACCCGACATCCCGTTGGTGACCCATTACATCAATTAGGCATGTACACAAGTTTAACACATAAGTTTCAAGCATAAAACACTTAGTTTGCATCAAAAATCTCATTTTAGAAATCGTAGGGTCGAATGTAGCTCTAAGTGGTCGAATGAGGCTTTAAACGGTCGAATGTGGCTACCTTCGCCCCTTTTCTCCCTCCTTCGCCCATTTGTAACACGTTCGACCATTTAGTAACCAGGTTCGACCCTGGAGTCCCTCCTTCGCACCTTCGATCGGTCGAAGGAGGCCAGGTTCGCCCCTGTTGTGCAAATTTTCCTAAAAATGCTTCAAACACATTCAAAACGACTCGAAACATCATCAAACACAGCAGTCAAGCATGGATAACTTATCCCTACAAAACCCTACCGATTTTACACCAAAATCTAGTCGTTTCACAAGTTTCCCAAAATAGTAAATTATGGAGATGTCACATCATCATGCATGCAATCTTTACCCAATTAGGAAACTTTCTGAAATGAATCAACAATCAACTCAACACCCTCAAGTTATTATGAACAAGAAACCCCCAATCATATCCTTAACACTATCACCATGAGCAAGCCCTAGATCTAACCCAAAATCCCCAAAATGAACAAACATCATCAATAATCAATTGTAACCTATCTCAATCATAAAACATCATCAATAACAGTCCTAGATCATTGTTATAACATTTATACAACAATCAATCATCAAACAATGCATAACATCACATAAAACACCATTAACACATGTTATTTCGTATGAAAACTCATTGTTTATGAATAGGTTTTGTTTAAAAAGATGTTAGGAAGGTTTTTTATTCATGAAAACATGTTTGAATCAGATCTGGACTCTTGGGGTTTAATGAAAACGAATTGAAATGCTTTAAAAATGATTTAGAATGAAGAACACACCTTAGATCTTTGTGTAGAAGATGTTTGTAGGTTAGATTATAGAAAACAAGGGCAAAAACTCCTCCCCTAATGTTTAAAGATGCTAGAGAGTGTTTAGAGACGTTTAGGGTTTGTGAAATGGTGAAAAATGACAAAGTGTGGTATTTATACTATGTCCTCATTCGCCCCTTTTTCCTGGGCGAATGTGCTCTCCTTCGACCCTTTCACAGGGTCGAATGAGCCCTGTCCTGGTCGAAGGGAATTATTTCAATTCCATATCCCAGGTTCGCCCATTTACAAAGGGTCGAACCAAACAATTTTCCTCCTTCGACCACTCGAAGTGGTTGAACCAGAGTCCATGTTTGTCTAGTTTTTCAGTTTGTCGTGTTTAACGCATTCTAACGCACCCTAACATACGAGCATGCAACCTTAGTCTATGTTTAACATATTTAAGCACGGATGATTATCTACACATCATTTAAACACATCTAAGCATATAATCCACCATACGACAATTAGTCTACACATACACTTAATTAGTTTATGTAATTCACCAACAACGGGATTCGTATCGTGTGTGTGTGTGACTAACCCAATGATCTTCCGAATCATTGAACCCTGGACAATACGTACTGTGTTCCGACTCTACTGACCCCGTCAAGTATGTTTAATAAACGTTTTTCGCTAAGGTAGACTTATGTGTTCATAAAATGTTGACCCAAACATGCCGGGTGTCACATCTTACGTTAAGAAACTTTATATCGTATACTTTCTCATTATTTTATATATAACATTTATGGTTGCCTTTTGAAAAGTGATTTTTTTTTCGTTTAGTGACTAATTTTCATTTACATTACATAGTCTTCAATAAGTAACTTTTTTACTCTCAAGTTTAATAAAGTTATATTTTTTCCTTTTTTTTAAACCTTTTCACTTTAGTTTATACTTGCTCACACGCCTTGCAATTTAGTTGATTTATTATAGAGTTAATTACCAAAACAGTCTATGTGGTTTGGTGGTTTTTGTTAGTCCAGCCCAAAATCAAAATAATTGTTTGAACAGTCCCTTGAGTTTTATGAGATAGGCCAAAATAGTCTAATTAGTTAAAGGGGTTAACTCAACCTCGTTAAGTCAGAGGAAAAATCGTCAAGTCACCTTCTGACTTAAGTTATATATATAAAAAAACCCTTTGTCTTCTTTCCCCCTATTTCTCACATCTCTCTTCAATACAGGGGATAAACGTCTTTCTCCCATCACTCCACTCACATAAACAATCACATTTCACTTGGCACCATCATCATTTTATATGATGTACACACATACATCACATACATATATAGATATATGGTCTATAAATAGACAAAGAGAAGAGACACAATACTGCACCAATCACAATCAAGAAGAAAGAGAAAGAGTGTGTGTGTGTGTGTGATATAGAGAGAGGGAGGAAAAGAGAAAGAAAGAGTCACCGGAACCGGTCACCGTCTCTGACTGGTAACCACTCTCCGGCCAAAACTTCGGTAACCCAACAACCATCTTCGACCAACTCACCACCTCCCTCTGACCTCCTTCTTCTAAATCACTAAACCCAAAAAATCCGATGACCCTACCTCTCTGTCTCCAACCCGTCACTTTCCTCTCACCTCCAACAACCCACCATCGTTTACTGCAAACATCACCCTAGCTCTAACCAGTCATCACCTCCAATAACCCATAACCATCATCACTTTCATCGAAACTCCAATCAATCTCTAACCAACTGAAACAGAACCAAACCACAGCCATTTGACAACCCTACCGCCCCTCTGTCCGATCATAACAAACCACTCTCCGATCACCTCTGACCCTTTTCCCGGCAAACCGTTGTTATCCTATCACCTTTGACCCTTTTCCCGACAAAGCGATCACACTGTACCAATTCCATTATGGTATTCATTTCTTCATCTGCACATAGCTTTTGTTTTTTTTTTTTTTTTTTAATTCTCAATCCATTGAATCACAGAGCCAGCAACGACAGTAAAGGAGCTAGGGTTCCAATCTGCTTCCACTCCATAGGCTGACCACCACCTTAGCCGGTTTTGAGCATAGACGAAGGAGAGAGAGAGAGAGAGAGAGAGAGAGAGAGAGAGAGAGATAGAAAGAGAGATGGGATGGGTGGGTGTAGGGTTTCTTGGTCGATGGATTTGGGCGGTGGTGCTATACCCGAGAAGAAGATTGTGGGTGGCCATGGTAGGTGTTCCTTTTGCTGCGGTGGAGCTTCACACAGAGAGAGAGAGAGAGAGAGAGAGATAGGGAGGGAGAGAGAGAGGGGGGAGGGAGAGGGAGGGAGAGAGAGGGAGGGAGAGAGAGAGGGGGGAAGGTGGGAGAGAGGGAGTGTCACACCACGCCAATGGCGGAAACACGTGGCGCAACGCTCGAAAGCATATCAAAGTCAAGATTAACACAAACTATATTTAATTAGAAAAGATCAATTTATTAGGATGTCGAAAATGAGTATCTCGTTACCATATTGCACAAAGCATTACATAAAACGATGAACATTAAGTTTCAATGTGGGGCGTATTTCGGTTTATGCTCCAACCCGATGGTAGCAATGGATGAAACCCCGTCCAGTATCCGACATCCCGAATCCCGCCGTACTAGCCCCATATCTATTCAGCACTTAGTTACCTGAAAGATATGTTTTAAAAGACGTCAATATATAAAATATTGGTGAGTTCACAGGTTTTAGTTTCATAACAGCAACATTTTCACAACCATCGACTCGACTCACTTTACCGTATAATTATTTTCCCATTAAATAATTATACTAGGATCTTGTCGATCGATATTCCGTTTTTACAACATGTGCGAAACCTGCACAACTTGTGGCCTTTGTAAGGAGTAGCTAGCTCCTACAAACTATAATGATGAGCAATCCCTTGAGCCCCATAACCAAACCAAGACTAATAATAATGCCCCGCTCCAAGTCGTTCCTCGGAACCCAACGACTTAATTTCAGAATACGTGCACCCCAGGCATACGCCGATGCATAATCGACGCTATCGATTAGGGGTGGGCCTTGTCAGGCACCAATAGTACTATCCAAATATTCTTTCGGTTTCATTTCCCTGAATTAATGATTACGGAAGAGAGGACTCAACCCCGAGTGGCGATCACTGCTCAAGTACTCATCATACCACTTATCACATTTTAACCTTTGAAAACATTTCAACATGTGACAACGTTTGACAAACATATCTTTCCCCCAGTTAAAACAGTAAAATGGGGCCGTGAAACTCACCTGATGTACAGCGTACGCTCAAATAGCAGAGAATAGCAAGTCCGTGGTCAAGCACCTACGAACGTCCTAGTGCGTGTAAGTCACTAAGTCTATAGCGTGTGCTTTTCCGGCAAGTTGTACACCCAACTCCCAACACCACCATTTAGATATAGTTCCCCGTTTAATTAAACATATGTCCTAGGTTTCGTTGGCGTTAGATTACCCTTGGTATTACAAGTTATATATTACTCTTGTTAATATTTCCTTAACTTGTACATTATTATCATCGACTTGACTTCACTTAACGTATAATTATTTTCCCATTCAAATAATTATACTTAAGATCGCATCGCCCGATATATTTCAACACTCGAGCCGACTCACTTTGCCGCACATTTATTTTCCCATTTAAATAAATATGCTAAGGTCTTGTCGTTCGATTGTATATTCTCAACACCCGATTCAACTCACCATACCGTATATTTATTTTCCCATTCAAATAAATATACTAGGATCTTGTTGGTACGGCATACACATATACATATCTTTGTCTACTCGTCTTGTTTTCCTTCCCACATATCTACTTTCCCATTAAGTAGATATACTAGAATTTTGCCGAGACGAGTGTACATATATATATAAATGTGTAATTTTTCTTGTTAAGTATATACGTTTGTTTAACGTCTTACTTGTTTACGTCATGTTTTTCTCCCACGAATAATTCCTTCAACACTTAGGAAAGTGTTTATTAGTTTTCACCCATGATGTATATATATATTTTACTTCCTAAAAATATATATTTTCTCATCTTGCCGCAATGGCATTTTTCTCATGTCTTGTCCGTGTATGGTTCGTTAACGCGTCTTAGTTCGATATCTTAGCTTGATTAGTCAATTTTCCAAGTTTTTCCCAACATGTATTTTATGGAAATATTATCCACATTCCTAACACATGTTACTTGGAAGGTTTGTATTTTAACTCAACTTGTTAACTTAGATACAAAAATGCTTCCAATACTTTTATATTCCCATTTATATACAAGTATTCATTTTTGTATAAGTTTCTCAAGTTTTAATTTTTGTTTAACATTTATATAAAATCTCTATTTTATAAAAATCCTTATGTTAATACAAACCCATATTTTTATAACTTTCATTTTTATAAAATATACTTTTTATACAAAATACCCAAGTATGTTTACTAGTATTTACCAAATCAACCTTGGAAAATTATTACTTATACTTTTGACACCAAACTTTCCATTATTGCATTTTTGGACTAATAGTTTCTAAAATGTTCATTTTAGTCCTCTAACTTTCAAAGTTACAACATTAGTCCCTTAACTTTCAATTGTTGCATTTTTCCACTCTAACTTCCAAAGTTAGTATTTTTCACTCAAGTTAGTGGACTTTGAAGATTCATCTTTTTATTGTTAAGTTAATTTTTGCATCAAAACACTTTTAATAGTCTCATATTTCATATATGAGGCTACTAATATGTGTGTTTTATGTATTTCTTCAACATATCCAAATTTCATCCATCTAAGTGTGTAAACTTTAACTTTTCAACTTCTTCATTCATGACATCCTAATATATTCCATCATATATTATATCGTGGATGATCATTTTAAGATGATTAAAGTTACATTTTAACACATTCAAGTTTATTCCACAAATCTTAACCAAATCATCATCCTACTTAGTGTATGTGTAAATTTTATATATTTTAAGAACACTACTTTATCATCATCAATTCCATGATCCATTTACATATCTTTAATCATTTATTTTACTCATGTAAAATCTATTAAAGTTATGTTTCAAAACCACATTTTAAACCCTTCATGTACAACTTGCCTCTAAGAACACATACATGAATATCAATAATCAAAACAAGGTTAAGAAGCTTACTACTAGCACAAGGCTAGGGAAGACAAAACCTTGGATTTGAGAGGGGTTTAGTGTGTTCTTCCTTATTGGTTAAGCTCCAAGCTTGAAACACACAATGGGGTTTTGATGGATGGATGTTTTGAGTGATTTGGAGATGTAAAAACTTGAAGGAAATATGTATATGGATGGGGTAAACTCACGGCCCAAAAGAAGAAGGAAGAAGAAGAGTTTTTGCTTGTTATCTTATGTGTGAACACATGTTATTTATAGCTTCACCATATCTTCCATGGATTGCACATAATCTTCCCAAAGATTTAAGAGATTTCAAGAAGTACAAAAATGATCTTGGATGGATGTGAGATGTGTGTGTGTGCCGTGAGATTGAGAGAGAGTGGGAGAGATGTTTGTTTGCAAATCTTGGTTTATTATTTGGATGATCTTACACTTGATCTTTATACAAGCATGTGTGTGTACTTATTATATCATTACTTGAGAGTGTCTTGGATTTGCATGGCCTATGGCCGAAAATTTTCTTACACAAGGGCCAAGTTGGTGCATGCTTTGTACCATCAAATCTTACATCTTTGTCTTTACCACACATGCTTAGTAGTATAGGTTTTATAGGTTATTATTATGTCACAAAGCAAGGAGATAATGTGGCCATTTAGGCCGGCCCCTTTGGTGGCTTAGGTGGGGTCCACAACTCCAAATATTTACCCAATACTTGTTAAGTTAAATCCCTCGTCGTTCGGGTGTCGTTCAGGTACTTTTCGGGTTTTAATCGCGCATTGTTCGGACATTAAGAATACCTTTAATAACCCTTAAATATAGTCTAATTTAAGCGTTGATTGGTTATTTAGGCCTTTGCCGGGTGAAATTATGAGTTATACGCGTATCGGGTGCGGTACGCGCATTTTATTCGTTACCGGGAGATTTGTACAAGACGTTTCCACTTATGGTTTTGGAGTTCCAAAACTCATTATATTTTGTGAAAATACCCTTTATTTTATATCCTGGGTGTCCGGGATCCTTTTCGTTTATTTAATTATTGCCGGGTAATCACCAACGTCCGTACCGGACAAGTTTATTCGCACATGATCCTATCATGCATCGTCATTAAACGTGTGCATTCCTATGCGTCTTATGGGGAATTTGCTATTCTCTTACGGCATCAATTAAATTAATCCAATTAATTTAAACATGCACTTAAACCGTTAATTACATATACTAACTATGTACGGAATCACATCGATTTTTGCCGGATGTTACAGGGAGGGAGAGAGAGGGAGAGGGGGAGAGAGAGAGAGGAAGAGATGGAGAGGGAGAGAGAGAGAGAGAGTGTGTGTGTGTATGTTCAACCAATGCTTAAATACATTATGACTATCTTCGTGCGTTCAACTAAATTTGAGGTAAAAAAAAGTGTAATTCAACATTTCAAAAAAGTAATTATAATTGATGTGATATTCCTTTTACTATGGGTTCTTGTTTTAATACACCACCTCACGTCAGCATGATGTCAGTTAGAATCCATACACCATTTGACTTGTAAAGTAAACGATAGTTTAAACACCAAAATAAATAAATTGCAATTTACCTTTATTGGGAACAAAAAATTGTAGAGTCTAGCATTTGATTCCTCTCTGTAAAAGCATTCAACCACCATCATAATAACAACTCCTCTCTGTAAACGTCTTCCCTCTTTAAGTCAACAACCACCATCATAAACCACCGGCTTAACCATCACCAATTCTCCTTTCGTAAACCACCGGCTCAATCATCACCACTGCTCCGTTCGTAAACCACCGATATGTGTTTTTTATGTATTAGTGTTATTATGTATATGCTCTGCTTAATCTGTTCTGTGTAATGGATCGCATAGGCTCTGTTTTATGTTGCATAATGGTTATCGAGAAAAAAAAGTAAAAAACAGAGTACGTGGGTTTAGCAGTACAGGCTTTGTTTTATGCTGTATATTAATTCCCTCATTCCCAAACATCCATAGTAGAAATATTAGGTTTTCTGACCCACCAAGAACCCACTTATGATTACTCCAATTGGTTTGTTAATGTAAATCCAATGCGATCAAAAATGTGTGCTCAACTACAATCCTTATTACAATACAATCCTTATACACAAAAATGAAACGCCTAAATGTATGTGTTCAGCTACATACTCTTACCATTAATCAATAATTTTTCAGCGTTTTATGTACGTTTATGTATATATGCTCTGTTTAAAAAAAAACGAGTTTAGAGGTTAAGATTTAGCAAAGCGAAATAACTTGGTAGATAAGTTCGGTGATCGAAAATCACGCTGTTACTTTAATATTCCCCGCTATAAACACACCTATTATTCTCCGGCACTGTCTCCTGACCCGCCGCTGGAGCTGCGTTTTCTTTACTGGCGGCGGGTGATGATTGGGTCATCTTTGGTTCTCTCGTTTGTGGCTCTGTTCAGGAATTGAGTTATTATACGTTGCTGTTATATTATTAGTATGGCTATTGGTTTGGCTATGTATTGAATTTATTCTTTATTTGTCTGGATATTAGGTGGTGATGATGGGTTTCAAGTTTATTTATAATATATTATAATAATTATATGATTTAAGTTTTTCATACTCATATCTGGTAGGAGTAAAAATTTAATATATTGCAGTTTCGGAAGCGCATCAAATGGCTCAAGAACAAATAGTTACTCAAAGTCTCAAATACGAACCAAAGGTTTCAAGAAGATTGTTCTTTATAATAATCAATAACAAAAACTAATGAAACAATAAACCTTAGATCCCATTATATAGTTGGGAATTACAACTAAAATAGGAAACTAAATAAAGATAAATAGGAAATTCAAATAATAGATAAATATAGTCTTCAATTCAAACTATGAGATAATCCTGCATTATAATATTTGGTTTTTTTTTTTTTTTTTTTTTTTTTTTGACATATTCCAGCTAGTAAAAGCTGCAAAAAGCTGTTTACTATGCAAAAGTTTATATGACATGCAGTTTACAAATTATAAATTGTCGTTTATAAAGTAGTGGTGTATGAAACCTAAAGTACATGGTTGGTGTACTGATCCAAATTGTCTTTACTATGCATACAAAAGCTAAACCTAGTTGGTATAATAAAAAAATGCTAGTAACTCAAATTGGTTAAGACAAGACATTGGGTGGGTTTGGATTCCTTTGGAAAGTCGTTGTTATGTCATTTTTAGGATGTAAACGTTTTGATTAACCATTAAATAATTATTTTTAGTTCTTCTATCATATTTTAACGAATTTTTTAGTTCTTTCTTTATTTTATGAATTCATTACAAGTAAAATAGGAAACTAAATAAAGATAAATAGAAAATTCAAATAATAGATAAATATAGTCTTTAATTCAAACTAGGAGATATCATAATATTTGTTTTTTTTAAAAGCTGCTAAAAGCTGTTTACTATGCAAAAGTTTATGTAACATGCAGTTTACAAATTATAAACTGTCGTTTATAAAGTAGTGGTATATGAAACCTAAAGTACATGATGTACTGATCCAGATTTCCTTTACTATGCATACAAAAGCTAAACCTAGTTGGTATAATAAAAAAATGCTAGTAACTCAAATTGGCTAAGACAAGACTTTGGGTGGGTTTGGATTCCTTTGGAAAGTCGTCGTTATGTCATTTTTATGATGTAAACGTTTTGATTAACCATTAAATAATTATTTTTAGTTCTTCTATCATATTTTACCGAATTTTTTAGTTCTTTCTTTATTTTATGAATTCTGATAGTTCCGTCAATTTATCCATTCCATAATAAAAACTGAAAATATTATTTAACTTAAATAATACTAAATAGCAATACATTTGTATTATGCATTGTTTAGTTGTACTTAGTACTTTAAAAATATTTTATGTATAAGATGGATGTTCTCAGGTCATGTGTGGTGAAGGGGGGTTATAGGGCGTTATGACGATTAAAATATTATAAAGTAATAGAAGGAGGGTTATAGGGCGTTATGAAAAAAGTGAGTGTAGTGGGAATGGACGTTATGTGGCTTTATAATTGATTGGGTAAATCATTATTTTTATTGTTTATTATTATTATTATTATTATTATTATTATTATTATTATATAATAACCCATCTTCACCAACACTTCCATTATTATTATTTTTCATCATCATCAACACTTCTTCATCATCACCAACATCTTCTTCATCAACATCGATCTTCATCATCATCATCAACACTTCCAGCCACCATCGTCACAACCATCACAGACACCACTGTCTTCATCATCAACATCTTTATCATCATCTTCTTCATCATTATCATTTTCATCATCAACATCTTCATCTTCATAATAATAATAATAATAATTCAACGGTCAAATAAGCCCTCCATTGCACAACGCCCGTTGGATACATACGCCCCCATAGCGCCCGGGGGCGGTGTTCCCGGCGCTATTGGGCCATAACCCCCCTTAAAACGCCCCACTACGTATGAACTCAGTGATGCTTTAATGATATTTTATCCATAAGTTGGTTCTACTCGTAGATTTGTGAGTTGTACCAACTAATTTGTAACTTATGCAAGTATATAGGGTTGTACAATGAGTTTTATGGGTTGTATTCATCTTTTCTTTTTTCTTTTTTTATCTTTATTTTATTTACTTTTAGCTCAAACTTTACATACTTTATAATTTAACTCCAAAACCTTTTCATTTTCAACTTTAGTTCCAAATATTTTTTATCTCTTACATTTTTCGTAATTTAATGATTATCAGAATACTAGCAAAATTATTACTGAAAAAAAAAAAAAAAAAATTTTCGTTTTACGTTTCGATATAAATTTTGCAAGTTAACACGCGACAACGTGCGTGTGGTTCAACGCTTTTACGTCTATTTTTTTCCCATTTAATGGCCATTTCATAACGAGTTATTGTTCTCTGTGTTTTACGTTTCTCTTGTGTGGTTCAACGTTTTTACGTCTACTTTTTGTTTGTTTTTATTTTTTTTTCATTTTTTTCTTTTTTAGCACTAGATTTTTCGGTGTGGATGATCGTTAGCGATGTTGTGTCAATAATGCTACTTTACACGCCCCCAACGCAACACACAGGGCAAATACTAGTTCATAATTATACATGACTTCATGTGCCATCTAAACACACTTGTGAATTATATATGACTTCATGTGCCACTATCATGGAATCCATACAAGCCAAATTTATATGTTATAATAGAATACTAGATAGGACCCCCTGTTTTTTCACCAGAATTAAAAGTAAAGTTTTCATATAACTTTTAAGATCATAACGTGTTAAAAAAACTAGTTCACTGAGATATCACACGCAATAAGTTATGTTCATTATTGTTATTTGAAGGGACTACCTATTTAGCAATATAATTAATATTATGTGTAAGTTTAAGATGGATGTTCTGTGATTGAATTGTTTAATATACACAAAATTATTAATTCACAACACCATTTAAATAGCCGACACCAAATTGATTTAAACTAGTCTTTAAGCGCGCCCGCGTTGCGGGGTGGTGGCCGTAAAACCGTGCCACCAGCGTTGTAGGATGGAAGCGTAAAACCGTGCTAAGTAGCAACAAAACAACGACCAAAACCAGGAAAATCGTAAAGAAAAAACAAAAACTATTAACACCAAGTGACGCATGTAACGTTAAAACATAGAGGGAAAATGAGTCGTAAAACCATGTTAAGTACTAAGCGAACCAAGAACAAACCCGTGCAAAATCGTAAAACAAACCGCGTTAATGAGAAAACACTAAATTACAAGGTGTGTAAACGAAAAAAACCCACTAAAAGAAGAAATAAACTACGAGACAAATGAGTTAAGAAAAGAGTATTGTTTCAAACTTTCGTGGTCAAAATACAAAATCACAAAAATAATCAAAACCTTCGTGGCCAAAGTGCAAAATTAGAAACATGACTATTGTTCGTCATGTTTCTAATTAATGCCTTTTAAACCTTTATAACATCACGTGCATCTTTATAAACATAAAGAATTTAGTGGTAAAAATCCAAATTCATAAACATCACTATTGTTCTTGATGTTTGAAAATTTTCTAATTAATGCCTTTTAAACCTTTATAACATCACGTGCATTTTTGTAAACATAAAGAATTTAGTGGTAAAAATCCAAATTCATAAACATCACTATTGGTCGTGATGTTTGAAATTAATATATATAATAATTTCTAAGGCAATACGGTGTGGTCATGTTCTTAAGAAGGCATGGAACGACATGTGACATTCACCTCACTTTTAGTATAATTGACCTTCAAGCCAAAAAAAAATGCACAGGATGGTGGTGATGTGGACGGTGGCTGAGTGACCTTCACGTCACCGTGGTTTTTTTCCATTAGATTTAAAATTAAAGATTGCATTTAAAATAAAATAAAAACATTACATCTAAAAAAACATATTTTAAAACAATAAATTTAAAATACATAAACAAAAACTTAAATAAAATTTGGTCGTAGCATTTGTCACGATGACAGGTACTCGAACTCCCTTTGGTACTCAATAGTGTAATCCACGTGACTCAACTCTATGGCAACTTCTTCAGAGCCCATTGGGTCTTGAAGCATGTTAGTTATAAACATCGCCTCAAACCTTATGCTCTTTGTTTTTGATGTCCCTGAACTTGTAACTAAGCTCATCGATATAGCGGTTTGTTTGTCCGTCCACGAGAATCCGGAATTCTAAAAGGACTGGACCCCAAAAAGGGATTGAAGAAATCGTACCGTGACTCTAGTGTGTGTGACTACGTTTAGCTACCCTAACGTTAGGGCTAGCTCTTCTACTTCGGTCTACACGTTAGGTCTCTTACGGTTTACCATTTTGCTTGATTGTGGTTTGGGTATAGAATAAAATTGTGGGGTAAAATGGTGTGGAAAGGTTGGGTTATATATAGTGTAAAAAATAAATGTGATTTTGTGTAATTTAAAAAACAACTGTTGGGGGGCCACCGATAATAAAATAATTACCGTAGCCGTTGACGAATCATGAAAGACCACCTCATACTCTCTATTTACCCCACGCCGGTGAAAATTCCCCTTTGATGTGCCACACCCTACTCCATGCTGGTAACGGTATGGTGAGCTGGTGTGAAATGGCTCCACGGCCTATTTCCACGCCACCACACTGTGTAGCCTAATAATAATCATCATCACAGGAACTAAAACGATGAAGGTTGAGGTTATTTTAAAAAATACCTTAATGTAAAAAGTGTAAGAAGGAATAATTGGTTGACACGTGTCACTGGCCAAAATGGTATTATTATCCATTACTATAATTGTTGAATTTTTTCATGTTTCACTCAATTTTTAAAATAGCTATAACTTTTTCATACGACATCATTTTTTTTAAAAATACACTATAAAAACAAGTTTTTTTTATCCTCTTTAATTTGCATACCCCATTGCCATATATATATTTTTTTAAATCACTGGTTGATAGCTTGCATTTTGTTTAGGATATACTTGCGTTTTATGATAAAATGAAGTTATACATGATAAAATGCAAGTCATACCTGATAAAAAGATGCATATTATACATGATAAAACGCAAGTTATACCTGATAAAAATGCAAGTTATAACTATAAAACGCAAGTTATCAACCCAACATTTTTTTAAATTATAGCAATAGGGTATGCAAATGAAAAAAAATAAAAAGCTTGTTTTCATGGTGTATTTTTTTTAAATAATGTTCTATGAAAAAGGTGATGGACGTTTAAAAATGAGGGTGAAACTCAACAATTGTAGGATATACCTATTTTGCCCTTACCTTTCTATTTTAGAAAATCCAACGTATAAATTTCCTTTTTAATCTCATCCATGGATTCATTTAGATCAAAAGCCCAAAATCTTTATTATCGTTTTATGTTAAGATACTTTTTACTCAATGCTTTCTCAATGATGAATTGCCCCTCACGCGAAGGCACGTGTGCTCAATTAACGAAAAAAAGTTAACCTCCATTACTTGTAGGGACGAAGACTGTCAAATATTAAAGCTTTGAATACTCAGACTTAGGGGTGTGATGATCGGGGAGGGGGTCGGTGACCGCCACATCACCACCTTGACGGCGGGAACACCGCCCCCTCATAAATCGACGAGTTGGGTGACATTTCACCGCTCTCCATATAATATTATATTTTTTTTGTCTTTTTTCTTTTAAAGAATATTAAGAAAAGAAAGGGGGAATCGGGAACCATTTCCTTCATTTGGGGAGGAAAATGGAAAAATGACGTAACACTGATGTGAACAAAGGGGATGAAGGGGGAATGGGGAAGCACACCCCTTAGCCTAATAGTGTTAACAAATTTTGTTTTGAAAAATGTTTTATAATATAGTTAGGTCTGTAAACGAACCGAACGAACACGAACACAGGCATGTTCGTATTTGTTCATTTAACTTTAACCGAACACGAACACATTTTTGTGTTCGTGTTCGTTCATTAAGAAATTTGTCGTGTTCGTGTTCGTTTATGTTCGTTCATTTAAAGCCTAAACGAACAGTTCATGAACATAAACGAACACAAATGATTAATATAAATGAACACAAATGAACATAAATGAACAAAAAAAAAAAAAAAAACAAGTTAATAATGATTCATCACAATTCAACCAAGTCTAATACATCACAATGCAACCAAAACCAAATGACGGGGATGAGAAATACGACGGCATTGTGGTTTGTGGAAACAGGGATGATGGAGACAGAGGCGCTATTGAGGTTGGAGAGTGGAGACAGGGTTGTGAAGGTTGGAGGCGAGGATGTGGACGGCTGGAGATGGGGCTGTGGAGGCGGGGTTGTGGAGGTGGTTGACCTGGAGTAGAAGAAGGTAGGATTGTGGTGTGTGGAGAAAAGGGAGGTGGGCTGTGAAGTGTGGATAACGTCTGATAAGTGATACGGTTAGAATGTTAGGGTTAGGGCTAAGTTTTTAAAACATATGAATTAAGATACTTAACAAAAGGAAATAAATAATAAAAATAAAGTTAAGTTTATTTATACGAACATAAACGAACGGACATAAATGAACGAACATAAAAGAACGAACATAAACGAACGTTCATGAACATAAATGAACGAACAAAACGTCTGTTCATGTTTGTTCGTTTAATTAAACAAACAATAAAATTGTGTTCGTGTTCATTCATTTATTTAAATAAACGAACATAAACAAACTTCCCGCCAAATAGTTTACGAACAGTTCATGAACGTTCAATTCGTTTACATGCCTAAATATAGTATAGATAATGGATAAAAGTTGAAGTTTACTCATTATTTAATATGTAAAAGTGTTTGATTCAACTTCATTTTTTTTTTTGAAATAAATGTGATGTACTATTTAAAAATATCAATTAATCAACTTTTTTGGTTACAACTAATATATTGAATACATTTTTATATAATTCTTGTATAATTAATATAATTCTTGTATAATTAGCTAGGGTACATTAAATTAGCATGTTTCCAAGTTAAATATAACTAAAAACATTAAAACTAAAACTTTAACTAAACTAAACAATGCTGGAAACTTCGTATGCGGCCCCCCAGTGGCAAAGACAAGGGCATAGCCCGGCCCACCCCGGACGTACGAAGCCCCTAGCTCGCCTGACAGCCCGCTTTCAGGGAAAACCCGACCCACATACCCGCCTGAAGGCACGACAGTAGTGAACCGGTAAAACCTGGCGAGATCAGGACTCGAACTCATGAC
This sequence comes from Ambrosia x helenae, assembly GCA_030844895.1. Lineage (NCBI taxonomy): Eukaryota > Viridiplantae > Streptophyta > Magnoliopsida > Asterales > Asteraceae > Ambrosia > Ambrosia x helenae. The sequence continues at coordinate 94,299,255 of CM061224.1, read as the reverse complement.
CAAAGGCCATGAGTCATCCATCATTTCTCATTATGTCCTTCGTGGGAATCGAACCTGAGACCTCCAAGAGAGATCCCTCGTCCATTCACCAACTGAGCTACCCGTGAAGGACCATTAAAAATTTAACAGACGGTGTTTCTTTTTCTAAAATTCTAATGCATATTAATAAATGAGTAATCATACATACAAAGTAAAGACAAGGAGAATGGTAAATTGCTAGGGCTAAGAATAGTATTGTCGTTGTATAGTGACGATAATGATTCGATTTTTTGACCACAGTATTGTTTTTTTCGTGTTGACTAACCAAGAAGATAAGAAGACGACGAAAGAGAAGATGCAAAACGTTGTATACATACATACACATGTGCCCTCAAGAGTTACACGATACTTGGGGATAGCGCATTTACGAACCACACGTTTGACAACTATATATGTCGTACGTAGATTGAAAAGTTAAAAAATTGAGAAAGCCTTGAGGGGACGGAACGCCATCAGAATTGGTCAAGGATACCCCACTACCAATACACAGTAACACCATCGCCACCCATGCTGGTAGTGGTCCCGTAGACCTAATTTTGGTTGTAGTTAACGGGCCGGTAACCATGGGTTTATTGATTTTCATTTTAAAATAATTCTATTTTTTTAACTGTTTGTTTTATTATTTAAACTGTCGGTAATATTGTTTAAACTATGTATTTATGATATGTTTATAGGTTCCGTTTAAATTTAATTAAAGCATAAAAATAAATTAAAACCTAATTAAATAAAAAAACGTAAAGAATAACATAAAAAACTGAAATTCATTAATATTAAACATAAAATTGAAATACATTAAAAAAAATAAAAAAAATTACAAGTTGGCGCAACAGTTGCCATGCCTCGACATGGTCAAAATTGTTATTGTATCGAGCCGCATAGTCCACATGCGTGAACTCGATAGCCAACCCAGGGTCGATGCCCGGGTTCTCCCTCAACGTGCGGGAGTGGAGGGTGGTCCACTTCCGTTGTAGGCTCTCGATGGTCCGGTCGTTGATGTCGACTTGCTGATTAAAGTCGGCCAACACGCGGTCCCAGAACACCTCCGGGCGCGACCCCTCCCCCGAGCCCCCCCCTCTCGAGCGTAAGCGTTGTTGTATAGCCGGGTCGCTTTGAGCGTCTTTGTAGCACACCACCAACGCGATCTCCTCTTCCTCGTTCCAGCGAGTCATCTTTGTATAGAGTGTGTGGGGGTGTTTGTTTGTTTAAACCGTGGGTTGTGGGTGTGAGTTTTAACCCCTAAGGTTTGGTGTGTTTATATACAAATTTAGGGGACGGTTTGGTGTGTTTAAAATTAATTTTTTTTTTGCACGGTTCAATGTTAAAATTTAAATTTACAAACCGTTTAGGTAGACGGTTTCAATGCTAAATTTATTTTTTTGAACGGCTGCATGAATTCAATTCAATTTTACTGACCGTTTAGATGGACAGTTTCAATGCAATTGACCTTTTTTTACCGTATAATATTATTAAACTGTGGGAAATTAAAAAAAAGTTTAGATATGTATTTAAATGAAAATAAATAAAAGAATCAGTGGAGTGATACCACTAAAAAACTGTTTTAATAAAATGATGTGACAATACAGGATTGGTTATAATCAATAAAGTGAAAAAAAATCAAAGGTTACACCCATTCCGCTGTAAGTAATCATAAGTGAATATACATGTGTTATGTGTATGCCTTGATTCATATGAAAAAAAAAACTTATGTAAAAATATTTATGAATGTATAAAATATTCAAATGTGAAATTTTATCATAGCTTTTTATTTTTTTCTATGGTTTAGGATGTTAGCATCTGAGTTTGATTTGTTATGATGTTTAGTAAATGAAACAGTAATGAAGATGAACAATAATAATAGAAAGTGTAGCGGAATAGTAAACTTTAAATCATAACAAACGAGATAATTGCTTTTAACTAACACAGATTCAGTATAGTACACAATTTCTCCCCATCAGCCTGATCACTCACAACTCTGTTTGTCTAAGAGAATGTTTGGATCGATGAATAGAACAGTACATGCACTGTTCTATTTATAGACAAACTAAAACTTTGATGACCTATGGCTGACATCACCTAAGACAGCGACATCTAACAGATATAACAACATAAATGAGAATTCGGTTAAAAACCGAATTCAAGGATCGATTAAGCGAAAACAACTCGGTTTCAGACGGGAGATTTGAGACGAGACAGAAACATACGATAACAACGTCATCACAGATTCGTATTAATTCAGAAACGGTTACAGACACTGTCATAAGTAGGATAAACATCTATCTCGGGGCCGGGGGAGGTCGGGCATGACCTCCCCCTTGAGAGCATTCAAAGTACAAACTCAAATCTATAAATGAAAACCAACACATGAGATTGCTATTTATAGTCCAAAACCATAAGTCACCTTCGCCCATTTAAGGAGGTCGAATGTGGAATTCTTCCACATTCGCACCATCTCAAATGGTCGAACCTAGACTTAGGTTTTGGTCTATATTCACAAATGCATCAGATCCATAAAATGCCCTTATGGATCACCACAATCTCATGTAATACAATACAAGACTCAACCCTAGTCTATTCGACAGTGACGTCCACAGAAAGTGCATCAACAATCTCCCCCTTGGACGTTGCTGGCGAATCCCAAACACACTTAGCATCTTCAGTCAGTTATTGTTGAAGTATCAGACATATTGTTACATCAACAATCTCCCCCTTGACTGATGCTTCACCAAGTTTCTCTGAGATCTCGTATGATAAATCAATCATGTTCTTGAGTAACTTCATCTGTTCGACAGAATACAAGCCGTAGACGAGTGGATCAAGCAATCAGAAGTTTTCAGCAGGAACTACCAATACTTATTGAGGACTTGAAATACTTCAGAAACTGAAGTTTTTGGTAGGGCCAACAATATCTACCAATAGCTCTTGAAATTCTTCAGGTCTGTGATCTTGAAACTTTCGTTGAACCTACGTGCCACATGACTCCTACTAGGATACCTCACTACTTTCAGAACATTGAAATCTCAAACTTGATTTCCTTCTTCATAACAACTCTTTAGAACAAGTTCCTTCAAACACACAGGAACTGGGTTGACTGTTCTCATCATGCGGAATAAAATCTGTCTATTTTCTGGCCCATAATAGTCATTTGAATCTGATTATCATACTGTTGATTCTCATGACTACCCCACAATCAAACGTTTCATCATCATCATTTCTTCAACAATTTGGGTAAACCTCATCACCATTCTCCCAAAAATCTTCAAAAATAATTTTTTTACCCCTTAAAATACCAATTTTTCATTCTCTATGTCGAATGGGCGAAGGTGGAAATAAAGCTACGTTCGACCGTTTAATAAGGTCGAATGTACCATGATTGGTTGAAATCCCACATTCGCCCAGTAATTAGGTACGAATGTAGAAAATTCTCACTTTCGCCCTAAAAGTTCTACATTCGTCCATTTACACTCCACATTCGTCCATCAAATCCTACTTTCGCCCAGTAGAATTCCACATTCGCCCACCCGTTTTTCTGAAAGGTGCGAATGTGCAGAAAAACGTGTTCTTGTTTAATATTTTCTGCAAATCAGCCCATAAACACTCTGATTGTTCGAATTTGATGATGAAACTTGTACAGAAAGGTGCGGAAATGAAAACCTAACCCTCGAATTCACAAAAACATGGTGAAATCACATGATTTTGGGTTCAATTAAGAATCTAGGGTTTCTAGGGTTTCAACCTTTCATTCAAAATCTGATTTTAACGTTTGAAATCATGAAAACGAGCTGTGATTGATTCAAACGACTGTTAGATCGTTCAAATCGGTACCATGGCTCTGATACCAGTTGAGAATTCGGTTAAAAACCGAATTCATGGATCGATTAAGCGAAAACAACTCGGTTTCAGACGGGAGATTCGAGACGAGACAGAAACATACGATAACAACGTCATCACAGATTCGTATTAATTCAGAAACGGTTACAGACACTGTCATCAGTAGGATAAACATCTATCTCGGGGCCGGGGGAGGTCGGGCATGACCTCCCCCTTGAGAGCATTCAAAGTACAAACTCAAATCTTCAAATGAAAACCAACACATGAGATTGCTATTTATAGTCCAAAACCATAAGTCACCTTCGCCCATTTAAGGAGGTCGAATGTGGAATTCTTCCACATTCGAACCATCTCAAACGGTCGAACCTAGACTTAGGTTTTGGTCTATATTCACAAATGCATCAGATCCATAAAATGCCCTTATGGATCACCACAATCTCATGTAATACAATACAAGACTCAACCCTAGTCTATTCGACAGTGACGTCCACAAAAAGTGCATCAACAATAAAACATCTGATCTATATAACCACTGTTACATTGGAAAACTCTGATGACTAAACAGCTGATGGGTAAACTCTGATAGCTTGAATAATCTGTTAGAGCCTAAGTGCTGTTGGCTCCAACAGACCTTGTGTCTTTAACAGTCCTTTGGCTCAGCAGTTGTTTCTTCAACAGTACTTTGTGATCACCAGTTGTCCAGTAGATGATAGGGAACAACAGTTGTTAGAGTCAACAGTCTTTTGGGAGGATCTTTCATGAAAACAACTGTTTTATTAAGGATCATATATATAGTATGTTTTGGCTTTTCATATCATCTGTTCTTCTCCAGGTCAGCAGACCCAACAATCTCCCCTAGAACAGATGATGCCAAAACTCAACCTTTATTGCTGATCTTTATTCCTCATCAGACTTTCTCTAATTTGGCCTTTGAATTGTAGTTCAAAATGAAAAGAGAACAAGTCTTCAGCATCTCTTTCTAGCTCTAAGTTCAGAAGGTCTTGGAGATCATTTCAACACATACCATATGCATCATCCATTCTTAGCTTTTGAGCTTCTCCACCAGATCTGAGCAGAGTCAATTCGTGGGTGTCTTTGTTGACCTTCCACTTTAGAATTTTTGAATCTAAAGAGTTTTTGAGTTGCAGATTTATTCTAGATGAGTTTGGTGATGGAGGCCTGCCTATGATTCTTCTTAGCTCTTCACTGATTGGATCAGAGAAGTAGTGCACTTGGTTGAAAATCCCTTCTTTCACAAGAGTTTAAGCAAACTCCTTTTCATCCTCCTCAGACATCTGCTTCTGCTTTTTGTATTGTTTCTTGATAACAATGGTGAGATAAGATGTTGAGAGTAGGTTGTCTAGTGAAAAAGTCTGTTGAGGTTTTCTAACCACTGTTGCATCAGGGTAAACTGGTTTTCTTGAAAGTGTAGGGTCAGTATTTCTATTCTCTTCAAGTTTCTTGTATGTTTCAACTAACCTCAGCTCAGCCCATCTTACCACAGACCTCATCTCTCCATACTTAGCAGCAACTATTTCTACCCTCATTCTTTTGAATTTCAAGGCTCTGACAAGGTCGTTACCTTTTCTGAAATCAGGAGCAGAAGCCTCTTGAGTAGGATGCTTGGCCATTTCTTCAATTCTGTATAATTCTTCTTGAAGGGCATGAGTGGTCCAGCCTGCAAATTGTTTTCTATTTGCTTTGTAAGGTTTAGCTGCCATGATTTGATCTAGAATAGATTCTCTGACTACCTTTTCCAATTCACCATTGATTGGCTGGTTAGAGATGGAATTGTTCAGGGTCTTAGCAAAATCTTCAATCCTGCTCAATTTGCTAAGCTCTGCTGAATGAATGCCCTGAGCTGTCCTGTCATCCTTTCCTTTACATTTCTCCTTGATTATCAAATCTGTCTGCTCTGCTTTCATTTTCAGGTATTCATTATTGTTTTTGGGTTTAGGCAGATTTGGGAGAGATTGGAAAGTTCTTTGTGATGGGTCCTCAGTATTGTAGAAGGATTGAATTTCCCCCTTGAGTAGATCAAGTTCAAGAGGATACTGAGCAGCCAATGGTGTGATGGATGGTGGTGGTCCATGGGATGAAAATTTAGAAGTGTGTGGTGAGAAAGATGATAATGGGATGGCTGGAATGGGTCCAGATTGTGGTGATGAAATGGGTGTAGGTGTGGTCTCTATGTTCTCATCCTGTACCACAAAGGTTGACTTTCTCTTCCTTTTGTACAGGATCAGAGGAGATGATGGTGTTTGTGAAGCAGTGGAAGTGTTAACATCTGTTGGCACTTGTTTAGGACCATCAGATGTTTGGTGTTGAGATGATGATATGGATGGCATAGAAATGGATGGTGTACTGGTGGTGGTTGTTGTTGTAATGATGGGTACAGTGGTTGTAGTTGTGGTAGGTTCAGTGGTTGTAGTGGCGGTAGCAGCAGTGGTTGTAGCAGATGTTTTAGGAACAGAGGTTTTGGATGGTGGTTGCCTAACATGTTTTGCATGCATTTTCTTCCTTTTTAGAGGAGCCAACATCTTCAATTTCCTACTGTTGTTCTTGTTTCCTCTACACAAGAAACTCTGCTTTGACTTCCAAAGTCTCAGACCTTTTCAACTTTGCTTCAACAGCCTTTTCAGCCATGACATTTGCAGATTCATCAATCTTCTTTGCCCTTTTAGTTTTGGCAGGTTCAACAATGGTTTGAGCAGTGGATTGTTGTGGAGCTGAAGCAGACCCTGGTTTGTCAGCAGGCTTTTGTGATTGACCTTTTTGCGAAGGTGGAATTCCTAAGGGATCTAACTTTGGCAATCTATCTCTGCCATTCTCCCCCTTTTTGGCATTATCAGCAGTAAACTCATCATCATTTTCATCTCTTAATATAGTTGTGGGGGCAGAGCCAGTGGTATTCAGAAGATGATCTTTAATGGCTTTGATATCTGCTTGGGTATCTGTTTACCTAGCATCCACCATGGTTCTGATTTGAGCCATATAAGTTTCATGTGTTTGATCTGCTAGTTTTCGATGAGCTATGATGATGGGGGCTAACAGACTTGCATAGCTCACTAGCATTGTCTTGTGTGGATGGTTGACTTTTGGTGAGGGTAGCCAAAGTTTGCATCATTGTCTTGATATCAGTCTTGATTTCATTCACTAATGACTCAATGATTGTAACTCTCTCCGTCAATTCCTGGTATCTTAATACATCACCTAATTTAATAGGATCATCTGAATTCCTACTAGAAGTGGTAGTTGTAACTGGTTCAGTTCTAGGAGGTGAGTCCATAGAATAGAAACCAGATGCCCTACCCCTTTGTCTTGGTTCTGGGGACTTCAACTGGTTTTGGGGTCACTATAGTGGCCTCATCAGTTGTTGCCTTCAAGGAAGTCTTAGGTATGTAACCACTGTCCTGTTGTGAGACAATGGTCTCTACACGTAGTGGTTGTTTCACTTGAAAAACCACCTTGAGTTACATGTAACTCAAAGGGTGTGGTCTCCTCTGTTTGTGGGCTAGCCAAATGACTTTTCTCAGGCCCAATCACTTGTGGGAGTATGCTCTCAGTGATAGGTGATAGAGAGGAATTGGGATTATCCTGATTTTTGTCAATGGCTTCGAACAATGGTTGCATTGTGGGTGGAATGTCATGTGATGGTGATGGTTGGGGAGTGAAAATAGAAGCAGTTTCGGGAGAAGGGCTTTTGAACATATGGTCAAGTGACTCATATGCTTCTTGATGTGTGTCCCCTTGGCTTACAACATGATCCTTTTGTGAGGATACATGAGGAGTTTGGATGAGTGGAGATATATCTATCTGTTGAGATGAAGTATCAACAGTGGTTGTTTGTTGCATTTGTGTTACAACATGGATTTCCTCTTGTATCTCATCTTCTAGAGTTATCCTTTTTGGTTTCTTTTTGGGGGGCTTAGTGGATGGAAGTTTCTTTTTGGTAGTGGCTGGTGTGGGTTTCACAGCACTGGATGTAGTGCCATGATCACCAGGAGCAGTGGGCTCAGCAATAGAGGTTTGGACAATAGTTGTTGTCTTAGCACCCTTTGCTTGTGTTTTGGAAACTTTTGCTTTTGATACTTTTTTTTGGGTGTTTGGACCTAGCATTCTTGTAAAAGTTTCTTAGGAAAGGCTCTTCATTTGATGAGAGTTTCCCTTACAAAAATCCTTTTCAGGTAAAACCTTTTGTAGGAAAAAGCTTAAAAGTCTTGGGTATAAAAGAAAAGCATTGTTTGACCCAGACTTGACTCCCTTCACATTTGCTACTAAATCTAGAAACAGTGCCTGGGATAGATTGTAGTCAGTATCTGACAACATTGCATATCCCAATTACTGAACTTTCAATGGGATTTCATTGAAAGCAGTAGTTTTAGCAGAGAGACAAATAAGGAGGGCATGAAAGAAAATTTTCCTGGCTGGGGGAAAATATTTTTTGAAAATTGTTGCCCCAGTCATTTGTGCTTCATAACCCTTCTCTAAAAACTCTGTGTGAAGTTCAGTCTTAGAGAAAGAATCCATACCTGTCAGGTCGTTGAGTGAGAAGGTTGTGGATATGGTTTGGGGGGTTATGGAGACATGTGTTTCTCCAATTTTGGAAATAATGGTTGTTGGGTTTTTGTCTTGAAGCAAGGTTTCAGCATTTAACCAAAATTCTTGGAGAGTGTCAATGTAAATGGGAGAATCAGCGGTGAGGACAGGCAAGTATTTGGATTTTAAAATGACGTCAATGACGGAGTGGAATGGAAGGTTTTCATCTGTTTTGGCCAGATATGGAAAGTAATTATGAGGGGCTTTTGCTTGAAGATCCTTGTTTTGGATTTCGAGTAGGATGATCAATGGAATTAGGTTGAAGGTATGAGGTTGAAGAAGGTGGTTTTCAGTATTTTGAATACAATGAGACAGTGTAACAACTATTGGGGGGAAAACAGAGTTTTTATAGTCTTAGCTGAAACCGTTGATGTGGCCAAAGCACTGCTTTTGAGAGCAGACGTGGCAAACATCTGATGAAGCAGACGTGGCAAACAGCTGTTGAAGTTTTCCAAATCACTGATGGAGTTTTTTTTATATTGCTTTATATATATATATATATATATATATATATATATATATAGTGGAAAACAGTTGTTTTATCTGATCAGTGTTTTGAAACAGATTTTTCTACCAACAGTTGTTGGATTATCTGATCAGATTTTTGAAATAGATTTTTCAACTAACAATGGATAACATTTGATGAAACAGTGGTTGTTTTATCTTGACAGATTTTTCAACCAAAAGCTATTTTTAAGTATGGATTTTTGATTTTCTGAAAATATTTTAATGTTTTATTTATGAAAACATTTTGTTTTTAATCCATGTTTAGCATACCAATCCGAGAGATCAGATTTTCAAAGGTAGATGTGTCTAAAGCTTTTGTCAACACATCTGCCAGTAGATCCTCTGTTGGAACATGGTGCAGAGAAATCAAACTTTCTTCAGCTGCTTGACTGTCCAACATGAGTGGAGTTCTTAGTGCAGTTATACCAAAATCCAGTAGCTGGTTTTGAAGCCACGTGAGTTGGGCTGTACAGCTTGCAGCAACAATGTATTCAGCCTCTGTTGTTGATGTTGAAACAACTGCTTGCTTTTTTGCTTTGCCAAGAAACTAAGGCATTCCCTAGAAATTCGCACCCACCTGATGTTGACTTCCTTGTGGCGTGGCAACCAGCAAAATCACCATCTGAATAACCTGAAAGCTCAATATTTTCATTAGCAGGATACCAGATACCAAGTGTCACACCCCGCCAAGGCGGAAACACGGGGATGCAACGACCGAAAGGTTTTCAAGCACAAGGTTCAAGGAATACACATTTATTCAAATAGTACCACTATAAATGATGGAAATTGTCATGAATTTATTGAAAATGATACCATAATGTTAACATAAGAGACATTGTCTAATATTCATGGGAATTGAAAACATAACATCTTGAAACCGACAAAAGCCATCAAAGTGATACCACGGGGTGCATGCTCGAACCCTTCCCTCAATCCTCGGTGGCCCTCCATTAGTTACCTGAAAAACATGCATAACGAGTTCTTGACACTGGTATACTTTCAAGGGTAGACCTCTGACCAAGCCCATTTTTGTGACTTTATTTATGGTTTTAAAGTTCACATGGCCAAGTCTCCTGTGCCAGAGATCAGTCTCTGAAGTTGATGCCCTTCAGAAGAAACAGGCAGTGTTGTTCAGTACTTTGTCCTTCTCAATGTCCATTGCATAGATATTGCCACATCTTTTGGCTATCAACAAAGTATGATCTTCAATGATCTTCTCTATCAACTTCTGGCCTTCTGGTGATATGATCTTGCATGTTGTCTTTGTGAAAAAGGAAGAATATCTTTTATCACACATTTGTGACACACTAAGCAAGTTGTACTCAAGGTTTTCAACCAGATTGACCTTGTCAAACTGTATTTTTCCAGAAGAGACATTGCCATGTCCTAGAACATATCCCTTGGCATTGTTCCCAAAGGATACAGATCCTTCTCTTTGACTGATAAAATTGTTTATCAGGTATCTGCATCATGTCATGTGCATTGAGCCTCCACTGTCAACATATCAAATGCTATTTAAGCCTCTGGAGACCCTCTGCACAAAGTAGCAAATTAGTTAGATTTGGGAACCCAAGCCAGTTCGGCTTTGGGTTTGCTCTTGAGAACATGAACAGTTTGTTCTTGACCAGTTTGAGGAATCCATGTCTTTTTGGCAATGGATTTTTCTTTAAGAGCAATGGTGGTATCCTTTTGAGGACCACTATCAACTTTGGTCATTAGTAGTTTTACTATATTCATGAGATCTTTAATCTCAGTAGTTTGTGAAACTGCTGATGATGTAGGTCTAACTACTGAAAGAGAATTTTGAGAAAAAGACTTTTGTTGAGATTTCATCTTTTTCTTAGAAAAGGTGTTGCTAGGTTGTTGTTTGTTGGGAAAGAAAGTTTCTTCAAAATCATTTTTGAGTTGTTTTCCCACAACCAGTTGTGAAATCTTCTTGTTATACTGATTTCCTTTTCTATATCTACAAAATTTTGTCTTGTGGTTAAATAAACCACAAATTTCACATTCTTTTGCCTTCTCTTTTTCATTTTGAGATGTTAAAGGAAAATTTCTAACAGTATTGATTTGATTTTGGTCATCAGTAGTTTTCAGGTTCTCAACTCCTGATGTAGATGAAACTACTGATGGCTTAATGTCAGATTTGTTCAGTACTTCTGAAGAACTTTCTTTTTCAGTTTTTAGAAAGTTTTCATGAAAAGATGTGCATTCTTTCACTTCAGAAGTTTGATTTTGAACTATTCTACTCCCATCATCAGTAGTTTTGGGAGTAAAATCAGTTGGTGTTTCAGTGTGATTGTACCCTATGCCAAACCTAACATTTGATGCACTTTGTTTGTTAAGAAGCAGTTGGTACCCTTTACATGACTCAACCCATTTCTCACATTCAACCTTGGTGTCAGCAAGCTCTTTTTTTTGACATTTCCTAGGTCTTCTATCATGATTTTAAGTTGTGCTTGAGTTTCAATAGCATTATTTGTTAATTTAGAATTATCCTTTGATTTTGCAGCAAGTTTTCTTTCTAAATCACATTTTATTTGAGTATATTTTCTCTCTGAGTCATTGGCTTTGCACTGTAAATGCACATTGGTCTCTCTTATGAGAGCAAAAGATTCTTTGCATGAATTTGAAAATAGTTTTGTCAAAGATTCTTTTGATACCTGAGATAAGGCAGATTTAGAGGTGCAGCCCTCAAATGCCATCAAGGCAAAGTTCTTTCTGCCATTATCAGGTTCTCCCCAGTTGATGTCAAACATTTTGTTGTCTGCATCAGGATTGCGTTCAGTTGTGTCAAAAGGAAAACTGCCCTAGTCAACATACCTAAAGTAAAAAGACTTTGTTGTGAGGGCTGCTGAGTTTATGGAGGTTGTTGAGCAGGCATCTGTACATATTGTATTTGTGGCACATATTGGATTTGTGGAGCTTGTGCTTGTACAAAATGTGCACTTCCTCGTGTTCCATTATTCCTGTTATAACTAGGGTTAAACTGATTTCCAGACTGTGGTTGGTTATAGCTAGAGCTTCTACACTCTCTAGCAAAGTGTCCCAACTTCTGACACTCGTGACATCTAAGTTTAGATTTGTCAAAACCAACTTTTGTTGAACTGTTCAGTCCTGGAAATTTCCTTCCTGACCTTTTGTAAAATTTGTTAGTTTTTATACTTAACATGGCCAGTTGGTGTAAAATGTCCATTTCTTCCAAGTCATCACTGCTAAAATTTTTTAGGTCATCCATGATAAAACACATGTTATCCGCAGTTTGACTATTTTCATCATTGTCATAAGCTGGATATGATCTTTCTGATGAGATCCCAGCTGTTATGTCAATGTGGTCAAAAGATCCAAAATTATTTGAACAAGAAAGTGAGTCTTGTCCTAAAAGTGTTGTACTACCTGGTACATAGTCATCAGCTGTTTTGCCATAGTTTTGCAACTTTTTCTTTTGATCAATTTCTCTTTCAAAAGTTAGCAATCTCCCATGTTATTTTGTAAGAGTGAGGGAGTTAAAGTCTGGTGTAGATCTAAGGACTATTGAGTAAGTTTCCCATTTTTCTGGTAATGACCTTAAAAATCTATGAAGCATAGATACATTTGTGTAGGTCTGACCTTTTAATTTCAACTCAGAAATTAATGAGGAGAATCTTTCAAACTGTTGCGTCAAAGTTTCCCCATTAATATGAGTAAATGTTTCATATTGTTGAGCAAGGATTTCTCTGGTGTTGGCAATCACCTCTTCAGTTCCTCCAAACTGCTCTCTTAGGCAGTCCCAAAGCTCTTTGGCACTTTAACAATGTAAAAGTCCAGAGTAGATTTCATTTGGGAGAGCCATTGCCAACATAGAAAAAGCCTTGGCATCAAGCTCAAGTTTAAGGAAATCTTCATCTGTGTAGTCTTTTGGGTCTTTTGTGTAACACCCCAACCGATGGCGGAAACATCGGGGTGCCACGTATTGATGATTGTTTCAGTAGCACATGGTATAATTTAAATTTTAAATAATTTATTCATAACATAAATATCCAACATAAAGTGATGTCTAGGAATTCAATACATAATATCAAATAACAAAACTTCAATAGCTTCAAATAAAACTTCATGTTAAATCCTCATGCTAACTCAAGCCTCAGCTTCATTGTTACCTGAAACATGTTAATTTTGAAAATATTTTGGGTCAACAAAAGTTGGTGAGAATTACATAGGTTTTTGATAATTGAATAAAAATGTTGTGCAATTCATGTGTCATGTCAATCTAGTCCATATGTGAGAACATACTAGAAATAAATCGAGTGCATAACCAACCCTGATGACTGTTATAATATGATACATACCATACGCTCATGGTTCACTTGAATATGTTATGCGATAACAAACACCCACGCTACCTTTGTAGGAGGCACGTATCCGGGTGGGATTGTCAGTCCAATAGATCTATCAATGTATACCGTCGGCTTGTACGGAGTTAATGATTATGCTAGAATGGTGCTTACTCTAATCATGCTCAAGACATAATGCAACATAGAAAACACATAGACACATTGATGATTGAATTGCAATAATGATGTTATAACATGTTTCACCCCAAAAATGGTGATAAATAAAAGGGGCTATGTAAAACTCACCTTAACAAATGTTATACTTCTTGAAAAGATGAAATAATAGTGTTGCCCAAATAATGCCAAATATCACCCTATAATAAGGTAATAAATAAGTCTAAGTCTAATTAGTTTATAAGTGTATCCTAGGGTTTCGATTTGGGGATATCCAATTGTTGAATTTAAAATAAAATGTTAATTAAATAAAGGGAAATTTGATAATTAAATAAAAGAAAGTCTTTTTATATAATTTGAATTCAGAATGCTCACAATAATGTGTTTGAAGTATAAAAATAATTTTTATAAAATTATTTCCTTTAAAATAGATTTTTAAATCTATTTATTACAAATTGCCAAAATTTAACTTTAATATTCAAAAATACTAAAATTAAGGAATTACTATTTTAAAAATCATATTTCTGTTCTAAATATTTAAAAATAAATTGTATAAAATTTTGGTGCAAAAATAATGAAAATTGAATTTATTATGATTTAATTATGGTTAAAACTAACAAAAATTGATTAAAAATATAAAATAAATAATTTTTCAGAATTAAAAATCATTTCAGTAAAGTTTAACTTTATACAAACTCAGGATAATTTTTGTAGAATTTAATAAAATTGTTTTGATATTTTAATGGATTTTTATAAATATAATAGTATAAAATTGATTTAATTATTATAAATATTAAATAAATGAATTTCAGAAAAATAAAAATTGTAAATAAAACTTTGACATCTGTTTTGTTAAAGATAATTTTTTTAGAATTTATAAAAAGGTTTTAATAATTAAAAGTGAATTTACAAATTTAAATGTAATATATATATAATTTGGTTTTTAAAAAAAAAGAGAAGTAAAAAGGAGTGGAAAAAGGGACGCCCAAGAAGGAATCGAACCCGGGTGCCCTTGTTCACCAACAACGATCACAACCACTTGGCCTAGGCCTGTGGTTGTGATAATCCTCTGTTTTAATAATATAAATATACTGTGTCGATCTAGTTTTATCCCCAAATCGAATTACGAGCCCTAGCTTTTCCAATCAAACAATCCATACATCTTTAACCCGATTAGTGTTAGGGTTTTCGTTGTATGGACGCCGACTAACAAAACCCTCAAAAAAAATTGGACTTACAGTGTTGTTTCGATACTCGATTGGACAGTCAACTTAAAAGTCAAACTGTGTTAGCGTGGTTATATCAGAGGGTGTTTCAGAGCAATTGGAGGTTAAGAGAGATGTGTGAGCGAGTTGTGAAGGATCGCAGAAGGTCAATTTATAGTGCTAAGCACTGGTTTGATGTTTTTGGTAAGTATTGACCGTGTAATTATGAGGGACGCGTCTTGGGTTTAATTTTGGCAACGATTAATCGTGATTGATGTGTGTCCGAGTCATGCCAGGCCGAAAATCATCAATCCTTTCCATTCTTGGATTCAATTTCGCGTTTGAATGGATGGTTAATGGTATGGGTTGTCACAGTTGACTTTCTAGGTCAACTGTGATCAATCCAGGCCGGGTTAAAAGAATAAACGAACAGAATTAGGACAAATAAGATGGATGGATCAGCTGGTTAAGTGTGTTTGTTTGGGCCGGCTTGGGCGCGGGTTCGATTCCCGGCCCAAGCATTATTTTTTTTTGATAATTTCTATATATATATATACATATTATATATAAGTAATATAGTATTAGGGCTCCAAATGTATTGCAATAATATTTTTAAAAGATAAATAATGATGAGAAACTTGACGTTTTTATTCAAAATGATGGTAACGTACAAGTGTAAATGCGTAATGTTACAGTCTCCCCTACTTTTAGGAACTTCGTCCCGAAGTTGGAGTTGGAGAGTCTGGTGGAAAAAGATGTGGGTACTTCGACTTCATCTGGTCTTTACGTTCCCAAGTGAACTCTGGGCCTCGTTTAGATTCCCAACGAACCTTAACGATCGGAATACGACTGCGCTTGAGTTTCTTGACTCCAGTATCAACAATCTCGACGGGTTTCTCGATAATGTGCATGCTTTCATCGATTTGCACATCCTCAAGAGGAACATGAAGGTTCTCATCTGCTAAGCATTTCTTGAGATTCGAAACATGGAAGGTCGGATGAACATTGCTTAGCTCAGGTGGAAGTTCAAGTTTGTAAGCCACTTTTCCAACTCTGTCAAGAATTTTGAAGGGGCCTACGTATCGAGGAGCTAGCTTTCCCTTTCTACCGAAACGAATTACTCCTTTCCAAGGGGATACCTTAAGTAGTACAAGGTCCCCAACTTGAAATTCCAAGGGTTTACGACGTTTATCAGCATAACTCTTCTGGCGACTTCTAGCCTTGAGAAGATTATCCTGAATGAGTTGAATTTTTTCTGTGGTTTCCTGGATTAGTTCGGGTCCAGTAATACGAGCTTCACCAACCTCAGTCCAACAGACAGGTGAACGATCATGAAGGATTTCAGTTTTGTTAAAATCGATCTCTAAAATAGTGGGATTAACCCATCTATTTATAGAGGAACAGATACATGAACCTTGTTACAAAAGCAAGACTACAACAGGCTGTAGTCTTGGAACTTGTACAAAAAGATAAAGTAATGTTATAATACTAAACTACTGAAACATAAGGGCGGTGGAAAGATTCTGTTACAACTGTTGATGAGTGACAAACTACTGATGAGTAGTTTGTCTTCAGTAGTTCTTCAGTTGACTTTTCTGGTTTGACTTCAGAACTTCTGATCTTTACTCTTCAGTACTTTTTGAATCCTTCTTCAGCAGTTTCTTCTTCTTTCTTCAGTAGTTTCATACTTAGCATATTTTGGCAGAAATAGGAATTAGACTAAGGTTAGCAAAAGAGGTTTCTTCAATCCTTTTTGTCCTTACACATGAGGTCCATGAAGACGGCAGGGGCATTCGTTAACCCGAATGGCATGACTAAGAATTCATAATGCCCATAACGAGTTCGGAATGCAGTCTTCAGGATGTCATCTTCCTAGATCCGCAACTGATGATACCCTGACCGCAGATCGATCTTCGAGTAGTAGTTGGAACCCTGCAACTGGTCGAACAAATCATCAATCCTTGGCAACAGATACTTGTTCTTGATCGTCAGTTTGTTCAACTCCCGATAGTCGATGCACATGCGGAAACTCTCGTGTTTCTTCTTTAGGAACAGAATAGGCGCTCCCCACAGAGAGAAACTCGGGCGGATGAAACCTTTGTCCAGCAACTCCCGAAGTTGATTAGACAGTTCCTGCATTTCGGATGGTGCTAGTCGATACAGAGTGCGGGCTACTGGGGCAGCTCCTGGGACAAGATCGATGCGAAACTTGACTTGTCGTGGTGGCGGAAGTCCTGGCAAGTCCTCTGGAAAGACTTCGGGGAACTCTCGCACCACTGGAATGTCCACTATCTTCCGATCTTTAGCTTTTGGTTCAACATGTGCCAGAAATGCGACACAACCTTTCCTTAAGCATTTTTGTGCCTTAATGCAGGATATGATGCGGAAAGTGGGTAAACCCTGGCTTCCTCGAATCATTAAGGTTTCAACATTTGATAAGGGGATTCGAACCAACTTCTCGTGACAGACGATCTCTGCACGATGTTTGGATAACCAATCCATGCCAATGACGATATCGAAACTACCCAGTTGGATAGGCAGTAAATCGATACGGAACTCGTGGTCGTCGAGTAACAGAACACAATCCTTAACAATTTCCTCGGACGAGATCAACTTACCGTTGGCTAATTCTTTGGTGAATCGTGTTTCCAACTTACTAGATTTTAACCCAAGGTATTTCTTAAAGTTGGTGGACACAAAGCTAAAATCTGCACCTGAGTCAAAAAGTACCGATGCAAAATGATTGTTAAGGAGAAACGTACCCGTAACTACATTAGGATCATCTCGTGCTTCATTGGCTTCCAGCACGAACGCTGTGCCACGGGCTTGATTCTTGGCTTTGGGACAGTCCTTCCGGAAATGTCCAGTCGCACCACATTCGTAACACTCGATTCTGGCAGGGGGAGTGTTTGTAGCTTTGGCCTTGCAGTTAGCGGTTGAATGACCACGTTTACAATTCTTGCACAAGATGCTGTCACAGGTACCTACGTGATGGTTGTTGCATTTGCTGCAGTGAGGATGGGGCCCGCTGTATTTGCGTTTGGGCTCCTCGGCAGCTGTGGTAGCAAAAACTTTCACGGCATCTTGTTGTCGGTGAGAGGAGCGCTTGCTCTTCCGGTTGTCGGAACGTTTGCGCTTGTTCCTGGAACTCTCACTGGTAACCGTAACCTTTTGGTTCAACGAACCCATGCGAACCGCGTCGTCAGTCAAACTTTGAGCTAGGGTAACCGCAGCCTGGATAGTGGAGGGTGCCGATGCAGTGACCATATTGCGGATCTTTGGTGACAGACCCCATATATACCGCTCGACTCTCTTGTACTCAGGTGTGACCATGTGTGGGACCAGTCGAGAGAGTTCATGGAAACGAGTGGTATATGCAGTCACATTGGCATCCACCATAGCAAGATTCCAGAATTCGGCTTTCAGCTTTTGCAGTTCACTTCGAGGGCAATACTTATCCATGAGCAATGTTTTGAGATCGGCCCAAGCAAGACTGTAAGCCACTTCTCTGCCAAGGGTTTGTACTTGCAGGTTCCACCATGTGAGGGCTTCACCCTGAAAGGTACAAGTGGAGTACTTTACCTTTTGATCCTCGGAGCAACCGCTGATGTCGAGGACTGATTCGATTTTCTCTATCCACCGGACTATTCCTACAGCGCCTTCAGTTCCACGGAAGCTCCATGGTTTGCATGCCATGAAGATTTTGTATGAACAGCCGTGATTAGAGTTTTCAGCCTCGTGATCTGTTTCACTTCGGCGGCAACCGATACCTCCAGAACCTCTGCTTTAGTCGGCCCGAGCTGCATCGTGTTGAACAATTGCCTCAGCAATTACTCTAGCCAAATCGGCGGGAGTAGACGGTAGTGGTCCGCCTTCGGTTTTCCGTGTTGAATGTCGGGTTTGCATAACTAAGAGAAAGAACACAACAAACATGAGTAATGCATATAAATATATAAGCATACCATAACCAACACAATCATATAAATCAAACCATACACTAGCATATCCTTATGACATTCATACTTAGTTCCCAAAAGTGGTTAAGTTTTAGTACAAAACATGCGGTTAAACCGCAATTAGTTTTTAAGACATCACATCCATAGTCACAAAACATCATAAGTCAATACATGCATAAACATCATAAAACAAAACATCATCTAAGAAGGGGGTGGGAAAGCAGCAGCAAGAGAGATGATAGCCTCCCTCATGCGTCAGTCCATCTCCGCCATCCTACGCTCTAACATCTCAACACGTCTCCCCATCTCCGATCGCTCCACTACAGCGGCTAGTCTCCCATGCTCGGCCTCCGCCAACCATCCCTTGAGCTCCCGAACTCGGTCTCCTAAAGCCACTAGCTGTACGTCGTGGGATATGATAACACTGCGCTCCGAGCGAAGGGGTCTCCCCGATGAGCCTCCCAATCTCATAGTCTCGGGATCGTCCTCCTCGTCTCGATGCGCGAGGTCGCTAGTGAGGCTAGGTAGGTAAGGCCTCTTGCGGGCCTGCGAGTGTCTCTTAAGCCTCTTCGATGGCTTGCCTACCTCAATGGCTAAGGGTATTGGCTCGGGGATGACTGGCTGGACGGGCTCAGAAATAGGGACAGGGTCAATAGGGAATATCGGGGCTCTAGCGGGTATAGCAATGACAAGTGCGGGTTGAGCCCTCTTTCGAGGCGTACACTTGGTGACGTTACGTCCCGAAGTGTTCAAACGGAAATAGGGGTTTAGGCTGGTCGGTGGGGGTGAAGTAGAAGGGGCAATCGGGGGATGAGTGTCGGGGGCAGCTAGAGATGGGATGTCGTCGTCGGTGTCAACATCTGAAGTACGTCTATTGACCGGCGGAGGGTCAATATCCATCTCAGTGTCGGAAATTCGTCCACCTCCATGATGTGGAGACTCGGGGACTGGAGCAGGCTGTGTGAGTGGCAGCTCGTCTTCTTGGGGATCGTCTACCAGATAGTCTGGCTCGGAGTCAGAGGGAGAAATGAGATATATGGTGATAACCATGGTTCCTGTCACAACATGCACATATATGTAAATAATCACATGTGTAAATAAATAAACCATTGTACCCGTATGTCTTCGTTGAGTGGCTTGAGGTTTGAGGGGTGCAAGGCAAGACTTTGTGGCACTTTGTGAAAACGTTTCGAAAATGTTTTAATTATAGTTGACTCAAAAGAATCTTAGTTCGCTATAACCTCGTGCTCTGATACCAATCTGTCACACCCCGCCAAGGCGGAAACACGGGGATGCAACGACCAAAAGGTTTTCAAGCACAAGGTTCAAGAAATACACATTTATTCAAATAGTACCACCATAAATGATGGAAATTGTCATGAATTTATTGAAAATGATACCATAGTGTTAACATAAGATACATTGTCTAATATTCATGGGAATTGAAACATAACATCTTGAAACCGACAAAAGCCATCAAAGTGATACCACGGGGTGCATGCTCGAACCCTTCCCTCAATCCTCGGTGGCCCTCCATTAATTACCTGAAAAACATGCATAACGAGTTTTGTCAACAATAATGTTGGTGAGTCTATGGGTTTTGAACGTATAGTGAAATCAACGTGTAATTCGTGTATGACCAATCATAAGCTAGCTAAGCGAATGATTACTGTGAGAACCATGAGTCCCGTAACCAAACCTCTTGACTGTTGTGCCTCGCGCATTGTACTCCAAAGACAATGTATGTATAGTAGAATACTAACACTCTTTTGTATGTAACTGGTTAGAGCGACTAACCAAGAGTGGGGGTGTCAACCCAATAGATCTATTAAAGTGTTCCATGGCTAAATGTCTAGCTAATGGTTACAGTAAACGTTGTACGAGGACTAGTGAGCTCATGAACCGAAATGTCTCATGTTCCACATGGTAGTCATGACAGAATGTACACACACTTGAAAATGACACAAGTATTGATGCATGTGTTTCCCCCAAAATGTAAAATAGTAAAACGAGGCCATAGAAACTCACCTGTTTGAGATGTATGTAGTCTAGTGAGGCTGTAGATAGTCATGTCCCGACAATGATACCCTATGATCATTATGGACATGGTAAGACATCCGGTTGTTGTTTATCATACAAGTTGTTCACCCGACATTTGTAGACCCAAGTTTGTGGGTCGAGACTTTGTGCATGTGATGACTCTTAGTGTTTCGTGTTGGGTAAGCCCGCATTTACTAGATTGGCACCGATTATAACCAAAATGAGCCCCTTTTGTATTGTCACGGGTCCAAGTGGTTTCCAATGGATTATGTGTGAGATAATAAGTGCTTAAATATATGTTTTAACCATCATAACACACTAGAGTTTGTTAACATATGTTTGTTTGACTCTAACATGTGTTATCTCATGGTAGCCGAAGCTAACTTGTACCATAGCTTCAAAAGTTACTCGTTTAATGGATCGAAATCGATTGATCTTTGCTTGACGATCATGGTCGAGGCCTTCCAATGTGCAAAGATGTATGTCTAGTTGAAATCCGATTATAGTTTTCCTTAATAAACTCCTTAGTTTTCAAGTGTTCTAAACCATGAGTTTTGTTAAATAAAAACCGGTTAGTGGTTGGCTACTCCTTCTTGGTCTATGATAATTACCATCCCTTAACCCAACCATCTTGACTTGGAAACCGATTGCTATGATAATTAATGAGGTATTGTGAAAATGTGACCATTGTTAAGCCGATTATGTACAAGTGGTGCAATGTGTGATGATATACATGTATATATAACCGATTATAAGGGATCAAAGGTATGTTGGGTGAACATTGTATGGCCGAGTGTAGCTAGAGACTATGGTGACTCGATAACATACCTAGTGGATGCAAGGGGTTGGCCGAATGCTTGGATCCTTAGCCTCCTAGGTGAGCTCCAACTCTTTGATTGTAGTGGCTTGGAATGAAAGTAGCTAAGGTATTTGTTGAGAGGGTGATCGGCTGAGGGTGTGGCCAAGAGAAAGAGAAGTGTTGGTGTGAATTTGGGAGTAATCCATGAGTCCTTTATATAGAGTTTCAAGTAGTGTAGTGACAAAACATTTGTGGCAATCCTTCCTCTCTTGATCGATGGAATGTATAAAGGGATTGATCATCTTTTGATGCAAGTGTAGGTTATGTTTAGGCATGTGTGTTTGGGAGCTATGTGCTGATTGGATTAGACAAAACAATAAGGGGTAGTGTTGACTTGATTAGGAGATGTGTTAAGGTTTTGGATTGTATCTATTTTGGTGAGAAAGGATGATAAGTCAACATGCCTCTTGTTTTTGCACATGTACTAGCCGATTTCTTAATCTAGGTTATAACTAGAAGGTGACTCACTAGGAAGGTGGCATGCCATGTTTGTCTTGTTTCCCTTTTGGTGTTAGCTTACAACTAAGATATAGTTCATGTGTTTTTCTTGGGTACTTCGGCCGATTAAGGACAAGAAGGTAGGGGTGTAGCTTTGTTGGAAAGTGATGTCCCATGCCTTGTTTTCCTATGAAGTTGATTGTTCCTCCAAGTTCCAAGAAGTATACTTGTAATCTAGGCATGATGGTGACCTCTCCTTGTTTTGTGATCATACTTCGGTCGAGATACAAGGGGATAGGGAAAGATCATTATTTGGGTAAGGTTCTAGTTCTTGGGAGGAGCTTTGTCATCCACATGGACCCTTTTCTTGTGCAAGTGAGTAGGAGCTTGGAAGGTTGTTGTTGTTGTTCATGGGTGGCCGTAAAGAAAGGAGAAGAAGGAAGGTTGCCTTGGTGTTTTATCAAAGGTGTGCTCATGTTCTATCCATTTTTGTGTATGTGTGTAAGTGGTGTAGGCTTTTCATGTACCTAGAGGTGTAAGTATAGGCTTTTTGTTTGTTATCTTGTGAACACACACACATACGTGCACCTATATGTATGTATGTATATATATATATATATATACGGGTGCAAGTGGGGTTTGGTAGCTAGGAGTTAGTGTAGTGTTTAGATCCTTGTGTTTGTATTACCAAGTGTGATAGTGATGTATCAAGTTCTTGTAGTAGTATTTCGATCCATATCATGTGAGTTTAGATGTTCCCATGGTAATTAGCCGAGTATGTTGTGAACTTGTCGTGTGTGCACAATATAATTGAGGTCCTGAGATGATAATGAGATCACTTGTTCTAGTCATGTACCCTTGTTAGGAAATAAGAGCACATAAACACTTTCTTGATTTATATTGTTTAGTGTCAACTTATCATGTGTTAGGATGAGATACCCTTATTGAATGCTTGATGGGTGAACATCTGGGTGTTGTATGCATAAAAAAGTGTACAATGTTGAGTTCTCTGATTAACTCTTGCTTCACTAGACTGGGGGGGGGGGGGTATAATGCATGTAAAGCGTTTAATGATGCACATATAATGACGTAATAAATGAAATGTGTACGGGCGTTGACCTGGTTCGTTGACTGTTGTCACACCAAGTGTGGGAGCACCTTTTAGGTATCTGAATATCCTTTTCACACTAATAAGATTTGACTTTCTAGGTGATGTCTGGGATCTTGCACAGACACAAGTGGCAAACATAATGTCTGGCCTGGATGCAGTGAGGTACAATAAAGACCCAATCATGCATCTGTAATGTGTCTGGTCAACCAGTTCATCTTTCTCATCAATAGTGAGTAGCTTGGTAGTAGTACTCATGGGTGTACTGCATAGTTTACAGTCGCTTATCTCAAATTTTGTAAGTAAGTTTTTAACATATTTAGTTTGGTGAATGAATGTACCATTTTGCAGTTGCTTAACTTGGAGACCAAGAAAGCACTAGGGTTCACCCATAGCACTCATTTCAAACTCAGCTATCATGAGTTCCCTAAACTCTTCACACATTTTGTTACATGTGGATCCAAAAATGATGTTATCCACATATATTTGAACAATCATTAAATCTTTCCCTTTTCCATTTTAAAAATAAGGTTTTATCAATTTTACCTCTAGTAAAACCAATGGATAAGAGAAAGGTGTAAAGAGTTTCATACCAAGCCCTTGGTGCTTGTTTCAAGCCATACAAAGCTTTGTTGAGCTTATAGATATGATCAGGATGGAAGGTGTCTTCAAAATCAGGTGGTTGGCACACATAGACCTCCTCCTGAATTTTTCCATAAAGGAATGCACATTTGATATCCATCTGATACACCTTGATGTTGTGGTTGACAGCAAAGGTTAGGAAGAGTCTGATAGCTTCCAACCTAGCTACAGGAGCAAAGGTTTCATCATAGTCTATTCCCTCTTCTTGTCTGAAGCCCTGAGCCACAAGCCTCGCTTTATTTTTTTTTTTACAATAATACCCATTTCATCAGTTTTGTTCTTAAAGACCCACTTTGTACCATTTGGGCATACATCCTTTGGTAGTGGCACAAGTTCCCATACTTGTCGTCTTTTAAACTGAAGGAGCTCCTCTTGCATGGCTTCTACTCACCAGTTGTCTTTCAGTGCCTCTTGGTACTTGACAGGTTGTGTGAGGGATAAAAAGCTTGCAAAAAGACAGATATTTGAGTATTGGCTCCTTGTGAGCACCCGCTCTCTGATGTTGCCAATGATTTGGTCTGATGGATGAGCTCTAAGGTAGATTAAATCTCCCGGATTTGGTATGATGACATTTTGAGGTGAGGGACAGCGGTTTGGGGCCTCTGTTGTTGCAACATCTGTTTGCACTTCTGTAGTACCAACAGATGTTTGAAATGGAAGTGGGGGAATGGGTCCAAGTGGTGTAAAGGTGGACTGACCTTTGTCAACAAAAGTTGGACTTTTGTCAACAGATGTTTGAACAGTGGTTGAGCTGGATGAGGCAGTGGTTTGAGGGTAAGACTAGTCAACAGTGGTTGACACAGCTGTAGCAGAGTTTTGACAGATGTTTTGAACATCTGCTTCCTCTGATGCAGAAGTGACTTTGTAGTGAGATGGAATCGTAACATCAAATCTGTAGTCCTGTTGTGGAGACTGTGGTGTACCTGCACTGTTAGTTTTAGCAGTAATATCTTCAAATTTCAATTTTTCTAAATCAAACAGTTCAGCAGGATTTGCGGGGATTTTTAAGGATGAAAGTTCATTGAACTTTACATTCAGAGTTTCTTCTATTGTCCTAGTCCTTGTGTTAAACACTTTATAGGCCTTGTCCGTAGAAAAATATCCTAGAAAATACAATCTACTTTGGCTGCAAATTTTGAAATGGAATCTTTAAGATTTAAAATGAAACATGGGCAGCCAAAGATTTTGAAAAATGATATCAGTGGTTTGATTTTGAACAAGATTTCATAAGCAGCCTTTTGATGTCCAGGGTTAATTAAAACTCTGTTTTGAACATAGCAAGCAGTGTTTACAACTTCTGCCCAAAAGGATAGTGGTAAACCAGAATTTGCTAGCATAGTCCTTGCAGCCTCAATAAGAGTTTTGTTTTTCCTTTCAACCAACCCATTTTGTTCTGGTGTCCTTGGAATGCTAAACTGCCTCACAATTCCTTTTGACACACAGAAATCATCCAACTCCTTATTTTTGAACTCTGTTCCATTGTCACTTCTAGAGACTTTTACTGGCAAGTCATATTGCTTTTCAACTTTGGTGACAAAGTCCTTCAAAATACATGCAGTCTCATTTTAGAGTGTAAAAAGTAAGCCTATGTAAACCTAGAAAAATCATCAACTATGACAAGACAAAATCTCTTTTTCCTTAGACTCATAATTTTAACTGGGCCAAACAAGTCCATGTGCAGCAATTGAAGACATTGACTTGTTTTGGACTCATCAATGGATTTGTAAGAGCTTTTATGATGTTTTTCTTTTAAACAGGAAACACAATGCTCATCACATTTAAATTCTTTTGATGGAAGGCCTCTCACAAGGCTTTGTTTTGAGAGTGAGTTGATAGTTTGAAGGTTGGTATGACCCAATCTCCTATGCCACAATTCTGTCTCTTTAGTTGAGGCAGCAGAAAATAGACAGACATTTGCCATATGATTATCCTTCAACATATCAACTACATACACATTGCCACTTCTATGAGCAACAAGTTGTGCTTTGCTCTCAGCTATGATGGTGTCAATCTTTTTAACCATTTCTGGCCCAATAATCTTACAAGTTTTCCTAGTGAAGAATGACCCATAACCTTTGTCACTCATTTTTGAGACACTAAGAAGATTAAATTTAAGATTATCAATAAGATTGACATTTTCAAACTTGAGTCTCCCAGTCTGAACAGTCCCTGAACCCAACACCTTACCTTTAGAATCATTACCAAAGGATATATCACCCCCTCCATGAGCTAAGAAGTCCAGAAGTAGGGCTCTACATCCTGTCATGTGTCTGGAGCCTCTATTGTCTACATACCATAGACTATCTAACCAAGCAGAAGCTCCCTGCACATCAGTAATGAATTAGTTTTGGTGAGTGTCCAAAGCCAAGTTGGCTTTGGATGGGTTCCCAGACTTTACAAGCTCAAGTTTAGGAGAATGATCAGTGGTTTGAAGAAGTTTTTGAACCAAGTTCAACAACTGTTGTTGACCATTTGCCAGTGCTTGTATGTCAACACTTGGTGCAACAGATGTTTGGCCATTTCCTGTCAGATGATAGTAACCATAAGGATGCCTGTTCACTTTTGGTTTTGAAGGCCTTTTGGCTCTTCATAAACATGTGGTAGACTATGACAAGGTGGTTGTCCATGTCCTCTTAGAAACTTGTTTGATGGTGGAGCATCTGTTACTTGGACATCTCTAGGAGCAGAGGTTTCAAGATTTTTGGTAACAGATGTTTGAGCTGGTGTAAAAGTTTGCTTAGGCTTTCCTTTTGAACTACTTACCACTTGACTCATCTGAGTTTTAGCTTTATACTCTTGTATTTTGACATCAAAATTTTTGAAATAAAGACACTCTTTGGTTTTATGATTCTTTTTACCACATATTGAACATGTTGGTTTAGAATCACAAACACTTGTTCCTTTGTTGATATCATATGATTTTAGAAGAAAACAGTTTTTGGTAACACGGTTCTTCTTTTCACAAAAATCACAAAACAAGTGTACACCCTTTTCTTTCTTCTTCCCTTTTTCAATCTTCTTTTCAACAGATGTTTGAACATCTGCTGGAAGATCTTTTAAGGGAATGATTTTTTCCTACGGTGCCTTTTTACCAGCAAGGGTTTCAAAATCAATTGGTTTGAAGTTTTCAAGAACATCACACTCATCTGACCAGGTTGGTTTAAACTGATATTTTTCAATTTCAGTAAATGATGAGGAACCCTCTAGTTTTTCAAGAACATATTTTTTGCCATTAGGTTCAGTGATTTTAATTTCTTGACCCTCCAAATTAGTTGGGATAACCTCAACCAACTTTGGTACCCTTTTGTTAGTGTTTTGAGAAATCTGAGCAGTGGTTTCATCACAACCAATGCCAAATTTCACATCACTTTTGGTTTGTTTGTTGAGGGGCATTTCAAAACCTTTACATGATTCCACCCATTTTTCACACTCAACTTGGGTGGACTCAAGATCCTGTTTACAACTCTGATATTTAGTTATCATAGTTTGGAGCTGGTCTTTGGTTATACTTGCTTCATGTTTTAAACTGCTGATTTCAGATTCTTTTTCAGTTAATTTTGATTTTAACTCTTTTGAGAGTTTTTCAAACTGAACTTCATCCTCTAAAATTTCTTTCTATGGTTTTCATTTACCTCTTTAATGTTTGCAAATGCTATTACACATTTGTTTGAACATAAATCATTTAAGATTTGAGGAGATACCTTAGAAGCAACCATCAATGCACAATCACACTTGCACTCACAATCATTTTCACCCCATGGATTTGAGAGATTCACAACCTCTTCTTCAGACTTTTCATCTGGAACAACTATATCAACAACATCATTAGTCACATTTTCAGACTCAGAAACCACATCCTCAGATTCAACCACTTCAACAATTGTGTCCAAAGACATGAAACAGAAGTTTTCTGGTTCATTTTCAGTTTTGGTAACAAGAGCAAAGTTCTCATCTGTTAGCTCTTCTGGTAAACTGCTCCAATCAACAAAGCCTTGTGTGAAAAAGCTCTGTTGACTGGTCTCTGCAGGGGCAGAGGGTGGAGTAGCAGTTAATGGCATTTGAGCCTGAGCAACAGGGGTTTGAACATAGTGAATCTGTGAAATAGCGGTTTGGACATAGTGTTGTTGGCTCCAACATAAAACATCTGATCTATATAACCACTGTTACATTGGAAAACCCTGATGACTAAACAACTGATGGGTAAACTCTGATAGCTTGAATCATCTGTTGGAGCCTAAGTGTTGTTGGCTCCAACAGACCTTGTGTCTTTAACAGTCCTTTGGCTTAGCAGTTGTTTCTTCAACAGTCCTTTGTGATCAGCAGTTGTACAGTAGATGTTAGGGAACAACAGTTGTTAAAGTCAACAGTCTTTTAGGAGGATCTTTCATGTAAACAACTGTTTTATTAATGATCATATATATAGTATGTTTTGGCTTTTTATATCATATGTTCTTCTCCAAGTCAGCAGACCCAACATAGGATGTTCATTCTATCATTCTTTTGCCACATCACCATTTTTTCATCCTCAAACAAGAGAATCCATTATCCATCTACACTATTCTCAAACCATTTTTTTAAATAACACTTTAAATAAATAAAATAAGATAGAGAATAGTCAATAGTGTACCCGATTGCCACGGCTAACCTAAAGATCATGTATATTATTATCTATTAATATATATAAAAGAATTGAACATTGCTGACGTGGCGTGTAATGGTGCTTTCAACCTCTTCATGAAACTGTCACGTGGCATCATAATTAAAAGATTTTAGTGTTTTTGAATTATTTCATTTTTTAATTAAAAACAAGATAAACATAAAACCCTAAATTTATCTCTCTATCTCTACATTCTCAATTACTAAAATTAAATTGAGTTATTTTAGAAAAAAGAATTTAAAAACAAATTTAAATTTTTCTTTCTTGTGTTTCCTCCCATAATTTTTAAACGTTAATATCTTTTATATTCGAGATTTTTTAAATAAAAAAATTACACCAAATTAACGAGCGTTTTATTATTTTTCCAACGAGTACCATAGTGCTATATAAAAAACGAAGAAAAAACGACTATTTTTTGTAGGGATTTGTTCATACAGGAAAAAAAAAACACAAAGTGTTCAGGTTATTCATTAATCATGTTTTTTCTTTTAAACCAGGTTCTTATCTACGATGTTGAAATTCAGCCCAATCGCCATGCTATCATTGGAATTTTACACTTCTTAAAATGGATAGGTATACTTCATCAAGAGAAGCTAGGAGAAAGAATCGTGCAAGGTTATTTTTTTATTTATTTAATTACAAGAGTAATAATTATTACTATTAGTATTAGTATTATTAGAATGGTTATATTTTTCAACCCGGGACACTCCCGGGATAAAAGCTAGTTATTCATATTATAACAAGAAAAGTTATTTAAGTTGATGTAAACAAAATTAAACCTAACATAAGTTGACGGAAATAAAATTAAACCCAAGCATGATAATTGGGTGATGGTCAATGTTTTCAGAAAACGTCAAACCGGACGCCCCACCGGGTCACTGGTATGACCGATCTGGCCCGGTCAACAAGCCAACAAAAAGCAAGAAAAAATCTATAAAAATCCGGTTTGAACCCTCTTTTTCCGGTCCGACCGGCCGGTTCACTACTCCAACACCGGTTCGCTTGCATAGCGGTCCAACCCTCCGATCTGAACCAACACAAGTCTTGGAACCTGGCCTGACCAGCCAGTCTAGTCCGATTTTAAAAACACTGGTGATGGTTGTTAAGTGAGACTATGTCATCTATTCTAGTCATATAATAATTTAATTGCATTTTGTCGTCTACCTATTTGTAGGGTTCGATGTATCCATATGTAATAACTCACATGTGACGTATTCTTGAGACTAATTCATAATAAAATATAGTATATGCAAATGCATATGACATATACTATAGTCGTCGTGAAAAACAAAAAAGAAAATATTTTCACTAATAATTATGTATTTATTATAAACAATATATATACACACTGACACACAGAGGGGCCAAATTAAATACGAAGTAGAGCAGGTGTGCGAAACGTACGAAATAGCACAGTGCAATTTCATTGACGTATTCTTTTATTAATGAGGTGCAAGGGTAGACTAGTAACTTATCTGTTTTATATTCTAACAAAGTTTTCTTATATTTGCATTTATCGAATAAATACAAGCTGTGATTATATTGTATAACTTGGGTGATTATTATACATGGAATATACCAATTTTTGTGTTTTTTTTTTTTTTTTTTTTTTTTTTTTTTTTTTTTTTTTTGGGTATAGTTTGCTCTTAATTAGGGGATCACACACATGACATTAGCTTAATCTTACAAAGATCTTTTTATGTTTGCATGACTGATATATCGAAATAAATATGTGTGATTATTATTTTTGTAATATAAACAACAACAACAACCTTACCCGGTAAGTCCCACAATTAGCAATGCTAAGAGTAGGGTCTGGGAAGGGTGAGATGTAGGCAAACATTACCCATATCCTTACAGATAGAGAGACTGTTTCCAGATAGACCCCCGACTCCAAATCCTTAACGACAATCAGGGAACACTAAAAATATAATAAAGGGATACTGAATTTAGAGAAACATTAAAAGCATCATGTAGTAAAATAGAGGTATACATGCCAACAAAAAATAAAAATAAAAAAATAAAATAAAATAATACCACCCACAAACACCCAAAAACAAGACACCTTTACAAGCATCCTACCAGTGTAAGAAGAAGCTTAAGCTCCTAGAACCCCACTGCGATACAACCAAACCCTTCCTAATAATCCTTAACCTTAATCTTGTGCCTCCACGAACTCCTATCATCGACCATGTCCTCAGAGAGGTGCATCCCTGCTAAATCATGCCTAATCTGCTTATCCCAAGTTAATTTGGGTCTTCCTTTACACCTCTTTCCCTCTACAATAAGGGTTTCCACTACTCTAACTGGAGCTGTCATTTGCCTCCTCTTCACATGCCTATACCATCTTAATCTCCCCTCTTTTATCTTGTCTGATATACTAGCTACCCCTAACCTATCCATAATAACCTCATTTCTTATTCGGTCTACCCTAGTGTACCTGCACATCCACCTTAGCATCCTCATTTCGGCTACCTTCATCTTGCGAGCTTGTGTCTTTTTGATGGCCCAACAATCTATCCCATATAACCTAGAAGGTCTCACTGCAACCCTATAGAATTTTCCTTTTAATTTAGTCGGGAACCTTTTGTCACATAAAACCCCACTGGCGGCCCTCCACCTACACCAACCAGCTTGTATGCGATGGGTGACATCACTATCTAGCTCCCCATCCCTCTGAATAAATGATCCTAAGTACTTGAACTTAGTTGCCTGGGGGACAACTTGACCTTCAATCAAAAGTTGAGTTTTTTCATCGTTGTTTGCACCAATAAAACCACAATACATGTACTCAGTCTTAGAACGGCTAATCCTTAAACCGTTGCTCTCTAAAGCTGCCCGCCAACCCTCTAGTTTCTCATTCAGACTATGCTTGGACTCTGCTACTAACACAATATCATCTGCAAAAAGCATGCACCACAGCACTTACTCCTGAATCGACTTGGATAACTCATCCAAGACAACGGCAAAAAGGAACTGACTCAACGCAAATCCTTGGTGGAGTCCTACCCCCACAGGGAAGGAATCGGTATCACCTACTGGCGCGCGAACACTAGTTTTGGTCCTATTGTACATATCCTTAATTAAGTCTATATACCTCTCAGGGACCCCTCTACTCTCAAGACTGTCACAAATCAGTTTACGTGACACACTGTCATATGCCTTTTCAAGATCTATAAAGGCCATATGGAGATCCTGCTTTTCTCCCTATACTTTTCCATCAGCCTCCTTAGAATGTGTATTGCTTCCGTAGTTGACCGCCCTGGCATGAAACCAAATTGGTTTACTGTAGCCCGGGTTTCTCTTTTAATTCTAGCCTCAATAATCCTTTCCCATAGTTTCATAGTATGACTTAACAACTTAATACCTCTGTAATTCCCACAACACTGAGCATCGCCTTTGTTCTTATACAAAGGCACTATGACACTACTCCTCCACTGTCTAGGCATTTGTTTAGGTTTGAAAATACAATTGAACAAAGAAGTTAACCATTAGACTCCTTCCTCTCCAAGACACTTCCATACCTCAATTGGTATGTTGTCTGGACCAACTACCTTAGCCCTTCCCATCTTTCTGAGTGCAGACCTCACTTCTCCCCGTGTAATATTACGACAGTAGCAATTATTCGATTGCCGCCTATGGTTGATGGGGTTTTCATGGTCCTGTTGGAAAGCTCTCCCGTCGTTGAAAAGATTGCAAAAATATGTTTGCCATCTTAGCTTAATGTCGTGTTGCTTTACTAGAATATGCCCATCTTCTCCCTTAATAAACTTCACCACCCCTAGATCTTGCCTCTTATGTTCCCTAGCTCTGGCAATCTTGAACATATCATGTTCCTCCCCTTTAGTTTCTAGTCGTTCATACATCTTCTTATAGGCCATGTTCTTTGCCTCTGCCACTGCCTTCTTTCCCTCCCTCTTGGCTTCTTTGTATCTTTCCTTAAGTGTGACACGCTCCCGATCGTCTGCACACCTCAAAAGCTCTCTAAACCTATCATGCTTACCCCTAATTTTGATCTGCACCTCCTCAGTCCACCACCAAGACTCCTTATGCTCACTTGACTTTCGCTTTGTGACACCTAAAGTCTCAGTCGCCACCTCATTAAGGATACTCGCCATATCCTCCCACATCCAGTTCGCAACTCCACTCAGATCAGTCGTTGTCTTAGATAAGACCTTATCTTTGAATTTCGAATATTTTTCGCCCTTCAAGTTTCCCCATCGAATCCTAAGTCTAATATTTCTCTCTCCTACTACCAACTTCTCTCTTAGACCTATATCTGCCACCAACAAATGATGCCGAGTCACCGTTGTCTCCCCTGGTATAACCTTACAGTCCTTCCACCAATGTCGATCTTCTCGTCTCATCAGGAGATAGTTGATTTGCGTACTCCGCCCCCCACTACTAAACGTAACCAAATGAGATTCCCTCTTCCTAAAGAACGAGTTTATAATGCCCAACTTGTGAGCCACCACAAACTCTAAAAGATCCCTACCAGGTTCGTTCCTAACACCAAAACCAAAGCCCCCATGAACCAAGTGAAATCCATCACTATCCTCGCCAATGTGACCATTAAAATCACCTCCTATAACTATTCTCTCGTGTCTAGGTATGGCCCTCACTACTACATCCAAGCACTCCCAAAACTCTCTCTACTCCTAATCTCCTAGACCCACTTGTGGTGCATAAACACACACCACCGCCACTACATCTTCGCCTACTACTAATCTTAACACCATAATTCTATCGTTATGTCTTGTCACCTCAACCACTTCTTGTGTAATTCTGTGGCCACTAGAAAACCTACCCCATTCTTTGTCCCATTCGACCCTGAATATAACAATTTGTACCCATTGTATTCTCCCCCTCTATTTCCCTTCCACCTAGTCTCCTGCAGACACGCTAACTGGACCCTACGTCTCTTAAGTACATCTACTACCTCCAATAATTTACCATTTAGAGTTCCTACATTCCAAGAGGCCACACATAAATTATACCCCCTATCCCTTCCCCTACAAGCACCCCTCGTCCTTGAACATGAACTCAAGGCAAAATCATGACAACTATTGGCTATGATTGAGACTATAATACACGTAAAGTTGAAGAGCACAAAAGTTGACGATTATTTTATAAGTACGAAGATGATACACAAATACTCCGGGCAAATAGGTAAATAGGAGTACACAATTAATTTGTCTTGTTTCTTTTGTATCCCGGCAACAAACAAACAAAGAAAACCAACTTTTGTTTTGTGAAAACAAAACTTTTATTTTTGTTAATAGTTTTTAAGTCAAAAAATCCTATTTGGATTTGTTTTTAAACTGATTATTGTTTTCCCTTTGAACATGTTTCGAAAAGGAATTCATAAACTTTATTATAGGCTGCATTATTATATATAGTGTTTTGATTATATTCACCATCTAAACTATCATCTTATACCACATTCAAAGTGAAAACTCAAAGTAGGAAGTAACTTGCGAAAACCAACGATTGTATTAGTGTGTAGTGGTAGCGTTATAGTGGCGTTTTGGCCTCCATAGCGTTGGGGAACACCGCCCTCCCGAGCGCTATGGGGGCATTATGATTGTGAGGGTTATGGTTATGGCGAGCGTTATACACGAAGTAACCGTTAGAAAGTTGAAAAATTCGAACGTTGGAGCATTTATTGGGGGGGGGGTTAAATTTTAATTTCCACAATTTTTACACAAACACACACACACACACACACACACACACATATATATATATATATATACATATTAACACAAACGCATATACTTTTAACACAAACACAAACCTAAACCCAAACACAAACACAAACACAAACCGGAAGTATGGCACGGTGGAATAATCAGGATCAAATCCAGTTGGTGACGGCGTGGATCAACACTAAGGAGAACCCGCCAAACAATAGGGAAGATTTTTGGCACAATGTGTTGGCGGAGTACAACCGAATTAGCGAAACGAACAACCGTAACATTGATGAGATCGCCAGTAAGTGGTCTGTCATACAAAATAACTGTACAAGATGGCACACCGTTTATGAAGCGATGATGGAGGCGCACCCTGGCTTTAGCGAACAGATGGGAATTCAACTCACACACGACGCTTATCGGCAGCGCTACGGAAGCGACTTCCACATCACCAATCTTCTGTCGTGGCAATTGATGCGTTTTTATTTTGTTTAATGTTTAATGTTTAGTTTTAATGTGTATTGTGTAATATAATGTTTTAATGTTTAATGTTTAATTATTAGTTTTAATGTTTTATTTTTTTTATTTTTAATGTTAGTTTAGATAAACACATTATATAAAATTTAAATTAAAACGATTACATAAACACATTACATAAACACATTATATAATCCTAAATTACTTATTACAAACACATTACATAATCCTAAACTACTTATTAAAACATTACATAATTAAACCTAAACCCCCCACTACGGAGAATAATTATCCCAGTCCTCCAGTGTATACTTTGGAGGTGACACAGAACGGTCGCTATTGCGACCATCAGACCTCCCATCCCAGCGGATGCGGCCATAGTCAGGAGTTGATAAATAGTATGGTTCGTCATCCATACTCCTAGCTGTTTCATACTCCTCCTCAGTTGGCTCCTGAGCAGGAGGGCTTGGGTTGGGGATGGGGTTTGGTTGGGTCTTCACCAACCGTAGACCCAGATGCATTCCTCATCAGTGCGAGGAGCATCTGGTGTTGGTGGAGTGTACCCTGGTAGAGGAGGAATGGGGGTGTACCCTGGTAGAGACGGAGTAGGAGAGAACATTGATTGAATAGGAGGAGGAGAGAATATTAATTGAGTAGAAGGAGGATTATTTTAGTGTGATTATAAAGCATGATTATTAAGATATTCTTGTAATAAATAGTGTGATTATTTTATTGTTTACAATATGAATTATATGCATACGAAACAATTTAACAATTTTGTGTGATTGCAATGTGTGGGTTTTTAATTCTGTCTCATGCTTTAGAAAGTGATAAATATATATCCTGCATAAGTCATTGGGGTTGGTAATCCAGTGGTAAGGCAAAACCTTTTAATACATTATAAATGTGAGGTCTTGAGTTCAAGTCTCACAAGGAGTAAGAAATTCGCCTTTCAAAAAAAATATATCCTACAGTCACAAAACTGATCTATTTTATTTTCTGCTGTTTACAAATGTACCGCCACGTATTTACCTTCATAGTTAAATAGAGTCATAGGGTTGTAAACGAGTTAAATCGAGTCGGGATGGGCTCGAGCACAAGCCCGAAGCTAAACGAGCCTAAGAACAAGCCAACGAGCCGAGATAAGAGTCGAGTCGAGCCGAGCTAGGCTCAAGCTCGACTTAGTTACAAAATGAATTGACTCGGCTCATGTCGTTTCAATTGAGTTTTTTCAACTAGTTTTTTTCGAGTGAGCCCGGGTTGCAAGTCACAAGCTTTTTGAAAGCTACTACACTTCACATGCAACTTTTTAAACTTCTTCCGGACCGGCCTACATAAATAAGATACCAATATTAATAATAATTTAGTGATTTATTTTATTTTTATTAAAAGTCTTGTATATAGATTATATGTTGTCGTATTGAGTTCGAGTAGGCCAACGTGTTGCGAGTGACCGGAGTGAAAACTCACCAATGATCCACCTTACACACAACTGGCATAGGACCCCACGTGCTTAATTATTATACTATATATTTTGTGGTGCCAATTTAGTTTTTCTTCCATAAACACAATTTATAAATTATGTGGATATAAATAAATTCACATTGAGCTACATGTCTCCAAATTCTAGTACATGATATTAATTTGATCAATTGTTATTCTAACATGAACATGGGGGAGGACAGGGCTGGGTTGTGGATTCAAACCCACGCGGTTACACCGTCGTCACTCCTTGTGGGTAGGTCGTGTGAGTACTTTCCATGGGTTCCTAAACCGGTAGGGGTAGTTGTGTGGGTTAGAGAAATATTATTTTGTGAACAAATATGATTGATGAGTGTGGTGTGAGAGTAGTTGTGAGTAGCGTTACCAATGATTTTGTGGTTTGTATGTACTTGAGGGTAAAAATGATATGATTGTGCAGGATTAATGGGTGTTAGGGTACATGTGGCTAGTGCCCATTCCACCTTAAACAATGAATGGTGAAAATACATTGGCGATATTAACAATAATGGTTATCTTGTGCATAAAAAAGAACAAATCTGCCAACAATTCTTTTATTGTGAGGTAATATATAATCGAAAAAGTCTTGATGACCAAAAGGTTGCTCATAATTTCTCTAATGAATATGGGATAATAGACGGTTTTGATATTCGTAAGCACCTAGTTACAAGGCGCAATGGGAAAAATGAAATTTACAATGGCAGCATTTCTGTGCGAAGAAAAAATTGCTAGTTGGTAGTTATAGAGCCCCACTGCTTATGGTGTAGTGATACTAACTTTAGTATCTAAGTTCTAACACTCTAAACTTTCTAATTTGAAGATGATGGGTTCAATAACTATTTAGAGCAATACTTGGTGGATAAAAAGAAAGTTGGTAATTACAAAATTGAAGCTCTTATAAACAACTCACACACACTTGTATTTTAAATACAATACACGGTCAACATTCAAGGTTTGCAATTTTATAGCCATCTCATTCCATTCATAAAAAAAGTATTGTCAAATTTAGGTTTGATTACATATTTACAGATTTCCATCATGTTTTATAGCAATTAAAAATGTTACACTTGCTAACTTATAGCAATATTTAAATGTGACACTTGTAAATAAGTTGATTTGAATTTATCTTATTGACATGATAGTATTTTATTGGTATTATCTTGCTTTTTATTACATGCACATGTGTATATATATGTGTTTTTCAAATGCTATGGATATAATTATTCTCTTCGAATTTAATATCATATTAATGTGTTTGGATTGTATTTTTTTTTATTAAAGTTATTATATTTATGCAAATAACATTGCACTACGCTAGTAGAGGCATTGGTGAACAATGATAGAAGAGCCAGGGAATTTTGGGTTTGATTTTTGAGTCAGACAGGATTTACGGGTAATTTCACCGTTATGCCTATGAGCGGGTGAGTTACCGGGATTTCCCCAGATTTGGTGTTTGACAACTTGGGTTACTATCGAAGTGCTCGATTTGTGGAAATAGTGTGTCGAAAGTGCTCAGGTTTGATTTATTGACGGTTAAAAAAAGCTATTATATTTATATTATTTTACACGCAAATGTCTATATCATCTCGATTATGACTGCATTTGAATTTATTTATAGAAAATGCGGTAGTTGGCAATTATCTACTTATTTATAGAAAGGGTCTAATTCTCCAACTTGAAAATTAAATTTAAATTTAAAAAAAACCGATATCCACCCTGTACTTGATCAAATTGGCTAACACAATTCCTTGCTATATTTCCAAAAAAAAAAAAAGAGTTATATTTACAATACACATAACACACACACGCTTATATACATTCCTAGCAAGTTTTATAAATTCCAATTGGCCGTTCAAAAAAAGCAAGTTTTATAAATACAATCCTTTATACAATTTCTTAAAACCTATTCAAAGAGTTATACCGTTTTATTATTTATATAATAAAACCAAATGTGAAATTAAATGTTGTATTTCTTGGAACGAAAATAATACAAATACGTATTTCAATCCCAAATAAAAAACTCATAAACAATGATGTTGATATTTATTTAGACTGAATCATTCAAATCACTATTATGCAATACATTGTACTTAGAAAAACCCTTAAAGTATCAACATATGTGAAACTTATGGTCGTGTTTTCAAATGTTTCTAGTAATAATAACAATAAAAAGATTTAAAAACCAAATAAAATAATTAAAAAATAGTCAATGTTCTAGAATCTAGACGTATACTCGGCCTATTATTATAACAACAACCATTAAATAATAACAAAGAAATATTCATCATCAAAAGATTAAAAAGCCCAAAAGAGTATATAGAAAACTAGAAAAGGTCTCATTCCTCCAACTTGATAATCAAACTTAAATTAAAAAAAAAAAAACTTTTTATAAAAAAAAATATTACAATTTCAACACACCACAATATACGCGGTCCATAATCAATAACCACTCACCATATAAAACCCCTCTTTAGGGTTCCAAAACATTCATCAAACCATTTTCTTATTTCCATAATATCTTCACTCTGATTACACAATTTCCATCTTTGTTTTGCTTCAAATTCAATATCATCAATTGGGTCTCTTCAATTTGTTATAAAAACCATTCTTGAATCAAAAAGCCCCAAAATTTCTTCACTTTCAGACCTCAATTGGGTTGAAATCTTTATCCATAAAGCTTCAATCTTTGAAGGTTTTTTCTTGAATTTATTATTGAATTTTTGTGGGTTTTTTCTTTACTTTATTATCTCAATTGGGTTGAAATCTTTATCCAAAAAGCTTCAATCTTTAAGCTTTTTTTCTTAAAAAAAATATTAATAATATTTTGTGGGGGGTTTTAGTTGATGTGATAAGAAGATGAGAACAGATTATCAAGGCTCATCATCTCCAAATTTTACTAATTTTGGGCGGTCAATATTAAGTATGAAGCGTGATCAAGTGGTCCATTCAGTAGATCATGACACTAATCAAGATTCTGAAGTAGAAGCTTTTCAAAGACAGGTAACACAAAGGTTTCATGAGTTATCTTTAGTTGATTCACATGAGCTTTTGTCTGTGTCTTGGATTTCAAAGCTTCTAGATGTGTTTTTATGTTGTCAAGAGGAGTTTAAGGCAATATTGTTTAATAACCAATCTGTGTTGAGTAAACATCCTATGGATAAGTTAGTGTTTGATTATTTTGAAAGGAGTGTTAAGGGGTTGGATGTTTGTAATGCCATTAGAGATGGGATTGAGCAGGTTAGACAGTGGCAAAAGCAGTTAGAGATTGTGTTATGTGCTTTGGATAATCAGAAAAGTGTTGGAGAAGGTCAGGTTCGACGCGCTAAAAAGGCGTTGGTTGATTTAGCGATTGGGATGCTTGATGAGAAGGAGTCTAGTTCGAATATTGGACATAGGAACCGGTCGTTTGGACGGTATCAGAAGGATTCGCATTCGCAGAAACATAACTTGAAGCATTTTAGATCATTGTCTTGGAGTGTTTCGAGATCTTGGTCAGCTTCGAAACAACTTCAAGCAATTGGGAGTAATATTGCGGTTCCAAAAGGTAGTGATATTATTGCAACTAATGGGCTTGCAGTGGCTGTTTATACCATGAGTTGTGTGTTCTTGTTTGTGATGTGGGCTTTAGTGGCTGCAATCCCCTGTCAAGACCGCGGGTTACAATCCCATTTCAATATCCCTAAATCTTTCATTTGGGGCGCGCCAATTCTGTCGCTGCACGACAGGATTATGGATGAGGCTAAGAAGAGGGAAAGGAGGAACACTTGTGGACTTTTGAAAGAGATTCATGGGATTGAGAAAGCAGCGCGATTTATGAACGAATTGACTGATTCGATTCAGTTTCCGGTAGATGAACACAAGGAAGAAGAGATTAGAAAACAAGTTGAGGAATTGAGGATTGTTTATGGAGGTTTAAAGAATGGGTTAGATCCATTGGAGAAGCAAGTGAGGGAAGTATTTCATCGAATCGTTAAGAGTAGAACCGCAGGGCTCGATTCTTTGACCAAAGGAGGTGAATGATCCATGGTTTGAGCTCTTCAATCCATTCCTATTATCTTGTTGCAAATAGATCTTTTTCCTTTTTAATAATTTTGTTGTGTTTTAATCAAGAATGTATGATCTTGAATGAGTCTTGGAGGTGTAAATGATACAAGCCAGCATATATTAGGCACTTTTTTTTTTTTTGGCTTTTTAATAGGAAGGATGATATGTTTTTGGTGAAAAGCAATGTTTGATGGTTTGAAAAGCTTATGGCAATGTTTAGAATGATTATTTTGTATATAGTGTTAGGTTAAAACGAGAACACAATCGATACATTGAATTTAACAATAGAAACGACATGCAAATATGTCGGAATCAAAATATATCAAATTTAAACGCCGTGTTGAATTAGAAGAGTACGTTGAAATAACAATTGTATCATCATTAACTCGGTAAGAACGTAGTGTAATGACTGATGTAGACACTGATGTAGGCACTGATTTATACTGATGTAGACACTGATATAGTATGAGTGTATTGTATACAATAATTCATACACAAACATTTCATTAGTATTATAAGATGTAGTACATACGTATCTTCTTTAAAATTAAGGGTACTTGTGTACGTGCACATTCAATTAATTTTTGAATAAAAGAATGGTTTTGTTTTTTTTAACGGCCATATATATATAGCCTCAGCAAGGAACCGGAAAACTAAACACAAACACCGATTGCAAACCCCAAACTCAAAAAAAAAAAAAAAAAAAAAAAAGTTTTGTATGTTAGATATTGGATATGTAAGTTTTTGGTTGGGTTGGAGGGGACAAAATGAAAGTTATTTGTTTATTATTTATCTTCAAGTCTTCAACTTTGACTAGAACTCTTCTCTACTCAATCATATTCTGACCAATTCAGAGAGGCTTATAGTTATATGAATTCAATCTTGTAGAAAGTTGACTTTGACCTTTTCTTTTCATAAATTCAAGGATAATATCAATTATCTAAACTACAAAATTCATCTCTAGATTATTTTTAAAAAAAATTGGTAATCAAGTTCTTAAATGGAATAAATCTCCCCTAAAGTAGTTTAAGGTTGAAAAATATAAAATTTACCGTTAAAAAGTGATGTCATCTCTAGATTATTTTTAAATTTTTTTGATAATCAAGTTCTTAAATGGTATAAATCTCCCCTAAAGAAGTTTAAGGTTGAAAAATATAAAATTTACCGTTAAGTGATGTCATATTGTCTTATGAGATGCATGTGATGGGTAATTTGGACTTTTCAGTCATTTTAACTTTAAGCACTCATTTTGACTTTTCAGTCATTTTGACCCTTTTTTTTTTGCTTGTTAAAAAAAAAGCAAGAAGCGTGGTCCTTAGGTTATTATATAATAACTAGAATAGGGTTATGTTATTTACACCGGGTTTTTTAGGGTTTTACAGTTCTTTACGGTTTGTAGAGACCTCTACGGGCCGTAGAGGAGTCAGAGCATTGAAAACCACATCCGTCTACGGCTCGTAGAGGCCTCTACGGGCCGTAGAGGCCTCTACGAGCCGTAGAGGCCGGTGCAAATAAGCAGGGCCGGTCCTGAAAATTCAGGTGCCCGGGCCGAGCCGTGAAATATGTGCCCCTTAGTCTTAGGTCTTTTATCAATGTTTTCATAACCGAAGCGGACGTTGAACCGGTGTCCTTACCGATTCCCTAGTCGAACCAGTTGAACCAGATATAGAACTGAAAGTGTCGTAATAATTATAAAAATTAATATGTTTGGCTAATTGGTTCATAAAAAAAGCTACCATTTCTTAAAATTCCATAATAATTTGAAGGGCCATTATTTTATGTCTAGATCGACTTCAAAAGTTTTTTAATAAAATGAATTCGACTTGCATCATGTGCAAAAGCGTGAGACAATTATTGTTTTGTAGTACTGCT
Source organism: Ambrosia x helenae (assembly GCA_030844895.1). Lineage (NCBI taxonomy): Eukaryota > Viridiplantae > Streptophyta > Magnoliopsida > Asterales > Asteraceae > Ambrosia > Ambrosia x helenae. The sequence goes on along the minus strand of CM061224.1, from coordinate 94,257,307 downwards.
ATATATTAAAATTTACTGCAAATGCTGCACAATTACTATACCACAACACAAATCTCAAGTAACACACTTCAACTTTTTTTAAATTCTGTCGTATCGTTCCAATATAGTTTTGTAGTACTACTTCCGTTTGTCCGTCCGTTTGATGATGACATGCGCTTGAATGTAGCAATTGAGTTCCCATCAAATTAAACAATTCTTTCCAAAAGCCGCTTATAAAAACCCGGTCACGGTCAAAGACGATGGTTTTGGGTAGACTGTGTAGACGATAAATTCCGCGCATAAAGATGGCAGCTAGAAATACGGTTGTGTATCCAGTTGGAAGAGATATAAAATGCGGCGAATTTTGAAAGTCTATCAACAATAACCCAAATGGCCGTTTTACCTTTAGACGGTGGAAGATTTGTTATAAAATCCATTTAAATGTCATGCCACGGGTGGGTCGAAGTTGGAAGTGGTTGAACTATTCCATACGGCTTGTGGTTCAGATTTTTAATGGCTTGGCAGATTTCGCATTTAGTAACAAATTCAGACACATATTTTTTTAAACCGAGCCAAGTGAATGTACCGGAGAGTCGCTTGAGCGTGGAATTAACTCACGAATAACCACCTGTGAAGGACGAGTGGAATTCTTACAGAAGACGATTCCAAAGGTTTGAAATTGGTGGAATCAGAAGTTTATCATTCACATACACTAGGCCATCATGGAATTTGAGGCGAGGAAAAGCTGAAGCATCAGCTTGGATGTCTTGAGCCACTTGTCGACCTGTGGTGTTCGTCGAATAATACGAACATAGTTCATTTAACCAAGTCGCAGTTGGGTGCGAAAGGGCCAACATGGAAGGTATCTCGACACGGCTTAATGCATCGGTGACTTGATTTTCACGGCCAGGTTTAAAACGGATTTCAAAGTCGTAACCCATTAATTTGGTGACTGATGTGCCGAGAAATTGATATGTTTTCACATATAATTGTCACCTGTTTTACGCTCGAAATCGTGCTTTTATCTTTGTTTTTATTAGGATTTATCTTCCTTTGTTGATAATCGCAGGTTTGGAGGTCCGGTGATGAAAAGAAGTGAAAACCCGCACAAAACGGCACAAAGAGGACGAAGATTTGAAGACTTTGAAGATCTGCCAGACATGGCACGACTGTGCAACCCTCCCGGGTCAACAAGTCAACATTTCCAAGTCAAATGAGGCCAATTTCAGAGTTTCAGAAGGTGCACGGGCGTGCTCAGGAGTGTAGCACGGCCATGCTTTACTCCAGCGTTTTCTCCAAGGCAAAAACCGACCAAGACTAACAAGACAGTTAGTTTTCCAGGTTGGCACGGGCGTGCCATATGTATGAGCATGGGCGTGCTCAGCAACTAATAAAAAAATTCTGCATAAAGGACTCTGCAACAGTTCCTGTTGTCGAGCATGGGCATTCCAGAACCTTGTCGAGGGCGTGCAAGAGCTTAAATGCCTATAAATAGAGGCCTTCACCCCACATTTTGAAGTATCCCTTCCCACTCGCAAATCAACACTTCTCCACGAAGTTTCTGCCCCCTGAGAGGTTTAGAGGTGTCCCTTGGAGCTTGGGATCACTCCACAAACACCTTGAGTGTAACATCCTAAAATTTGGGTATGTTGATATGTTGTTGTATAATAGTAAGGAAGCGAAACCTTGGGGACTAAATAGCAACAACTTGGAGAACAAGTTGTCGCAAGGAAGGAAAGGAGGGACCTTGATGCAAAAGTTGCATGGGATCATTCCCTATATAAACACATCAACTCTCAAACCCTAAACCTATCTACTGCCGTCACACGTCGAGCAAGAGAAGCAAGAGAGGGAAGAATCCGGTCATCTCCGATTAAGGTAACCGTCTGACTCTCTTATCCTTCATATGCATCGATCGTAGTCTCGGCAATCTCGATTAAGGTTTTGTGTTGTCGATAGGTTTGAAGTGTATCTGGGTTACCTGCAAGTCGAGTCGTCCCCATCGGTGTTCGAGGTATGTACTGATTTTGATGCAGTCGAATGATTCGTTCCTTTTGTAATCCATCGAATGATGGAAAACCTGTGTTGGTTATGGAATGGATTCAGGTTTGATAGAGGCACTGAGAATCAAGGAATTGTCGTCGATCCGGAATTCTTGGAGAGGAAGTTAAGGTAAGAAAACCCTATCTGATCTGCTAGGGTTAAGAGAATAAGACGAGCTGCAGCTGCGCAGAAGGGCTGTGCTATGCGCGGAGGCGGGTTGAGCCTTGGCTTGCGCAGCCGCCTGTCTGCGCAACTGTGACGCAATACATAAGGGTCCACATGTGCGGACCAGTGACGTAAAACGTAACGTCATTCGCACCGTTGGCTGCACAGATGCGGAAGGATGCTCCTAGCGGAGCATTCGGCCTAGTCGAATGAATGAGTAACGTAGTGTTATGTGATTAGGCGTTTGAGTTCATGCGGGATAGAAGGCCTAGGAAGTAACAGCCAAGAACGCAAAGCAAAGGTGAGTTTCTATCGCCTTGTTTTAATATTTTAAATGTTTCCGGGCTGATTGCATACTTAACTGTTTTATATAAAAGGGGTAGCGCTTGGTTTAATTTAAGGTTTTAAATAGGGCGCACATATGTAATGTATATGTAGTATGAATAATGTTGGTTTCCTTCGGGAAGGCAACAATACGACGTGGAGGGTTACGTTGATAATCCGAAGCAGGCGAGTACGACTCTAAGGACTGAAGTGGTTGTCTAAGGTGGGCGAGAACGACGTCAAGAGTGCGGAAGTACTCTTAGGCGGGTGAGTACGACGCTGATGGCTGCGTAGCAACCTTAGGCTGGCGAGATGACGTCAAGGGCCGCGGTAGCGACCTGAGACGGAGAGTAAAGATGTGAGAAAGTGAAAGTGTTTGAGAAAGTATTTTTTGAAAGAGAATGCTGTGAATGTTTTTATAAAGCCTTACTATAGAACTCACTCAGCGTAGCTGACTTTTAGCATGTATTTTAGGTAAAGGAAAGAAAGTGGTAGATGGTGGCTCGTAGGCGGATGGCGATGGTTACTTGGCATAGCCCGCATGATGGCTTAGTTTGTTAAGTAGTATTTAAGAGTTTTATTTGCGTTGTAAACACTTGAATGATGGATATGTTTGACGTTTATTTTCCGCTGCGTATGTTTAATAAGAGTGTTTTGTTCTTGTTGAACGATGTGTTATGGTAATGTGCTGATTAGTGAGGTGCCCGGTTTTGGGGCCTTACATTGAGTGAGAGAGAAACACCCCAAAATTATCCAAACCCCTTAGAAATCTTCATACATCCTTCCACCATGTCTTGTACACAAACCCAACCTTGTGAGCTTGTTGTATTAACCATGCTAGGCTAGATTTCTATTGGTGTTGCTAGGTTAAGGATGGAAACTTGGTATGAATTATTATAGTAGATCTTTTATTTTGTAGTGGTGTTTTTTGTTCTTAACAATTCTTACTATTCTAAACTTTGTTTAATGGTCTAATTCACATAGTCTTTGGTCTTGTGAGTGTCTTGATAGGAAATGGGAAGGACTCATGAGTGTACCCATGGAGTGTAAAAACCCATGCACTTGTGAACTTAAACCCATGAGTAGTGATTAGTCCATTGTGGGTAGAAATAAACACACTTTGAGACTTAATCCTCTACTATCAAGATCTCATTTAGGGTCGGTACGGTCTTTATACTCGGTCCTAATGATAAGTTAATCCTTAATCTTACATCTTGGTTTCATGGTCTATGTGAAGCTTTGAGGTAGGTTAAGGATTGATGAACTCGTGTTGAAATAAAACGGTTTTTATTTTATTTCATCATTATACTGCCGCACAGTTAATGATAGACCAGTCACTTTTTGATAAGTTAATTAAACCAAGTAGGGGATGCACACGTGCTAGTACGTCACGACTCCTCTGTGATATTAACGGGTAACTTGCTCGGTCATGCTCCGGCCACCGACAAGTTATTCATAAAAGTCTAGAGTAGTTTGATGTCTATATGGCAACACCGGGAGGCGGGTAATTCGGGGTTGAGTCGACACAGTCTCGAGTCACTTTATTTCCAGTGTTGAGAGGTGAGCTCACTAGGTCGGGAGACCCTCCTAATAAGATTAAGAACATAGTCGTTTGAACAGCTTTGCGAAAACAGACATCTCTAGAAAATGCAGTTGCAATTCTAAGTTAAGCATAAGTGCGCGCTCAAACACACCCCTATAAAATAAAGATAACTATTTTCATACCAGGTTCCATCTGATCCCGAAGCAACACCATTGTTTTGTTATGGTAATCTGCTGATTAGTGAGGTGCCCGGTTTTGGGGCCTTACAAGTTAGTATCAGAGCCATCTTTCAAGAGATCTGAGCACTTCCCAATGCTTAGACTTGGACAAAGAAAGGGACTGCGATTAGCCAAGCCAGCGCGAGTAACCATCAAGCCGCGAGCGCTAGAGTCTAGTGTCTTAGTATGTGTTTGAAAATGTAATGTATAGAATGAAATACGACAAGGTATGAGGGGTAGGATTTAAAACCCGAACAGCAGGGCGAGCAGGGGATGACGACTGGCCACCGTCATTAGCTAATTGTTTTGCTAGTAGTGTTTTAAATGGTACCCTAACTGTTTTGTTGGTATTTCATCATAAGAATGGCAAGAGGAAAGAAAGCTGTTCCTAAGAGTGCGACTGTAAGAGATGAGGAAGAGTCGACTCATGTTGCGAATACGGAACCCTCGATTCGACCAGGGCCTTCGCAGCATACTGAGGGGTTTATGTTTGAACCCGTGAGAAGCGATAAGGAAAGAATTCAATGACCTCATTCGAGAGGTTCTCCCCGATGTTGTGAAGGGAGTGTTTGAGGCGTTGAAAGATGAGGTTCTGAAGGACACCGTAAATAAGAATGAGAAGCCTGCGGGTGACGACCACGGAGAGAAAGATAAGGAAAAGGACGGAAAGAACGCTCGTGATGGGTGTAACTATGCGCACTTCAAACGATGTGATCCACCTCGTTTTGATGGTCGCAAGGATGCTGTGGTGGCTTGCCACTGGATAACTGAGATGGAGGCAGTAATCTCCATCAGTGAGTGTCGTTCTGATCAGGCGGTGAAGTTTGTTGCTCACTCTTTCATTGCCGAGGCGCTGAACTGGTGGAACACTGTGAAAGATAGAAGATGTCAGGCGGAGGTCGACCGCATGACTTGGGATGATATGAGGTCGCTGGTGAAGAAGAAATTCTGCGCAACAAGTGAGTTAGAGAAAGTGGAAAGAGAGTTTTTGGGTTTTAAGACGGGGAACTTGTCCCATTGAGAATTTACCTCAAAATTTATTGAGATGGCGCGCCTGCTGCCGCATATCTCCGGGGACGACGAAAGGTGGAAGAAAATGTATGTTGAAGCGCTTCCCGATCAGGTTAGGTATCTGGTCAAGGCGCATGTTCCAAAAAGCTTTGATGAAGCGGTGGAATTGAGCGCAACACTATATGAGGATGTGATGAGAGCAGAGGTGAAAGTGGAGAAAACTGAGCAAACTAAGTGGACCGAGTCCAGCAAGAGGTTCCGCAGTGATCAAGGTGGAACTAGTGGGAAGAAAACCAAAACTGGAGGTCCACCGCAATGCAGCAAGTACGGGAAATATCGCCGCAGTGAATGCAAAGCGAGGACGTTTCTGTGTTTCAAGTGTGGGATGACGGGACATCTCTCCAGTGAATGCAAGTTTGGACCGAAGTGCTATAATTGCGGTGAACTTGGTCATCTAGCGAGAGATTGTAAGAACGAGAAGGTTGTGGGGAAGGAAGGTGTAGAACCAAAAAAGGAGAATGCGAGGCCTAAGGCAAAAGCACGAGCTGATGTAGTCTCAGGTACATTCATCATTAATGATGTTCCTTCTTCGGTATTGTTTGACTCGGGGGCTAGTAAGAGTTTTGTTGCCCCTTTGTTTTGTGATAAGTTGTGTAGCGTAGCTAGAAGAATCAAGGAACCATTTAATGTTGAAACCGCAGTGGGTAGACCTTCTAGGGTTGTTGATGCTTTGGATGATTGTTATATTGATTTGGAAGGTCATAGGTTTCTAGCTAGATTGTTCATCGTTGCCTTGGGAGGTTTTGATGTAGTTTTGGGTATGGACTGGTTGTCCGCGTTCGACGCGGAAATAGTATGTCGGAGGAAGATGATCACGTTGACTGCCCTTGACGGGAGTCGGATCACTGTTTTCGGTGATAAGGAGTGCAGTGCACCTAGAATCATCTCTATGATGAAGGCAGAGAGGTCTCTGCGGCAGGGCTATGAAGCGTACCTGGCGTACATCGCGAATGGCAAGCCTGCACTAGGGGAACTGATAGATCTTCCTGTGGTGCGCGACTTTTGTAACACCCCGGTTTTTTGGACCTGGAATTTTTCATGCAATATTAGTAACGTATAGTAACTAAACGACCAAAGACGAATAATAAATAATACGTTTTTGTACGAAACTGAAACCCGAACTAATATATATAATTATTATACGTGAGCGTACGTTACGTAAGCAAACTGATAACCGTAATGAACCCACCCAACCCTCTAGTGATTAGTAACAAGGGGAGGACACTTGTCCTCCCCAAATGTTGCCAACATATTGATTAAAACCATTTAAACCAAAATGGTTTTCTTTAAAACCACTAACCCAAACCCACATATAAAATACCCAAACCCTTTATTTCTTTGTCTGTTGAACTTACCAAACACACACACACGCATACCGACTTCAAGAAAGAGAGGGATTCCGGCCGTTGACCACGGCGGAGCTTCGGCAGACCACGGCGGCAATCACCTCCACCCGCCTGATTATTGTTATCACATATAAAGAGAGAGAGAGAGAGAGAGAGAGAGAGAGAGAGAGAGAGAGAGAGAGAGAGAGAGAGAGAGATAGAAGAAAGGAAAAGAGGACAGCGGCGGTGCCTAGGGAGGAGCTCGGTGGTGGTGATGATTTGGATAAGGAGACAACGACGGCGATGGTGGGGATCTCAAACAGATCTGATTCTTGAAACGGTAGAGGCACAGGGGTCCTAGTGACTGTCCAGCTTGGCCAGACCATGGAAGACGAAGAAGAGTGTACGATTGGTGGTAGTGGACAAGTCCATGGGGTTTTCGATTGGCGTCAAGGCAGCAGGGGTAACAGAGGTAAACATCATTCCTTTTAACTATGGGTGGCAAAATGGGTAGCTTGGGTGGGTTTGGTTGTTGGGTCAAGATGGGTTTGGGTTAGGATGGGTATAGGTCAAGATGGGTAGATTAAAAAAATGGGTTAGGATGGGTTGGGTCAGGATGGGTTTGGGTACGGATGGGTTTGGGTATGGATGGTTTGGATTAAGATAGGTTCACATTAAAATAAATTAAAATTTAAAAAAAAAATTAAAATAGCAATAAAAAATTAAAAAAGTAAATAAAAAAAAATAAAAAAAAAACAAAAAAAAAACTTAAATATAAAATTTTAGGGGATCTGAAGTATTTCATTTTGAACCGGACCGGTTCGACCCTATCGGGCTGGAAAATAACCCGGACCGTTACGACCCGGCCAGGCCGGGTAGCGACCAGAACTGTTTTGATCTGACCCGTCCCGTAGCGACCCCGACCGTTTCGACCCGGCTGTTTCAACCTGACCCGTCCCGTTTCGACCCGGCCGGGCCCGGTAGCGACCCGAACCGTTTCAACCCGGTCGGGCTCGGTAAAGAACCAGACCGTTTCGACCCGACAAGACCGGTAGCGACCCAGACCGTTTCGACCCGACCGGCCCCGGTAACGACCCAGACCGTTTCGACCTGACCCGTCCCGTAGCGACCCGGATCGTTTCGACCGGGCCGGGCCCGGTAGCGACCTGGACCGTTTCGACCCGGCCGGACCCGGTAGCGACTCGGACCGTTTCGACCCGGCCGGGCCCGGTAGCGACCGGACCGTTTCGACCCGACGGGACCGGTAGCGACCCGAACCGTTTTGACCCGACCGGGCCCGGTAGCGACCCGGACCGTTTCGACCCGACCAGGCCCGGTAACGACCCGGTAACGACCCAGACCGTTTCGACCTGACCCGTCCCGTAGCGACCCGGATTGTTTCGACCGGGCCGGGCCCAGTAGCGACCCGGACCGTTTCGACCTGGTCGGGCCCTGTAACGACCCGGGCCGTTTTGACCCGACGGGACCGGTAGCGGCCCGGACCGTTTCAACCCGACCGGGCCCGGTAACGACCCGGACCGTTTCGACCCGACCGGGGCCGGTAACAACCCAGACCGTTTCAACCTGACCCGTCCCGTAGCGACCCGGATTGTTTCGACCCGTCCGGGCCCGACAGCGACCCGGACCGTTTCGACCTGGTCGGGCCCTGTAACGACCCGGGCCGTTTTGACCCGACGGGACCGGTAGCGGCCCGGACCGTTTCAACCCGACCGGGCCCGGTAGCTACCCGGACCGTTTCGACCCGACCGGGGCCGGTAACAACCCAGACCGTTTCAACCTGACCCGTCCCGTAGCGACCCGGATTGTTTCGCCCCGTCCGGGCCCGACAGCGACCCGGACCGTTTCGACCTGGTCGGGCCCTGTAACGACCCGGGCCGTTTTGACCCGACGGGACCGGTAGCGGCCCGGACCGTTTCAACCCGACCGGGCCCGGTAACGACCCGGACCGTTTCGACCCGACCGGGGCCGGTAACAACCCAGACCGTTTCAACCTGACCCGTCCCGTATCGACCCGGACAGTTTCGACCCGGCCGGGCCCGGTAGCGACCCAGACCGTTTTGACCCGACCGATTCCGTTTGCAACCTGGACCGTTTCGACCCGACCGGGCCTGTCAAAGGCCAGACCATTTCGAACCGAATGGGCCGGTCAACAACCCAGACCGTTTGGACTCGATTGAGCCTGCTAACGACTCGAACCGTTTCGATGAGGTTGGTCTCGTTAACGATTCGTGTTGTTTCGACATGGTTGTCCGTTAACGACCCGAACGATTTCAAACCGACTGGGTTATCAACAGATTCAAAAGATATAATTTTTTGTTTTTAGTGGCATTGATTTCTATGAGGCACCAACACTTTTGGTGTTGGGTGAGTTTTAATTCAAATTTGTATATGATTATCTAAAAATACCCATCCTGACCCATTTATTTTTTTTGACATACCCATCCTGACCCACTTACTTATTTCCTAGAATTAAAATTACCCATCCTAACCCCCTTGAAAATTATACTAAACCCATTTTAACCCATAAGGTCAAATTTTAAACCCAAAACAACCCAAACTCAACTAGATGGGTTGAAATTGCCAGGTCTACTTTTAACAATGAACCATAGTGGTTGGTTATTAGTTGATGTAGTTGGGTTAAGGTTGATGGTCCGGCCAACAAAAGTCAACAGCAGTTAACTCGGTTAACCAAATGAGTCGCTCAACGAGAGGTATAAACGCATGACTAGGACTATATTTATATTTATATTTATATATTTAGCGCATAACACGTGTGGGATTAACGAGCTATTGCGAATGTAGTGTAAGATTATATGTTAAATTGAATGATTGAATAACAATATTATACCTTGGACTTGATACTTGGGAGTTGGATAAGGACGTCTAAAGCTTGGACATAAATATAAGCGACATAAACTAGGATATGGTATATATCATAGAATTGATAACTAAACTTGGGACAATTAAATACAAATACGAGCCATTTGGAAACGTTGGACATGGGAAGCTTACTTGGAGACGTTGGACATGGGACGCTTACTTGTATATTAGATGATAACAATGATAAGTATGATAAGTAATCGTGTACACATAAACTACGGACTATAGATAACCATATGAGAGTTAAGGGAACCAATATTACAAATGGACATATGTGGCACATAGGATATCCGATCATTTAAAAGATAACGAATAATAAAGTAGACGACTAAAACATATATGATATAGATAATCGTTGGACATTAGGATATTGTAGTAAAACATACATAAGGACCAAGATAACAAATCGATATGAAGAGATGTAGACAAAAAGCTCTAAAATTACATGAATAGATAAATACATTAAAAACCAGAAAGGTTCTAGCACGCCCACACGCGCTAATGTTTGTAAGCTTGAATAGGTTATTGTCAGGGATTGTTAGATGGAAACTTGACTTGGGATGCTATGTGGACATATGATACGCTTCTAAGGTGAGTTCCGTGCACCACTTCCCCTTTTCTGTTTTACTGTTTTGGGGTGAATGCATGCTTCCTTTTATAAACTGTTGTGATGTGACAAGATACTTGCTGCCGGATTATACTGACACTCATTAACTCATAGGTGAGCCACTTAATATATGAGCAGTACTACTTGGGGAATCCCCCACGCAAGGTGGACTCGGGACGTTGGGCCCGGGAAACCCTCCAGTAAGGTGAAAGACCATTGCGGCATATATTTTGCCAGGACCTATAATTGCAGTAGATAGAGTCCATGTTAGGTTTGAGGGGTCGCTTGTACATCACGTGTGTTGAACTGTGTTACAACTATGTAAACTTGTTTATGAAATGATAAAACTGTTTTGGATCCACTTATTTACTTACACGGACTCACTAGCGCAATTGCTGACCCAAAACTCTTTTAAGCATGTGTTCAGGTACTGCAAATGGATGGATGGCAACCGCGAGGTATATGCTTGCTAGTAGCGGATTAGAGGTTATCTGGTTAGAAGAATCGCCTATATGTGTTGCGGTTAGAGCATCTAGAGAGATAAGCGGGTTAGAGATCAGATCGGCTAGTGGACTACACCTCATTAACTGCTTCGATGATCGCCACGTCTCGTCCCTGCATAGTTATTAGTTTATTTATTTAAGTTGTGTAATTATATTTTTGGATTAGAAATTGTATAAACAAATAAATATTAGTTATCGTTGCTTTCGTTGTGCAAGTCTGTTACCAAACTGTCGTAACGCCCAGCCCCCTCCTGGTCGGGTTGTTACAACTTTCCAGACGTATTTCTGGAAGATTTGTTAGGTATGCCGCCTGCACGAGAGATCGAGTTTCAGATTGATTTGCACCCATGAGCTCATCCTGTTGCGAAGGAACCATATCGTTTGGCCCCAACTGAGATGCAGGAGTTGCTGGAGCAGCTTCAGGATCTTCTCGACAAAGGGTTTCATTCGACCAAGCAATTCTCCCTGGAATGCACCAGGGCTATTTATGAAGAAGAAGGATGGTAGCATGCGTATGTGCATCGACTATCGAGAGTTGAATAAGCTCACCGTGAAGAATAGATACCCACTACTGCGGATAGACGATCTGTTTGATCAGCTTCAAGGCGCGAATGGTTCTCACGCATTGATCTTCGATCGGGCTATCATCAGTTACGGGTTTTAGAAGAAGATATTCCCAAGACGGCGTTTCGGACGCGTTATGGGCATTATGAGTTTCTAGTGATGTCATTCGGTTTGGCGAACGCTCCGGCAGCGTTTATGGATATGAGGAATCGGGTATGTCGACCGATGTTGGATCGGACGGTAATTGTGTTCATCGATGACATCTTGGTTTACTCCAAGGAAGAAGAGGATCATGGGGAGCACTTGCGCGAGGTGCTAGAAACGTTGCGACGAGAGAAGTTGTATGCTAAGTTTTCCAAGTGTGCATTTTGGTTGCGCGAAGTATAGTTCTTAGGGCATATTATTAACTCGGAGGGGATCATAGTGGATCCTGCTAAGATAGAAGCAGTAGTAAAATGGAGGACTCCTAAGAACCCATATGAGATCTGGAGCTTTATAGGGCTCGCGGGGTATTATCGACGGTTCATACAGGACTTCTCATCGATTGCGTCACTGTAACACCCCAACCGATGGCGGAAACATCGAGGTGTCACGTAGTGACGATTGTTCAATAGCTCATGGACTAGAAATGTAAATTTTGATACATTGAATTGAATAATTTATTACATTGGAAGGAACAACAATTAAAACTAGCAATCTAAAACTAAAATACCGTAAATCTCAATCTAAGTCTAGGTTCCAAAAGCTTAGAAGTGATCTCATAAGAACCTGAAACATGTACGAAAATAATTTGGTCAATACAAAAATGTATTGGTGAGCATACCCGTTTGATACATATAATAAGGAAAATTTAGCAATTCATGTGTTATTTTGCAAAATGTAATAAGTGGTATTCGGGTCAAAATCAACCCTATGAAATGAAAGGAAATATATATAGTATGCGCTAGTAGTAATGAAATACATAGCAACGACAAGGACTCTCAACAGAGTCACAAGGGTATATACCATAGATCTATTCATTGAAATGCTAGGCCGCAACGGTTAATGATTTGACAAGTCATAGATACACAAAATGACACAAGCAAACACACATAAGAATTGCCATTTTAGTAAAAGGAAATAGAAACTTGGTAATAGGTACACGAGTCACCCCGAAATAGTAAAACTGTAAAAAGGGGAAAAATATACTCACATTGATCGTGATGATAAACATGTGAGAAAACAACGACAAATAACGAAGGCCATATAATTGCTAAGGCTTGAATCACGTGTCACGAATTCCTAAAACATATGCACACCTAAATCTCGTGTTTTCTAGATCAGTTTTATAATAATTCAATCACCTTCAATGATTTATATAGCTTATGAGGTTTCTTGTAATTAGTAAGGGAGTAAATGAAAAAAAAATGAAACAATTGAAGTTACTTAAATAATACCTTAAGGGTCTGTTTGGTATGGGGTAATGGAATGGAAGAGGGAATGGAATGCACGAGGTAATGGAATGGACAATGTAATGGAATGGATCATTACCATTCCATGTCTTGTTTGGTTGCCATGTGGGAATGAAACAAAACATTATTTAGTGTTGTTGGATATGCATGAAAAAGACGAAGGAATAAAATTGGTGGTTAGTGGCGGTGGTGGGTGGTGGTCAGTGGCGATAATGGTGGTGGTGATATGTGGCGGTAGCGGCGGTGGTAGGTGGCGGCAGCAACGGTGGTAGGCGGCGGCAGCGGTGGTGGAACGTGGAGGTGGATGGCCATGATGGTAGGTGGGCGACGATGGTGAGTGATGGGTAGTGGTTGGTGGTAGTGATGGTAGGTGGTGGTGTGTGGCGGTAGCGTGGTGGTGGGTGGCGGCAACGGTGGCGATGGGTGGAGGTGGATGGCGGTGATGGTGGGTGGGTAACGATGGTGAGCAGTGGCGGTGGTGGGCGGCGGTGGGTGGTGTTGGATGGCGGCGGTGGGTGGGTGACGGTGGTGGGTGGCGGCGACGGTGGTGGGTGGTGGTGGCAGCGGTGGTGGGTGGTAGCGACAGCGGTGGTGGGTGATGACGATGGTGGTGAGTGGTGGTGGTGGGTTATGATGTTGTTAGTAAAGGATGAATGAGGGATGGAATGAAAAAAAAAACATGGGGGGTGGATGGAATGGTTTTGAGGGAATGGAATGCCTTGTGGAATGGGTGATTCCATTCCTTTAACCAACCAAACACACTATTTTTCATTACCTCGTAATGGTCCATTCCATTCCCCTTTCCATTCCACCATACCAAACGCTACCTAAGTTTCATCTCCATTCATTAGAATTTATGTCCATTTTGAAACCCACTCACAATTACTACACTAAATAGCACCTTAAGTTTCATCTCCATTCATTAGAATTTATGTCCATTTTGAAACTCACTCACAATTACTACACTTCAATATTGTATGTTATAACTAAATGTTAAATTCTAGTAAACATTGGTTTGTTAATTAATATATAATAAGCATATGCACATCATATCTGACAATTTAAATGCCACTAGCCATACATTTTAGTGTTGTTAATATTATTCAAATTAATTGCATATTTAAAATGTTAGTCCAACCATAATAACTTGGAAAAAAAACGGATGTCTTTATTTTCTTATGAACAAAAAAATAATAATTTGTTAATTAACACTATAATAAACACTTAAACTTTTATATCTTGCAAACTTTAAATTTTTAATGTGTCCAAATCGTAACTCTTCTTGAAGAGAGCTGTTTAGAATTACTAAAAAAAATCCATTAATTCTAGGTAAACAACAGTTTATAAATGCTCAAATACGAGGGTTTAAAATGAAGATCTTGAAATAGTTGAGGGACCAGTTGATTCATTTATGAAAAACGGAAGGTGTAGGTTGTGTCTCCCCTACTTTAAAAAATTTCGTCCCGAAATTCCTTTCAAGTGGAGGTTCTTATGAAACATAAGGCGTTTGAAAATAAAGCAAATAAGTTTAAAGTATTTGTTTAAAGCGAAAGTTTTTTTAAATCTTTGACGCTTGACCCAAAATTAGGTAGCTGAGGGTTTACAATGAAAAATGTTTGGGAAAACGAATAACTGGTGAGGGCAGAGACACTGATGAAGCTTATGTAAAATGTTCTTATCGAAAATGCTAGCTATTAGTCAACGATCTAATGAAGAGGTAGTAATGGGTAGGTTCTTGGTCAGACTCCTAGTCCGCTCCCGCAGTATCGTTTATGCTTATATATAGGGTGTACCGCAGCTAATCCACCACACTCCCGATACTTTGGACTCGTACTGATTGTCTACCAACAGCCTAAATAGAATTACACACCACCCTCATGTACCTGTAAATCCATGATTGCCTTCCGGACCGTAATCATTGATTTACCTTACACTAGGGTGTTATGCTTTTCCATAACCCTATCCTAAGTGATACAAGAAACAGATGCGTGCAACAAAAATATGTTAAGTAATCGATACTGAAATGAAACAATGACATGGTTAGAGGTCCTTCCCTTTCGGGTTTTCCCTTTAACCGTAATGAGAGTAACATGTAAGTAATAGACATGGTTAGAGGTTCTTCCATTTCAAGTTCACCCTTAACCGGTAACTTATGTTCAGATCGTTGGCTCTAAACACTCATAATGATAGACTCTGAGGTTTACACCGTTCCCCTTGGATTGAAGAAATTCTCTAACCCGAGTCGTACGTGGGCACTGGCTTAGATCTCATACGAGTTATCAACTAGTATTTTCGTTGGCCATGATGATGAACAAAATAATGTAAAGTATAACAGGGTTTTACTCACAACAGAAAATATATATATATATATATATATATATATATATATATATATATATATATATATATACATAGGTAAAGTATATGGAGGAAACCCTCCTTATTTGGTAAACTCTGGAAACTCTGACTTCCCAACATTTTTTTTTTTGAAAAAAATAGGGTATGTAATATACATTTTTTTAAGCATTTCGAGCCAAAAAAATCGAAAAAGCGCCAAACGGTTTTTTTTTTAAAAAAATAAAAAACGTCTACTGTTTACATATAGTTAACACATTGTTAACACCTGTTATTAGCGCTTAACATGTGTTAGTCAAAATTTTATTTTATTTTTTTAAAAAAAAAATACTCGGCGCTTTTTTAATTTTTTTGGCCCAAAATGCTTAAAATCATGTATATTACTTGCCCTATTTTTTTCAAAAAAAAAATATTGGGAAGTCAGAGTTTCCAGAGTTTACTAAATAAGGAGGGTTTTCTCTAGAACCATTCCCTATATACATACATATATATATATATATATATATATACATACCAAATATGCGTTCATGTAAGTATATAAGCATAACATAAAATTTCGATTGAAAGAATAGTATAACATAAATCGAGTAAATTGCACAATTTGCACAAAATGAAAGTAAGCGAGTTAAATTAAAGCTCAAAACCAGTGTTGTAAGAATAACTACTAATAACTAGTGCGAGAATAGTTGCAAATAACGCATGAAAATAACCACCAATAAATGAATAATACGAGAATAATAAGATAATATGTGAACGTGATTATAAATAGAATGGTGTAAGAATAAAATAATGAAATTTATTGTAAATGAAAGTGCACAGAACAGGTGTGTAGTCTACTGACATGCGAGTTAAAATTTAGTAATTTTACATATATGCGTTATACTATAAAAGACATTTAGCAACATTCTGATAAAAAGATATGTCCATTGTTTAAACCAAGAGTGTTGCGACTGAAAGAGTACAAGTGTAAAAGATAAATTTTTGCAGTTTACTCGAACTTTGTGATATTGTTGAAAGAATAGTAGTAATGCATGAGAATAACTTTTTAGAAATCGAAGTGTGTTTTAGATTCAAAGCAGGTTCATATGAAAAGATTTCGTAGGTACACATTTCCATGTGTGTACGAGAAGTCGAGTTTGAAAAGTGTAATAAGGCATATTATTAGTTGAAAGTTTCTCCCGAAAACATATATTGGATATGTCATATGAAAACAAAAGGTTTTCATTTGACTTTTAATATATGCAATACAAGTTTATAAAATGCAAGATGAAACCATTTCATGAAGTATTCTAATGTGTTTCAAAAGATCAAGATTTAAAATGGCGTGAAGGTTGTGGATGATCCCAGATGCATTGACAAATTTTGAAAAAAAATAGAATTTTCTGTATTTAAACGTTTCTTTAACTTGTGGGTTGAAAAGTCAAAAAAATTTTAATTGTTATGAAATGTTGAGAAAATCTAAGTGTTACCCGTTAGGACTGGGTAAACTTGAAACCTTTTAGTTATCAAACTTTTAAGAAATTTGTATATTGAAAGATAATTTGTTGATAAGGATTGTTAAGGCATCTCTTTGGGCTCATAGCGGGCTACTTGTTTCAAGGCACAAGGTGTAAATAATGTGGGTACTAATCTGGTGAATAGGCTTTGTGAAAAGACATACAGGATAAGTTGCCAAGTTAATCGTTTTAAAGAGTAGTGTACTAGTGCGTATTATGTAGATAGACATTTATGATATTATAAGTATTGTGGGAGACACTAGGGGATACTAAAGGTCATAGTTTAATGATATATTGTGACTTCAATCCAGCAAGTTTGTAAACATGAAGATATAAAACAGGTTGAATAATAAGTTTGGGAAAACATTTTCATTTTTAACCGTATGATGACGCAACATTCCTAAAATCATAATGTGGTCGAAGTTAAACACAGAGCTTAAAACTTAAGTTGTGGATAAAAATGTTTTAACGAAAAAAGAGTAATACCTTATAGTGTAAAAATCACAAAGCATACGTGAAATAGTATAAACTTTAATTCGATAATATATCGATCAAATTTTTTTTTGATAATGATGGTAAGGAATTCAAAAGCGAATAATCAATAAATAATGGCATATGAAACATCAAGTGATTAAATTGAATCTTCAAATGATAAACAAACATAAATATCAATGATATAAAACATTGGAATTGTGTCCATAGGAAACTTTGACTAACTCAAGTATTTGAAATTTCCTAGTGACTTATGGGGGCGTACTTTAGCCTATAAGTGAATGCTCATCCCGAGAGTTCCCAGGTAGGTATACGGGTCCTGCGTCTGATTGGGATTTATACGAAATACCAGGCCTAGACAGAAAACTCAGGATACATGCGCTCACCCTTCCAGATTGCACGTACCCCATCACTAGTGAATTCCAAAACTTTAGCGGGATTAAAACGAGATGTAGAAATAGATCCTTGAGATGTGGATTTCACTCCTAACTCAAAGATGTATTTCAAAATTGAAAACTATTGTGGAATGAAACCAATCACTAAGTTAAGGATATCACTCCCAGCTTAGTGGTTAAGTTTTTTTTTTTTTTTTTTTTTTTTTCTTTTTGAAGGAAATACTCTTTGAGGTGTGGATGTCACTCCTATCTCAAAGATATATACCTAAGATAAATAACATATAGAGGAGTGAAACTACTCACCAAGGTATGAATGTCACTCCTAACTTGGTAATATCGTTTCGTTTGTGACATACGAGTATCTTCTACTCCAAGTAAAATACTAAAAGAATAACGAAAAAAATCATAGCGAAAATATCTCGAGAGAAAATATAAAGATAAAGAGAAATATATACGAGAGGACTCGTGAAAGTAAGCTTAGTTATAGACTAGGCTAAAAGACATTCTAATAACCTAATTCCCTATAACCATGGCTCTGATACCAATCTGTAACACCCCAACCGATGGCGCAAAAATTGAGGTGTCACGTAGTGACGATTGTTCAATAGCTCATGGACTAGAAATGTAAATTTTGATACATTGAATTGAATAATTTATTACATTGGAAGGAACAACAATTAAAACTAGCAAACTAAAACTAAAATACAGTAAATCTTAATCTAAGTTTAGGTTCCAAAAGCTTAGAAGTGATCTCATAAGAACCTGAAACATGTACGAAAATAATTTGGTCAATACAAAAATGTATTAGTGAGCATACCTGTTTGATACATATAATAAGGAAAATTTAGAAATTCATGTGTTATTTTGCAAAATGTAATAAGTGGTATCCGAGTCAAAATCAACCCTATGAAATGAAAGGAAATATATATAGTATGCGCTAGTAGTAATGAAATACATAGCAATGACAAGGACTCTCAACAGAGTCACAAGGGTATATACCATAGATCTATTCATTGAAATGCTAGGCCGTAACGGTTAATGATTTGACAAGTCATAAATACACAAAATGACATAAGCAAACACACATAAGAATTGCCATTTTAGTAAAAGGAAATAGAAACTTGGTAATAGGTACATGAGTCACCCCAAAATAGTAAAACAGTAAAAAGGGGAAAAATATACTTACATTGATCGTGATGATAAACATGTGAGAAAACAACGACAAATAACGAAGGCCATATAATTGCTAAGGCTTGAATCACGTGTCACGAATTCCTAAAACATATGCACACCTAAATCTCGTATTTTCTAGATCAGTTATATAATAATTCAATCACCTTCAATGATTTATATAGCTTAGGAGATTTCTTGTAATTAGTAAGGGAGTAACTGAAAAAAAAATGAAACAATTGAAGTTACTTAAATAATACCTTAAGTTTCATCTCCATTCATTAGAATTTATGTCCATTTTGAAACCCACTCATAATTACTACACTAAATAGTACCTTAAGTTTCATCTCCATTCATTAGAATTTATGTCCATTTTGAAACCCACTCACAATTACTACACTTCAATATTGTATGTTATAACTAAATGTTAAATTCTAGTAAACATTGGTTTGTTAATTAATATATAATAAGCATATGCGCTTAAGATATGTAGGCATTATCTGTATGGCATTAGGTGTACGATTTACACGGACCACAAAAGTTTGAAGTATTTCTTCAAACAAAAGGAGTTGAATATGAGGCAGAGAAGATGGCTAGAGTTAATTAAGGATTATGAGTGTGATATTCTCTACCAACCTGGAAAGGCCAATGTGGTCGCGGATGCGTTGAGTCGAAAGGGGAAAACTGTGCCGATTCGAGTAATGTCGAGTCAGTTGATAGTAACATTCGATTTCTTAACTCAGTTGCACGGGGCGCAGACTGAGGCTTTGAGCAATGAAAGAATAAAGAAGGAAAGGATTTTCGGACAGCAGAAGCTACTGATCGTGAGTGACAAAGGTATCCACTTCTGGGGAACCCGCAGGTGGATTCCAATGTATGGAGGATTGAGGGAAAAGGTCCTTGATGAAGCGCATAAGTCAAGGTATTCAATTCATCCGGGTGCCACGAAGATGTATCAAGATTTGAAGAAAGATTATTGGTGGCCAAGTATGAAACACGAAGTAACCAAGTATGTTGGGAAATGCTTGACGTGCCTTCAGGTGAAGGCGGATCATCAAAAGCCCTATGGTAGGATTCAGCCATTGGAAATTCCCGAGTAGAAATGGGAACATATAACAATGGACTTTATTACCATGTTGCGTAAGACAACTAAGGGATATGATACTATCTGGGTCATTGTGGACCAATTTTCAAAGAGCGCTCACTTCTTGCCTATTCGTGAGACGTTCTCGTCTGAACGGTTGGTGGAGGTGTTTGTTAAAGAAATAATAGTGCGTCATGGAGTACCTGTGCCTATTGTGTCGGATAGGGACACGCGGTTTACATCCAGATTTTGGAAGAAGTTTCACGAAGCTATGGAACACAGCTGCACATTAGTACAACATATCACTAGCAGACAGATGGCCAATCAGAGCGGACCATCCAGATGCTAGAAGACATGCTGCGCGCATGCATTATAGATTTCAGCGGGAGTTGTGATAGTCATCTGCCATTGGCAGAGTTATCATATAATAATAGCTATCATGAGACAATAGTGATGCCTCCCTATGAAATGTTGTATGGTCGTCGATGTAGAACTCCCGTTTGTTGGGGAGAGATTGGTCAGAAAGAATTAGGAAGTCTGGAAGTGGTTAAGACCACATCGGAGAAATTTGACCAAGTAAAAGCGCATAGGAAAGCTGCGCAGGATAGGCAGAAGTCGTACGTGGATAAGCGACGACGACCTATAGAATTTGTAGTTGGAGACAGAGTTATGCTTAAAGTATCTTCATGGAAAAGCATAATCAGATTTTAGAAGCGGGGCAAATTGAGTCCGCGGTATATCGGACCATTTAAAATTTAAGCGCGAGTGGGTGAAGTTGCCTATCGGTTGGAATTACCGGAGGAACTTGTAGGGATTTACGCGACGTTTCATGTGCCCCACTTGTGCAAATGTTTGGCGGATGAATCTACGCATGTGCCATTGAATGACATTGTAGTTGACGAGAAGTTGAACAACATAGAACAACCAGTAGTGATACTGGAACGCGGGGAAAAGAAATTAACGAATAAGACCACGCCTTTGGTTAAGGTACAATGGAAGCACCGCAAGGGTGCGGAGGCTACTTGGGAGCCAGAAGATGAGATGAAGGAGCACTACCCGTATTTGTTTCCTGACCAGCAGGTTTCGGGGACGAAACCTCCTATAAGGGGGGGGGGGTAGATTTGTAACATCCCAAAATTTGGGTATGTTGATATGTTGTTGTATAATAGTAAGGAAGCAAAACCTTGGGTATAAATAGCAACAACTTGGAGAACAAGTTGTCGCAAGGAAAGAAAGGAGGGACCTTGATGAAAAAGTTGCATGGGATCATTCCCTATATAAACACATCAACCCTCAAACCCTAAACCTATCTACTGCTGTCACACGTCGAGCAAGAGAAGCAAGAGAGGGAAGAAATCCGGTCATCTCCGATTAAGGTAACCGTATGACTCTCTTATCCTTCATGTGCATCGATCGTAGTCTCGGCAATCTCGATTAAGGGTTTGTGTTGTCGATAGGTTTGAAGTGGTAACTTGCTCGGTCATGCTCCGTCCATCGACAAGTTATTCATAAAAGTCTAGAGTAGTTGATGTCAGTAGTTTGATGTCTATATCGCAACACTGGGAGGCGGGTAATACGGGGTTGAGTCGACACAGTCTCTAGTCACTTTATTTCCAGTGTTGAGAGGTGAGCTCACCAGGTCGGGAGACCCTAATAATAACATTAAAGAACACAGTCGTTTGTACAGCTTTGCAAAAACAGTCACCTCTAGAAAATGTAGTTGCAATTCTAAGTTAAGCATAAGTGCGCGCTCAAACACACCCCTATAAAATAAAGATAACTATTTTCCTACCAAGTTCCATCTGATCCCGAAGCAACACCATTGTTTTGCTATTGATTTTTCATAAAAAGTTTTCATCTCTCTTTTTACTTTTCCTTGCATTTTAAAAAGTCTTTTAAGTAATTTTAGGAAGCTGAGTAGCAAAATCGTGTCCACAAATTCAATACTCGGTACTTGCACATTTCTATACTATATACGGTAGGTGCGCTTGCCTATCGTGTCGGGTTTAGAACGTCGAGCAACTATCATTTTAAATTATAAATTTAAAACTTGTAAGTGTCTTTCTGTTTTCCAACTTGCTCGTCTTTTCGATCAAAGCTTTTAGCATCTTCCTCGCGACTTTGCCCTTTTTGAAAAGAAGTCTAGTTTTCTTAAAACACTCACACGACATCAAGTTTTTGGCGCCGTTGCCGAGGACACGACTGTTTTAGAGAAAGGTTATCTTAAAATTACTCATTTTTTTTACTTAGTGTTTTTGTTAAAAAAAATTCATCTTAACAGGTTCTTAACTAGTGTATGAACTTGCGCCCCTCGCCAATTCTTACACCACCTCTTGAAGAACCCGAAAGATATTTTAGAGGTAGAAGAAAAGAACAAAAATTAAAAATGGCACAAGTTGATAGAACCATCTCTGATTTTGCTAGACCTTCCATCAATGCTTTGGGCCCTAGCATCACTAGACCCAACGTTGATGCCCACCATTTTGAAATTAAGTCCCATGTCATCCACATGATACAACAAAACTTCCCTTTTCATGGTCTTCCCGATGAAGATTCCCATGCTCATATCGCAAATTTCCTCGAAATTTGTGATACTTTTAAGTTGCAAAACGTCTCTCCAGACGCTATTCGACTTCGCATGTTTCCGTTTTCACTAAAGGATCGTGCCAAACCATGGTTGAACTCACAACCCGCAGGTTCCATTACCACCTGGGCTGACCTTGCCCAAAAGTTTCTCTCAAAATATTTTCCCCCCAGCCAAAACCACAAAGTTAAGAAATGACATCACCACCTTTTGTCAAGAAGAGGGAGAGTCACTTTATGAAGCTTGGGAAGGATTTAATGATATGCTGAGAAAATGCCCACATCATGGTCTTGAAGTTTAGTTACAAGTTTCATCTTTCTACAATGGGCTGACAAATCAAGCAAGGCAGACACACGGTGCAACCGCAGGAGGTATTTTTGGGACCAAAAGACTACAAGAAGCCTATGATCTCATCGAAGAAATTGCAGTCAACAGTTATCAGTGGTACAACCCTCGAAGCCGGCCATCTAAGACCGACCTCTATCGGATCGATTCCACCACTTCATTGCAAGCACAATTTGAGGCACTATCAACTCGCCTCAACCAGCTAAGCAAAGCACAAGTCAATGCCATCACCGCAGCATAGTTGCAACCGCAAGAAGGAAGTCTTCCTCAAGCCACCGTGGAACAAGTTGACTTCATTGGTACAAACCGCCCGCCAAACAATCCTTACAACAACACTTATAATCCTGGTTGGCTCGATCATCCAAATTTCGGGTGGAAAAACAACAACAACAACAACACCATGCAGCCCCCCGATTCAGTCAACAAAACAACCAGCAACGCCCACCAAACAACGGTTACCTGTCCGTAGATGAAAGACTCGCAAAGCTCGAAGCCCGATCAGCAGCAAGAATGGATGAAAAGTTCAACAACACCGACAAGAGGCTTCAAGGACTCGAGTCCACCATCAGAAATTTGGAGGTACAACTGGGCGTAATGGCCAAGTCTCTCGCAGAAAGACCCATCGGAAGCCTTCCAAGCAACACTGAAACCAACCCAAAAGCCAATGTTAGTGCCATAACTCTTCGAAGCAGCCGCGTTTATCCTGAGCCAGCGGTACCTGCCGATGAATAAGTTATACCAACCAACCCACTCACAAATGAAACCACTCCAAACATAACCATCACAATATTACCGCACCAGAAAACTCAACCGCCAGTTCACCGATGCCGGTTAATGATGGGCCCGCAATTAACCAAATTCCTGCAATTGCTCCACCACCAGAACCACTAGCAAAGACAGTACGGAGGGAATACCGGCCTTACATACCTTATCCCGGCCGATTGATGAAACAAAAAACGGATGAGCAGTACCAAAAATTCACCGAACTCCTAAGTCAAATCCATGTCAACTTAACTTTTATAGAAGTCATTCAGTAAATGCCCAAGTACTACAAATTCCTGAAGAACTTCTTGATCAACAAGAAAAATCTCGAGGCAGCGGTCAAAGGAAGCGCACTAGAGTGCGCGGCACTACTCCAGCAAAATCTTCCTCCAAAGCTGACCGACCCAGGGAAATTTTCTTTACCATGCTCCATAGGCAATTTGCCTACAAATTATGCCTTAGCAGATCTGGGTGCGAGTGTGAATGTTATGCCCACTTATATCTACAAGCAACTCAATTTGGGCTACCTACGACCATTGATAGCTACGATCGAGTTGGCGGATGGTACCATAAAGAAACCCGAGGGGATTGTCGAAAATCTGCTCATCAAAATAGGGAAATTTGTTTTTCCCCGTCAAATTTGTCATCCTCAACATGGGCGAGAGTAATGTTCCTATTATTCTCGTCGACCATTTTTAGCTACCGCCAGAGCCACAATAGATATGAGTGAGGGGATTCTGACACTTCGGTTGGGAATAACAAGTTGCACTACACAGCCGGTGGAAGAGAATACGAGGCCGAAGACCCTGTAGGATCTGAGTTTGATTGTTTAAGTAATATGAGTAATGAATGAAATAAACGATAAATGGAAAGTGCAGCGAATGATAAACTGTAAATCAAAACAAGAGAATAATTGTTTTTTCAATCGAATGCTTTCATATATCAGATGATTACAACGATTATACAAGTACTCCCCCTCAGCTTGATCACTCTGTGATTGTTTGTCTAAGAGAATGTTTTGAGTGATGAATAGAACAGTACATGCACTGTTCTATTTATAGACAATCTAAACCTCTGATGACCTAGGCTGACGTCACCTAAGATAGTGACCTATAACAGAATAACAACATAAAACATCTGATGATACAAATAACTGTTACATTGAAAACTTTGAAAGGCAAACAGCCGATAGGAAACCTCTGATGGTCTTGAATCATCTGTTGGAGCCTAAGTGATGTTGGCTCCAACAGACCCTTAGTCTTCAGTACTTTGATCAGCAGTTGTTCTTTATCACACCTTTGATCAGCAGTTGTTCTCTAGCAGTTGTTATCTATCAGACCTTTGTAAATGATGTTATTATTAAGGATCAATTGTGTAGTATATTTTGGCTTTCCAATCATCTGTTCTTCTCCAGGTCAGCAGACCCAACAATCTCCCCCTAGAACAGATGATGCGAAAACTAAGCTTTATGTTGATCTTTATTCCTCATCAGACTTTCTCTGATTTGCCCTTTGAACTATAATTCAAAGCTCAATGAGAAGAAGTCTTCTGCGTCTCTTTCAAGCTCTAAGTTTAGCAATGTTTGGAGATCATCTGCACATAGGCCATGTGCATCATCCATACTCAACTTTTGGGCTTCTCCATCTGATCTGAGCAGAGTCAATTCATGGTTGTCTTTGTTGACCTTCCATTTTAGAATTTTGAACCAGAGGATCTGTTGAGCTGCAAATTTATTTTTGATGAGTTTGGTGATGGAGGTCTCCCAATGAGTTTCCTGAGTTCTTCAGTTGTGGGATCGGAGAAATAATGTACTTGGTTGAAGAGACCCTCATTTACAAATGTATCAGCAAACTTCTTCTGGTCTTCTTCAGACATTACCTTCTGTTTCTTAAACTGTCTCTTGTAGCAACAGATAGGTCAGAAGTATCAAGCAAGCTGTCAAGTGTAAAGGCCTGTTGAGGTCTCTTAACCATGGGAGCATTTGAGTAAATTGGTTTTCTAGGCAGTGTAGGATCTTTCTTTCTATTCTCTTCCAACTTCTTATATGTTTCAACCAGCCTTAGCTCAGCCCATCCTGCAACTGACTTCATCTCCCCATATTTGGCAGCCACAATTTCTTCTCTCATTCTTTTGAACTTCAAAGCTCTGACTGGATCTCCGTATTTCCTAAAATTAGGGCAGAGATTTTCACTGGGGGATTCTTAGCCATTTCTTCAATTCTTATAAGTTCTTCTTGAAGAGCATGAGTGGTCCAGCCTGCAAACTGTTTCTTCGTTGCTTTGTAGGGCATGGTTGCCAAGATTTCTTCAAGAATAGATTCCCTAACCACCCTTTCCAAATCACTGCTGAGATGCATGGTGGACATGGAGTTGCTCAGGTTCTTAGCAAAATCTTCAATCCTTCTCAGTTTGCTAAGCTCTGCTGAATGGATGCCCTGAGCAGTCCTGTCACCTTTCCCTTAGCATCTCTCCTTGATGATCAAATCAACCTTTTCAGTCTTGAATTTAAGATATTGATCATGTTTCTAGGAGTAGGAAAATTTGGAAGAGATGGGAAAGATCTATCTGATGGATCCTCAGTATTGTAGAAGGATTGCATTTCCCCTTGAGTAAATAAAGCTCAAGAGGATACTGAGCAGCCAATGGTGTGATGGATGGTGGTGGTCTGTGAGATGTGACTTGAGAGGTGTGTGGTGAGAATGATGTAAGTGGGATGGCTGATATAGGTGTAGGTTTGGTGGTTGAAGTGGAAGGTGGTGATGTTTGTATGTTCTCATCTTGTACCACAAAGGTTGATTTTCTCTTCCTTTTGTACAAGATAAGTGGTGATGGTGATGTTTGGGCAGCAATGGTTATGTTGGTAGGTTCAGTTGTTTTGATGGTATCAGTGATTTTGGTGGCAGCAGTGGTTCTAGTAGCAGTTGTTTTAGCAGCAGCAATTTTAGCAGCAATTTTGGATGGTGGTTGTCTGATGTGTTTTGCAGGCATTTTCTTCCTTTTAGAGGAGCCAACATCCTCAACTTCCTATTGTTGCTCTATCTTTCTTTGCACTAGAGCCTCTGCCTTGACTTCCAATGTGTCAAGCCTTTTCTTCTTAGCTTCAGCAGCCTCTTCAGCAATAACATTTGCAGAGGTATCAACTTCTTTTGCCTTGCTAGTTTTGACAGTTTCAGCATCAGCAGAGGTTTGAACATTGGGTTGTTGTTGTTGTGGTGCTGTTTGGGTAGACCCTGGTTTGTTAGTAGCTTTTGATTTACCCTTTTGTGAGGGTGGACAACCAAAGGGATCTAGCTTTGGCAACCTATCTCTACCACTCTCCCCCTTGTTGGCATCATCAGTTGTGAACTCATCAACATCTTCATCTCTTCTGATGGTTGTAGGGGCAGAGCCAGTGGTCTTCAGCAGATGGTCTTTGATGGCTTTAATATCTTCTTGGGTATCTGTGTACCTAGCATCTACTATAGTTCTGATCTGAGCCATGTAGGTTTCATGTGTTTGATCTGCTAGTTTTCTATGAGCTATGATGATGGGGGAAACTTATTTCCATAGCTCACTAGCAATCTCTTCTTTGGATGGTTGACTTTTGGTTAGAGCAGCCAAAGATCCCATGATTGTCTTGAGATCTGTCTTGATGTCAGCAACAGAGGTTTCAATGGATTGAACTCTAGCAGTCAATTCTTGGTATTTTAACCCATCACCTAAATTAATAGGATCATCTGGATTCCTACCAGTGGTAGTTGTATCTGGTTTAGTCCTAGGAGGTGAGTCTATAGAAAGAGAACCAGATGCCCCTTTGTCTTGGTTCCGGGGACTTCCAACTGATTTTGGGGTCACTATAGTTGCCTCGTCAGTTGTTGCCTTCAAGGAAGTCATAGCTATGTAACCATTGTCCTGTTATGAGACAATGGTCTCTACATCAGTAGTGGCTGCTTCACTTGAAAACTCACCTAGAGTTACATTGAACTCTAGGGGTGTAACCTCCTCTGTTCGTGGGTTAGCTAGTTGAGTTTCCTCAGTCCCAGTCACTTGTTGGTGTGTACTCTCATTTATGGGTGAAGTAGAGGAACTGGGAATATCCTGAGTTTTATCAATAGCTTCGAACAATGGTTTCATTGTTGGAAGGACATGTGATGGTGAGGGTGGAGGAGTGAAAAGAGAAGTAGCCCTGGGAGAAGGGCTTATGATCATATGGTCAAGTGACTCATATGCCTCTTGACGTGTTTCCCTTTGGCTTACAACATGATTCTTTTGTGAGGATTCATGAGGAGTTTGTTCAGGTTGAGATATATCCAATTGTTGTGGGGAAGTAACAACAGTGGTTTCTTGTTGCTTTTGTGCTGCAACAGGGTTTTCCTCTGGTATCTCATCTTACAGAGACCCCTTTGTGGATTTCTTGGTGGTTTTTGTGGATGGACGTTTTTTTAGAGGTGGCTGGTGTGGGTTTCACAGCAGTGGATGTAGTGCCATGATAACCAGGAACAGTGGGCTCAACAACAGAGGTTTGGACAACAGTTGTTTTCTTAATCCTCTTTGTTTGTGTTTTTGAAACTTTAACTTTTGACACTTTTTCTTGGGTGTTTGACCCTAGCATTCTTGTGAAAGTTTCATTAGTTAGACTCTTCATTTGAAATGATTTACCCTTTTTAAAATCTTTTTAAGGTAAAACCTTTTGTAGGATTACACTTAAGAGTCTTGGGTATATCAGAAAAGCATTGTTTGACCCAGACTTTATTCCCGTCACATTTGATACCAAATCCAAGAACAGGCCCTGGGATAGATTGTAGTCAGATTTTGAAAAGAGTTGACCCAGTAATTTGTGAATCATAACCCCTTTCCTGGAACTCAGTGTGAAGTTCAGCCTTAGGGAAAGAGTCGTTACCTGACAAGTCATTCAATGAGAAGGTTGTGGATATCAATTGGGGGGTAATGGCGATGTTTGTCTCTCCAATTTTTGCGATAATGGTTGTGGGCTTATATATATATATATATATATATATATATATATATAGAAATGGAAACAGTTGTTTTATCTGATCAGACGTTTGAAAACAGATTTTCAACCAAACAGTGGTTGTTTTATCTGATCAGATGTTTGAAACAGATTTTTCAATTAACAGTGGATATAATGGATGAAACAGTGGTTGTTTTATCCTTAGCAGTTTTTTCAACCAAAATGTTATTTCTAAGGATGAATTTTGATTTTTCTGAAACATTTTAATGTTTTTATTTAAAATATTTTTGTTGTTTAGTCCATGTTTAGCATACCAATCCTAGAAATCAGATTTTCAAAGGTAGATGTGTCTAAAGCTTTTATCAACACATCTGCCAACTGATCCTCTGTTGGAACATGGTGCAGAGAAATCAAACCTTTTTCATAGCTATCTCTGATAAAGTGATGTCTGATGTCAATGTGCTTTGTGGTTGAATGAGAGACTAGATTTTTGATGATATTTTCTGCAGCTTGACTGTCCAGCATGAGTGGAGTCTTTAGTGCAGTTATACCAAAATCCAGCAGTTGATTTGAAGCCACATGAGTTGGGCTGTACAGCTTGCAGCAGCTATGTATTCAGCCTCCGCTGTTGAAGTTGAAACAGCTGCTTGCTTTTTTACTTTGCCACGAGACTAAGGCATTCCCTAGAAACTGGCACCTTCCTGATGTAGACTTCCTTGTGGTGTGGCAGCCAGTAAAATCACTATCTGAATAACCTGAAAGCTCAATGTTTCCATTAGCAGGATACCAGATACCAAGTGTGGGAGCACCTTTTAGGTATCTGATTATCCTTTCCACAGCAATAAGGATTTACTTTCTAGGTGAAGCCTGGGATCTTGCACAAACACAAGTGGCAAAAATAATGTCTGGCCTAGATGCAGTTAAGTATAATAAAGACCCAATCATGCATCTGTAATGTGTCTGGTCAACCAGTTCATCCTTGTCATCAATAGTGAGTAGCTTAGCTGTGCTCATGGGTGTACTACATGGCTTACAATCATTCATCTCAAATCTGGTTAACAAATTTTTCACATATTTGTTTTGATGAATGGATGTGCCATTTTGCAGCTGCTTCACTTGGAGAACAAGGAAGCACTGAAGTTCACCCATAACACTCATCTCAAACTCTGCTGTCATGAGTTCCCTAAACTCTTCACACATTTTGTTACATGTGGACCCAAAAATGATGTCATCCACATATATTTGAACAATCATTAAATCTTTCCCTCTCCATTTTAAAAATAAAGTTTTATCAATTTTAACTCTTGTGAAACCAATGGTTAAGAGAAAGGTGGAAAGAGTTTCATACCAGGCCCTAGGTGCTTGTTTGAGTCCATACAAAGCTTTGTTGAGCTTGTATACATAATTAGGATGGAATGTGTCTTCAAAACCAGGTGGTTGACATACATAGAACTCCTTCTGAGTTTTGCCATAAAGGAATGCACATTTAATGTCCATCTGATACACCTTGATGTTGTGGTTGACAGCAAAGGCTAGGAAGAGTCTGATAGCTTCTAGCCTAGCTACAGGAGCAAAGGTTTCATCATAGTCTATCCCCTCTTCTTATCTGAAGCCTTGAACCACAAGCCTGGCTTTATTCTTGACAACTATACCCTTTTCATCAATTTTTTTTGAAGACCCACTTTGGGCCAATTGGACAAACATCCTCTCGCAGTGGTACAAGTTCCCATACTTGTTGTCTTTTAAACTGAAGGAGCTTTTCCTGCATGGCTTCTACCCAACTGTTGTCTTTTAGTGCCTCTTGGTACTTGACAGGTGTGTGAGAGATAGAAGGCCTGCAAAAAGACAGATGTTTGAGGATTGGCTTCTTGTGAGCACACCCTCTCTGATGTTGCCAATGATTTGGTCTGGTGGATGAGCTCTTAGGTAGATTAAATCTCCCTGATATGGTATGATGGCATTTTGAGCTCTGATACCAATTGTTAGGATCTGAGTTTGATTGTTTTGATTGTTTAAGTAATATGAGTAATGAATGAAATAAACTATAAATGGAAAGTGCAGCGGAATGATAAACTGTAAATCAAAACAAGAGAATAATTGTTTTTCAATCGAATGCTTTCATATATCAAATGATTACAACGATTATGCAAGTACTCCCCCTCAGCTTGATCACTCTGTTATTGTTTGTCTAAGAGAATGTTTTGAGTGATGAATAGAACAGTACATGCAGCGTTCTATTTATAGACAATCTAAACCTCTGACGATTTAAGTTAATTTTAAGAGTTTGGTTTTTCAGATTTTATAGTTAACAGTCCAGAAAATTGTCCAATGTCCTTAAGTGCGCAACGAAGTACGCAGTAAGCCAGATCAAGTGCGCAGCAGCCTGTAACAATATAAACAACCTTGTCAAGATGTTTGTCTTCTGATAAGTGCGCAGTTTTGCAAGATACATGAGTAGCTGTTGTTTCTTGATAAGTGCGCAGATCAGTCAGCACTTGGGCATGGTAAGTGCTCAGTCTTGACTGATCAGTCTGCGTACTAAGCAAAGTACGCAGACACTTAAACTCCCGTTTAAGATTTTAGTGCGCAGAAACCCTAGCCAAGTACTCAAAACTACACCTCTTCAGTAAGTGCGCACAATAACCAGAGATCTCTGTTTAAGTGCGCAGAAACCCTAGTTAAGTGCTCGTAGACAGTGAAAACAATAAGTACGCAGAAACCCTAGTTGCGTACTAACACAAAAAGATTTAAGTACTCAGAGAAGCACAAGTATGCAGTTTATGAGCTAAGTGCTCAAAACAAGAAATAAGTACTCAACGTATGAAATAAGTTCGCAACTCAATAAGCAAGTGCGCAAAACAGGCTGTTGAAAAACACAAAAACTCAGCTGAATTCTATCCAAAACTTTTTCATTCCATTCTGAAATGCTTGGATGAAATTTCTACTTAAAATGAACCACTTTTAACTCTCAGAAACACAAGTTCCACGAAATTTTGAAGCAAATACATAAGAAAAACACCCAAATTTTTGATAAACACAAAAGTTTATAAAAATCTTAATAATAAAAACTAACAAGATGAGGGTTTTGGTATCTTTAAATAGATACAATCTAGAGCACAAAGGCTCTGATACCAATTTGTAAGTCACAAATACTAGATCTTGTTAAGTGCAAGAGATTGTTATCACTTAGAAACACCTACGAATTAGGTGTTTTAAGTGATTAATCTTCTACAAACAAAGAAACTAGATGAATGCTATAAGAACCGACACACAAGATGAATAATAAGATAATTCCATTGCTGATTTGTTACTGAAGAACCATGGAAATGATACAAGTACGCACCAATTCTACTTGTGCTACCAAGATAATATCCAAAACCCTAACCCTAGAGCTGCACACAAGCCATCTATATATAGTAAGTCTGATGGGCCTGCGCACTTAAGCTAACTGCGCAGGGCCCGTGTATTAAGTGCGCAGCCTAGGGTTTTAGCATAAACTATGTCATAATTACATAAACAACCCTTTAACTTTCAAACTACACAACAAGCTATCAAAAGTCTTTGATCTGGTAACTGTGGTCTCAATATAACCCAACAATACTCCCGCTATACCACAGCTACCAGTTCTTCATTTTCAATCAATCTCTACGTCGCTTGGCTCCCCCTCTGCCTGACCCGGGGCGTCTTGAATGAACATGGCGGCCAGATCTTCTTCAACCACAGGAGGAACTTGAGTAGACTCAGTTGCAGGTCTTTCTGGATCAGTTGCTGTAGCAGGTTCTTGTATCTGCACCTCTGAAGCGGTTTCGGCTTCAGTTTGTGTTACTTCTGCAGCAGCAGCTTGGGCAGCTTTCTTCTTTTGTTCTTTTTCCTTGTCCGCTGCGTTGATCCTGTCTACTATGTCAAGTAACTCCTGTTTCAGCTTCATTGCCCGATCCACTGCTCTCCTGAATAGGTTAGCTTCCTCAAATAAGACATTTCCAGCACCTACATTGATCTGATTGGCGAACAGAATATTCAAGTCCGATAGATTAAAGGTAAACACATCTACCGGATCAAGAATCCTCATTGCCTCTGAATCATCCTTTAACTTGATAACGGCTTCACCAGTATTACTGTCATAAAACCACTTCTTGAAGTCTCTTAACATGACTGGAAGCTCAGGACGTATAGGAACTCGTGTGACGACCCAGGGGGGGGGGGGTCAATCACATAAGTAATCATCCCTTGTCCTGTGGCAGGATCAATTCGCTTCTTGGAGATCCGTCTCCTCGGCTTTTGTGGTTTGAAGATCTGAAAATCAGTTTCACACTCCTTTTCAATAATCCAAGAAAGCACGGAACCGGTGGTGTCATTGGTGTGGTTGATGAAGGGGGCTCTACGAAGTTCCCTGATGTCCCAACGAGGGAGAGACTTCAGTTCATTTCGACCTCTGAAGTACTATATAACTCCCCCTCGTCTCTTTATCGCAAATAACCTTTTCACCTCGTCATACTTTCATGAAATAATCCTCTCTTGATGAGCTTCTCTCGTATGATGGATGTTCTAATGCAGAGCTGGAATAGTGATAGGCCTTCTGGGGAACCATGTTGATCTTTCTGGGTCCAACTTATGGCCATCTGACGTCTCGTACACCGTTTCCTCTTCCATACCCATCTCTACAAACTTTTCAAGCATCTCATCCTCGCTGATTTCATCCACTTCACTTTCTTCAGCTAATCTCTCTTTCTCTTTCTCCTCCTCAAGAAATTTCCCAAAATCAAATAGTTCATCGGATGTCATGCTAGGAGCACCGGTTTGCTGTTTCTGCAACTCTTGAATCATATCAAACATCTTCATCTGAACCTGAGTTTGAAACTTGATCAGATATCATTGATCCTTCACAACTTTCTCCAAATTCCTGTTCTTGTGCTTTAGCTTCTTGACTTTTCTTCTGAGCTCCTGATTGTTGTGCACATCACTCTTTAGGGTACAAATCTCCCCAGCAGCAGTCTTTCCAACCTCCTTGACCAACTTCTCATACAGTTCCTGGTGCACCGATTTGCGGCGTGGTGCAGCAGGAGCTGAGGAGGAAGGTTCAGTTGGCCTTTGTGCTGGTGCTTTAGGGGCTGGAGCAGTAGTTGTGGATGGTCCTTGTTGATCTTCTCCCCCGAACATAGACTCCAAAATCACTTCTTGCTCAAGATCATCCTCAGTCACAACACGAGGAATCTCAGATTCTGGTAACTGTTCCCTCCGTTTCTTTCTTTCGGCCCTCTTCAACTCAGCAACTTGTCGTAGGGCCTTAGCAGTCTCAAGTTGTTCTGGTGTCAGTGATTCTCTGCCTTCTTGTAACAGACAAGTTGGCCTTTTCCTCTTGGTGGGCTTTGATGGAGCTACTTTAGTTGCCACCCTTTTGCCCCTTGCCTTTTCTTGAGCAATCTCTTCAGCAGTTGGTTGGGCTGAAGAGGGAGCAGGGTCAGATGGTGCAGGTGCAGTGGTGGATTGCTGACGAGCTTCTGTTACATCCTGCTTTCTCTTCTGAATCTTGTTGTAGAGTTCCTTGACCATAGGATAGCGCTGCGCTGCATACATGTTCTCTAGCATAGGCTCCCAATCAGGAGTATTACACTCAATGAAGAATCGTGCACCTTTGGTGAAGTTGTACTGGTCACCAAGAGGCAGATTCTCGTGCTGTGCATTAATCATCATTTGCACAAATCTGGGGTACATAGCCCATTTGCTGGAGTCAGTCTCAGCATTCTTCACCAGATAATCGAAGATCATACCCGACAGATTAAACGGTTCATTCTTGCAGATCTTTATCATAGCAGTCGACCATTCTATGCTAAGAGCATTGTAACCTCCTTTCCTGTGACACAGAGACATAATAAACACGTGATTGATGAGTCTCCAGTCTCTGGTCAGCTGGCTCTTTTTGATATCCCCTCTCTTGTCGAAATCTCCTTTGTATCCGAAATTCTTGAACTCTCGGTGAACATCGGCTTTAGATAGAAATCTGACTGTTCCTGGCTGGTCTTGAAGTCTCAGCACGCTTCTAACAGTATCTTCAGTGATGATAACAGCCTTGTTTCTGACTGTAGCGTTGATTCGCTTGACACGATCAACGACTTCTACTCGAGCAGATCTCCAAAAATCTTCAATGTGAGAGCAATAAACTTGTAAACTATGCTCCACAGCGTATCCGATTCTGCTTCGTCTGATCCAGGTAACCACGCCTTTGAACTTTATGTCGTCGGTCTCAAGATTCATCGGCTGATTATGCATTCCTCTTGGATCCCAATCAAGTGCCATCTGTTTAGATCATGTGCACGAAAAACAAGTTAGAGCTCTTGATTGTGAGTGGACGACCAAATGACTGATCTTAGACTTCGACGGATAACGTACTTAGACTGTATTTTTTTTTAAGTTTTTCATGTGTTGTATTTTGGACAGTCATAAGATTGTGTTTGATGGATTTGTTTTATCAATGTCCAAGATACATTTGATTTTCCAGTTTATGATCATTAACGTCAGGTTTAAGTGCACGGGTAAATAAGTCTAAATACGTAGTCCGGTCAAGTGTCTTGAATAGTCAAGTTAATGGTCACATTTGGTTCAATTTTCAAGTACGCAGGTCTTGTAAGTGCGCATGCCAAGTCAAAGACTTATGAGCTAAGTACTCAGTCAAGTACTCAGCCAAGTACTCAGCCAAGTACTCACACACTTGACTGAGCACTTAGGTTACTACGCAGGAATCTGATCAATAATACACAAGATCACAAGTGCGCAGGTCAATCAAGACTCGGGCATGGTAACCCCTAGCCTTGCAGACCAATCTGCGTACTAACTAGGTACGCTGATACTTAAACCTTCGTTTAAGATTTAAATGCGCATCACAAGTGCACAATATTCTAGGGTTTCTGATGTATAGATATGTATGAAGCAAGTGCGCAGTCTTCAAGAGACAAGTACGCAATGTTCAACAATAAGTGCTCAATCTTCTTAATACATTCCAAGGTTCAAAAACCTCAAACCCACGACAGATCTTGTTTTAAACAAGCCTATAATCCCTGTAATCAACACAATAAATCAATCAGTGCACATTATCTACCTTAATTAGTAGTATAGATTCACAACAAAGGGGAGGAAATAGATGGATTGAAGATGATTAATTGTGATTAATGTGTGATAATGATGAAGATGAACGGTGAGGATGATGATGATGATATGATTTGGGTAAAAGAAATTAGGGTTTGCAACAGTTAATGACTTGTTAAAAAATTTCACTGTATATATATACAAGACATATGGGCCTGCGCACTTGAGTTAAGGGCGCACGGCCCATCAAGTACGCAATGGTTAATTTTCAGCCCAATAAGAGTTCAAAAGCCCCATTTCATTTTAATAAGTGGGGATTCACCAAATCTCACCTTCTGCATTCAAGATCATACTAACCATACCTGCCAGGTCACATTTCAACTTCCCGTTGGATAGCTGCAGCCTAAGAACAATTGTCGGTATGCTTGTCCATTTAAATCCATGCCTTTTCTCTTTCAATGTGTGTTTGGTGATGATGTTTATCATGTTTTCGGTAATATTGACGAAAATTTTGTGGACCCCACTTGTGCTAGGTATGAGCCTACCGATCCTCAAGGTTTATCGAAATATAATGATGAGAGCTTCAGGTCTATGTTACCATAAGCAAAGAAGATGATCATTATCTTGATCAGATGATGAGAGCTTCAGGTCTATGTTACCATAAGCAGAGAAGATGATCATCTGATCGTTTGGTGAGCTATCTAAATATGTTTGCACGTCACTAACATTGCGTGTCGTTTGCTGCTCAGTTGATTAATTTTCTTAGCCCCGCATTGGTAGCTTGCACTCTTAGGTGTCTTTTGATTTACCTATGCACAAAATTTTCTGTGTCTTTTGATTTCTCAACCTGTGTAAGACCGGACTCAGCTTGTGCAGACCTATAGCACAGTGGGAATCCAGCTTTCAGTGTAGATCTTTACTGTTAATCACCTATTAGCAGTTTACTTGATTCCAGGCTGAATCTATCGACACATCGTTGCTTGAGGCCACAACATCTTCTGGGTCCTATTCACATGCTGATGAAATATGATTAGTTTCTATTATTTCTTGAATTAATTTTTGAAATTTTGCAGTATGGATGGACCGGTTTTACTTTCTCCCCCAAAAATCTTGTTTGAAGTGAAAAAAAGATTTTTCTATATATTATGCACAAGTAAATATATATATATATATATATATATATATATATATATATATTTTAAATCATTCAAAATTTATCATCTCCAGCCATGTTACCAACTGATGAAAACGGGTTTTGTCAAAAGCTTTTGTGAAGATATCTGCCTTTTGATCAGCAGTATCTATTGGCAACACCTGTATATATCCTTTGTCATGAGCATCGCGAATGGAGTGAATCCTAATTTCAATATGTTTAGTTTTAGAATGATCAATTGGATTCTTCACGATGTCACGACAAGCATCATTATCAATGAAAATAGGTGTATGCATGACATTCAAACCATAGTCCAAAAGCTGATTTTGGATCCATAACACTTGACAACAACAACTGGATGCAGCTGTGTATTCAGCTTGAGTAGTGGAGATGGACACTGTAGTCTGCTTCTTGCTCTGCCAAGACACCAGCCTGTTACCTGGAAATTGACAACCGCCAGAGACAGATTTTCTGTCAATCCTGCAACCTGCATGATCACTATCAGAGTAAGCGATTAAATCAAAATTATCACTCTTAGGATACCATAAACCAAGTTTCGGTGTCCCTTTGAGGTAGCGGAAGACTCTCTTTACTGCAGTTTCATGCGATTGCTTGGGATTTGACTGAAAGCGTTCGCAGCATCCAACTGCCCACATAATATCTGGTCTGCTAGCTGTAAGATACATCAGTGAGCCAATCATTGATCGATATGTGTGAGGATTCACTGAAAGGCCTTGAAGATCTGGTAAAAGTGTTGTTTGGGCCACAAAAGGAGTGTTGGACGGCTTGCAATCAGTCATGTTGTA
This sequence comes from Ambrosia x helenae, assembly GCA_030844895.1. NCBI lineage: Eukaryota > Viridiplantae > Streptophyta > Magnoliopsida > Asterales > Asteraceae > Ambrosia > Ambrosia x helenae. The sequence goes on along the minus strand of CM061224.1, from coordinate 94,219,941 downwards.
TTTTGCCAGGATGTCTCTTGTGTACTTGGCTTGATGGATGAAAATTTTGTCTTCTTTCTGCTGAACTTCCAGGCCTAAGAAAAATGACAATTCTCCCATCATGCTCATTTCAAACTGAGACTTCATAATGCTTTCGAATTCCCTGCACAAATTTCATCAGTGGAGCCAAAGATAATATCGTCAACATATATTTGAACAAGAATAGAATGTTTGTTGACTTCTTTGGTGAACAGAGTCATGTCGATCTTCCCTCTGGTGTATCCATTTTGTAGCAAATACGAAGATAAGGTCTCATACCAAGCTCGAGGAGCTTGATGAAGTCCATAGAGAGCCTTATCCAATTTGTAGTATTTGTTGGGATGATGAGGGTCTTCAAAGCCCGGCGGTTGACAGACGTAGACTTCTTCCTTGATTTTCCCGTACAAGAATGCACTCTTCACATCCATTTGAAAGACTTTGAAGTTCTTGTATGAGGCGTATGCCAAGAAGATACGAATGGATTCAAGTCGAGCAACTGGAGCGAATACTTCCTCATAATCAATACCTTCCTGCTGACGAAAACCCTGAACCACCAGACGAGCCTTGTTCTTGATCACCACACCACGTTCATCCATTTTGTTGTGAAAAACCCATCTAGTTCCTATAGGATACTTCCCTTCAGGTAGATCCACTAGCTCCCAAACCTTGAGCTTTCTAAACTGGGACAGCTCATCATGCATGGCTTCAACCCAGCTTGCATCTCTGACTGCATCCTCAATGCTGAAAGGTACTGTCTGAGATAAGAATGCTGAGAGTGCGATATTGAGCTTATCTGCCTGATTTCTAGTAAGAACACCCTCAGAGATTGGTCCGATGATGTTCTCAACAGGATGATTCTTAGATGATTTAAATCCCATGTTCGGCTCTTCTTGAACTTGGGAAGGCAGATTTGAAAGGTGATCTACAGGGAGTGATGAGCTGGATGGATCATTTACAGACTGTTGTGCTGAAGATGTTTCTTCTGAAATTGGAGTACTTTCAGGAGATTGTGTAGTCTCAACAGTCGCATCACCATTTGTGGATTGAAGAGGAACAATTGGATCAGCTACTAATGGAGAGAATCAGGTGGTTAAGGGTGCAACATCGTCTTCAGAAGAGTAAAGAGTATCTTCGAGAGGAGAAGGAGCGGCTGCTTGATTGTCCGATGTTTGTTCTTCAATGATACTGAAATTGTTGAAGACAACATCCACGTCAAAGAACCAGTCAGGACCGGCTCTTGTGTTAGTAGAGTTGGATTCCTGCCAATCAACATAGAAAGATTCGAGAACCATCTTGGTGCGTGTGTTGTATACTCTATAAGTCTTTTGACTTGAAGAGTATCCAACAAAGAAGCACTCATCTCCAACTGCATCGAACTTCATTATGTTCTCATAGTTGTTCAGAAGAGTACATGAGCATCCGAATGGCCTGAAATAGTCCATCAGAGGTTTTCTTTTAAAAAGCAATTCATAACCTGTTTTCCCGCGCGCCTTAACAATTAAGACTCTGTTAAGAACATAACAAGCGGTATTCACAGCTTCTGCCCAGAAGATGATCGGCAACTTGGAGTCGATTAGCATAGTTCTGGCAGCTTCAATAAGTGTACGATTCTTCCTTTCAGAAACTCCATTCTGTTGAGGAGTTCTTGTAGCGCTGTACTGAAGATGAATTCCTTTGTTGTTGCAGAAAGTCACGAAGCTTTGATTTTTGAATTTAGTTCCGTGATCGCTTCTGATTGATCTAACTTTTGTCTTCACTATGTTTTCAATGAGAAGAACAAACAACATCAATATCTCGGCAGCTTCACTTTTGTATTCTAAGAAATACACCCATGTAAAACGAGAAAAATCATCTGTTATCACCAAACAATAAGATTTTTTAGCTAAGCTTTTAACACAAATAGGACCGAAAAGATCCATATGCAATAGTTGAAGAGGTGAGTCTATAGAGTTCACTGTTTTGGACTTGTGCGATTTCTTGTGTTGTTTTCCTTTGGCACACGCTAAACATTTTTCAGAAAAAGGGAATTCCTTGGAAGGAAGACCTCTGACAAGATTTAGTTTGGAAAGTTTGTTAATGTTTTTAAAGTTTACATGTCCCAATCGCCTGTGCCATAACAGTGGCTCTGACTCGGATGCCTTTGAAAGTAAGCATGTCATTTGACATTCAGACTTGGCATCTCTCATATTTATCACATATGTGTTATTCTGTCTAGGAGCTTTTAGCATTATCATATTGGTGGGCGGTATGAATCCAGGCTTCAGAAAGATGCACTCCATGTCATTGAATAACACTGAGATTCCTTTGTCACAGACTGTGATACGCTCAAAAGGTTGTAGCACAATTCTGGAACATAATTCACATCTTCTAAAGTCAGTGCGTCGGAGACCACATCTCCTATTCCAACTATCTTCCCGCCCTTTTCATTCTCGGAGAAGGCAACGAACTCTCCATCAATAAACCTATAGTTCTTGAGGAGTTCCTTTAGACCAGTCATGTGTCTTGAAGCCCCGCTATCAACATGCCATAGATATCTCATGAGTGCGATCAACCATTTCTGTAACTTATTCTGAAATACAAGAGAAAACACAAGAAATACACATATAAATACAAGAGACTCTATGTACAATCACGACTCAAACCTTTACTTAATTAACTTTGGGAATCCAGGTCTGGTTTAGTTTTGATCTGTCGTGAGTTTCACCCAAAATCGACTCTTGTCTTTTCAAAATTTTTGTGGTTTTATCAAAATTTTTTACTGTTTCTTGAAGGTTTTTAATCTGATCAGAAAAACAGTTTAGTGTTTTGACGTCATTAGATTTCAAATGACATTTTTTAACCACATGACCCTCATTTCCACATCTAAAGCATTTTGAGTGCTTTGGCTTGATCTTTGGAGAGGGTCTGGATGATGATGGTTGTGATGCTCTTTTCTTGATCTTGCTTGAGCATGAGCTTTCACTGGAACATGATTCATCAATGTTGTTGTTGCTTGATTCTTCATTTGTGTTGTAGTCCGGCTCGCTGATGTCGCTTTCTGTATCACTCTGTGATTCTTCAGGAATTGAGTTATCTATTTCACTTTGTGATTCTTCAGAACATTACATATGTGTGGATGATGGAGTAAACTCTGGAATTTCTTCAGTGAGAAATTTCCCAAACTTGTTTCTTTTTAGTTCTGGTACAAACATAGATGGTCTATAAACATTTTCATTATCAAAGAATGCAGCATTAAGATCAACACAAACTGGCATAACCTTGTCAACACAAACATTTGAGCGTTGGATAGGATTCTTCCTATCATCAGGGCCCACAACGCCCTTTAAGTCAAGTTTCGAAATTAATGTAGTACAGTCAACCGGCCTAGATAAACTATTACAGTTATCCATCCTAGACAAACTATTACAATCATCCAGCTTAGTTAAATTATTACATTCATCCGAATTCAAAATAGTTTTAGACTTATCATTACTCCAGATGAACCAATTCACTGTAGAGTAATTGGCACCCGGGTGACCTAACCCCATTGTTTGTCCACCACAACTCTCATCATCGTCCACCTGATCCTGTTGGGTCACATTTGCACTGCTTTTACCTATATTAGAGTTTGACTCAGATTTGACACACTCTTTTTTAAAAAGATCATTTTTTGGATGAGGTTTTGGAATGGGTATATATTCACTTTTGCTCAAAGGTAAAAATAGAGATTTTACAATTCCCTTTTTATCCTTATACCCAATTCCATCTTTGACGAATGATTGCCTTGAGTAATCTACGATATCGGTATGAGCATGTTTGCTTACATTCCATTTGTCCACAACAATTTGGAGATGATTTGTTTCATTTCTAGATTTTTCTAATTTTTCTGTTAAGTCATTTATTAAAAAATCTTTTCTCAGGACAAATTCTTTTAGAGTTTGCATTTCAGGTATAGTTGCATTTAACTTTCGCTGATATGCCAACTCATTTTCTTTCATTTCAGTGTTGATTTTTCGGATGTCATCCATCCCTCTTAAAATTTTCCTATTGTGAGACAAACAGTAAGCAACAGCTGTAACACACCTTGGTGAGCACAGCTTTGATTTTATTTCAAGAGGAATACTTACCAGATCTCTTTCCTCAACCGTCTTGGTCACGTTCTGCGGCTTCTCATCTGCTTTGCTGGTGGAAGTCTTCTCAGCTACGAGTGCTTCCTCAGTAGCGGCTTCTTTTCCTTTATCGGCCACCAGCACTCCTTTCAGACCCGCATTCTCTAGCATTCCACCCTTTGGCATTTCAGCCGATGACCCTTCCAGAGAATTCACACCGTGTGTGGATTTGGTACAGATTTTGTCCATCAATGCCTTGTTCACATCAGCTTCAACCGCAGCAGCCTCCTCTCCCCAATCAAAGTCCTCAACCACCAACGCCTTTTGTTGATTTGCTTCCCTTCCATCAGTTATCGCCACCATTCTTTTTGCCGGCTTGATCTCTGCTTGATTTAGAGTGGGGCACTCATACTTGAAGTGCCCAAGAGTCTTGCAGTTGTAGCATCTAATCTTTGACTTATCAAAGCCAGCTTTTCCTATTCTAACTCTTCGACTGGTTCTATCTTGAAATCTCTTCACCCACAGAGTGATCATAGCCATCTGCCATTTTAGATCCATTTCCTCCATATCATCCGGGTCAACTTGATACATGTCTTCAGGATTCATCATCTCACTCTTAAGGTCACCTGTCTTCAAAGCTTCAAAGCTAGTCATGAAAGTGTTGAAGAGTTCAACATGTTCGTTAGCAAGCTTTGTGAGCTGTGGGTTGAGAGTCTTTGCAGCTGTGTCAGAGTATGAGACTGTCTTTCCCGAACTAGAACTACTACCACCCATTGCATCCACATATACATGTGACGAGCTTGAACCCATTTTACCAACTGGAGTCATTAGTGCCAGATTCTTCATAGCAGTGCTAGGAACGACTTTCGGAGCAGTCTGGTTCATTTCTCTTTTGGTGATATCCATTTCGAAAGACTTCAGAGTGTTGATGAGATCAGCCAAAGTAGATTGAGCATCTAGATATTCTTTTCTAATCAACATGCATTGTATGCTCCATTCTTTGGGCAGGGAGTCGAGCAGTTTCTTGATGGAATTTCGGTTGTTGACGGGAATTCCTGCCTTCTTCATCTTGGTTAACATACTCATGAATCTTTCGATATGTGAGCTCAAGCTCTCACCACGAATGCTACCGAACATGTCATATTCTTTCTGCACCATATCTTGCTTATATTGGCGCATTTCTTCATTCCCTTCATAGTACTCGTTTAATGCAAACCACAGGTCATGTGCAGTGCCATATTCCTCAAACATGTTATAAACATCGTTTGATAAGGCCATGGTAAGGGCACCATAAGCCTTATGGTCTCTTTGAAGTAGCTGTTTGTCGACATCAGTGTAGGTAGACGGATTAGGGTTAAACTCTTCTCCTGTGGAAGTGGTTCTCATCGAAATGTGTGGACCTAGCTGGATAGAAGTCCATTGGGTGAAGTCTGTGACATAGAAGAACGACCTCATTCGATTTTTCCAAGTTGCATAATCTTCTACACCTTTTAACTTAGGAACTCTAGTTGTTGTTCCAGTTTCAAGTTCTTGTTGGGTAATAGGATTTACAGTTGAGTGGTTATCGTTACCGGCCATGATTTAAGTTAATTTTAAGAGTTTGGTTTTTCAGATTTTATAGTTAACAGCCCGGAAAATTGTTCAATGTCCTTAAGTGCGCAGCAGCCTGTAACAATATAAACAACCTTGTCAAGATGTTTGTCTTCTGATAAGTGCACAGTTTTGCAAGATACACGAGTAGCTGTTGTTTCTTGATAAGTGCGCAGATCAGTTAGCACTTGGGCATGGTAAGTGCTCAGTCTTGACTGATCAGTCTGCGTACTAAACAAAGTACGCAGACACTTAAACTCTCGTTTAAGATTTTAGTGCGCAGAAACCCTAGCAAGTACTCAAAACTACACCTCTTCAGTAAGTGCGCACAATAACCAGAGATCTCTGTTTAAGTGCGCAGTAACCCTAGTTAAGTGCTCGTAGACAGTAGAAACAATAAGTACGCAGAAACCCTAGTTGCGTACTAACACAAAAAGATTTAAGTACTCAGAGAAGCACAAGTATGCAGTTTATGAGCTAAGTGCTCAAAACAAGAAATAAGTACTCAACGTATGAAATAAGTTCGCAACTCAAGAAGCAAGTGCGCAAAACAGGCTGTTGAAAAACACAAAAACTCAGCTGAATTATATCCAAAACTTTTTCATTCCATTCTGAAATGCTTGGATGAAATTTCTACTTAAAATGAACCACTTTTAACTCTCAGAAACACAAGATCCACGAAATTTTGAAGCAAATACATAAGAAAAACACCCAAATTTTTGATAAACACAAAAATTTATAAAAATCTTAATAATAAAAACTAACAAGATGAGGGTTTTGGTATCTTTAAATAGATACAATCTAGAGCATAAAGGCTCTGATACCAAATTGTAAGTCCCAAATACTAGATCTTGTTAAGTGCAAGAGATTGTTATCACTTAGAAACACCTATGAATTAGGTGTTTTAAGTGATTAATCTTCTACAAACAAAGAAACTAGATGAATGCTATAAGAACCGACACACAAGATGAATAATAAGATAATTCCATTGCTGATTTGTTACTGAAGAACCATGGAAATGATACAAGTATGCACCTATTCTACTTGTGCTACCAAGATAATATCCAAAACCCTAACCCTAGAGCTGCACACAAGCCATCTATATATAGTAAGTCTGATGGGCCTGCGCACTTAAGCTAAGTGCACAGGGCCCGTGTATTAAGTGCGCAGCCTAGGGTTTTAACATAAACTATGTTATAATTACATAAACAACCCTTTAACTTTCAAACTACACAACAAGCTATCAAAAGTCTTTGATCTGGTAACTGTGGTCTCAATATAACCCAACAATATTTGGCAGACACAATTTCTTCTCTCATTCTTTTGAACTTCAAAGCTCTGACTGGATCTCCGCCTTTCCTAAAATCAGGGGCAGAGATTTTCACTGGGGGATTCTTAGCCATTTCTTCAATTCTTATAAGTTCTTCTTGAAGAGCATGAGTGGTCCAGCCTGCAAACTGTTTATTGGTTGCTTTGTAGGGCATGGTTGCCAAGATTTGTTCAAGAATAGATTCCCTAACCACCCTTTCCAAATCACTGCTGAGAGGCATGGTGGACATGGAGTTGCTCAGGGTCTTAGCAAAATCTTCAATCCTTCTCAGTTTGCTAAGCTCTGCTGAATGGATGCCCTGAGCAGTCCTGTCATCTTTCCCTTAGAATCTCTCCTTGATGATCAAATCATCCTGTTCAGTCTTGAATTTAAGATATTGATCTATGTTTCTAGGAGCAGGAAGATTTGGAAGAGATGGGAAAGATCTTTCTGATGGATCCTCAGTATTGTAGAAGGATTGCATTTCCCCTTGAGTAAATAAAGCTCAAGAGGATACTGAGCAGCCAATGGTGTGATGGATGGTGGTGGTCTGTGAGATGTGACTTGAGAGGTGTGTGGTGAGAATGATGTAAGTGGGATGGCTGATATAGGTGTAGGTTTGGTGGTTGAAGTGGAAGGTGGTGATGTTTGTATGTTCTCATCTTGTACCAAAAAGGTTGATTTTCTCTTCCTTTTGTACAAGATAAGTGGTGATGGTGATGTTTGGGCAGAAATGGTTATGTTGGTAGGTTCAGTTGTTTTGATGGTATCAGTGGTTTTGGTGGCAGCAGTGGTTCTAGTAGCAGTTGTTTTAGCAGCAGCAGTTTTAGCAGCAATTTTAGATGGTGGTTGTCTGATGTGTTTTGCAGGCATTTTCTTCCTTTTAGAGGAGCCAACATCCTCAACTTCCTGTTGTTGCTCTATCTTTCTTTGCACTAGAGCCTCTGCCTTGACTTCCAATGTGTCAAGCCTTTTCTTCTTAGCTTCAGCAGCCTCTTCAGCAATAAGATTTGCAGAGGTATCAACTTCTTTTGCCTTGCTAGTTTTGACAGTTTCAGCATCAGCAGAGGTTTGAACATTGGGTTGTTGTTGTTGTGGTGCTGTTTGGGTAGACCCTGGTTTGTTGGCAGCTTTTGATTTACCCTTTTGTGAGGGTGGACAACCAAAGGGATCTAGCTTTGGCAACATATCTCTACCACTCTCCCCCCTTTTTGGCATCATCAGTTGTGAACTCATCATCATCTTCATCTCTTCTGATGGTTGTAGGGGCAGAGCCAGTGGTCTTCAGCAGATGGTCTTTGATGGCTTTAATATCTTCTTGGGTATCTGTGTACCTAGCATCTACTATAGTTCTGATCTGAGCCATGTAGGTTTCATGTGTTTGATCTGCTAGTTTTCTATGAGCTATGATGATGGGGGAAACTTATTTCCATAGCTCATTAGCAATCTCTTCTTTGGATGGTTGACGTGAAACGTGGCGCTACCGTGGAGGCAGCTCGGATTAGTAGCTTAGGATGAATAAGTTGAGAGGTTGGTGCATACGGTAGAAGACCCCGTCAAGAACCATTAGGTATGGTCATTCACTCTTGATACTTTCTATCACCCAGGTATGCCCTCTCGGCATTAGGACAAATAGCTTGTTTTTATTTTATTTTTATTCTCGTACTAATAAACTATTGAAGTTCATGCCAAGTGGTTTCTCTCAAGAAAGCAGATAAGGTAGCTGCGGGGATCGACCGCACGCAGACCGTTGGAAGACAAAAAAGGGAGGATTCTTGTTCCTTTTGACTTGTCCACTTTTCTTTGCACATGCATATATTACTATTATTACTTTAAAATTGTGTAAAAGAATTAAGTGTGAGGTATTTGAAATTTTTGTGAAATTTAAAATACCTCAAAGCAGTTTAGCAAATCGTAACTAAAAGGCAATGTTTTTAAAAGAAGTTTTTGGCAACAAAAACATTTTCAAACCCTTTGAGCCTTAAATGACCCTACCCTTTTTCAAGTGAGCATTATTAAGCCTTATCGAGCACACCATTTCATATATATATATATATATATATATATATATATATATATATATATATACACTACACATGCTCATTCATTTGTTTTGAGATATATTCCCCGATTGGCATGACCCGATTAGAACTTGTGTGACTTATGCGCTGCGAGACCGCATCAGAGGAGAGTGTGTGAAAGTGATCTAGACACCTAGGACTTACCTATTCCGTTACTACTAGCCTTTCATATATTTTCCTCACCCCTAGCCACCCATTTTTTAGCCCTACCATGGCTAAATTAGGGAGGTGTTTAGGTGTTGAGGAAGCTCTTTGGCAATTTTGGGACTTTGAAGCAAAAGCCGCACATCAAGAATCAAGAAGCAAGAATCAAGAATCAAGATCGTGAAGAGGCTACAAAAGAAAGCCATTAGAAAGCATACCACGTGTTAGCCATCACCCAGCAAGCACCATGAGAAATTGGTATTTAAAAAAAACAGAGAGAAAGTGTGTGTGAATAAAGAGAATCAAGGGAACTTCCAAAGAAAAGTTTTGCAATATTGTCTGAAGAGGCCAAGTAATCGACCCAACCTAGTGGAGGCTATTAGGCGGCCCTTGCGCCGAACGATTCAAGAGAGAAGGCCACAGTCGAGCTGGGAAGTCCAAGGAGAAGATTAGCAAAGCCAACTTAAGAAGATCACCGAAATTCCAACAAACACCTCAAGCACCGAACCCGAAATCAGTCATGGTGGTAGACTCCATTCCTACCCTATTTTTCACCATCCCACTAAATAACCCTAAAAAAGTCCTATTGATTCACACACTCCACCTCAATAAAAGTGGTGGAGTTACGATTTGCACCCAAGCCTATGATTTGAGTCGTCTATCGGGTAGAATTTTAGTGATCACCCCAAAAATGAAACCCGAGTGAATGAGAGAAGTGAGGAAAGAGGAAAAAGGGGCCACCTTAGGAATTGTTGTAATAAAGTCTCACCAAAAGCCATGCCCGAAATCCCGAAAGTTTATTAAGTTAGACTCTTAGGAGGTAAGTTAAGCTCGGCACATCGAGTTAAACTTACAATTTTTATCCCACAAAAAAAAAAATTGCCTAACGTTCGGTTTGCTTGAGGACAAGCAAACGCTTAAGTGTGAGGTATTATGATGTGCCGAGAAATTGATATGTTTTCACATATAATTATCACCTGTTTACACTCTAAATCATGCTTTTAGCTTTGTTTTATCAGGATTTATCTTTCTTTGTTGATAATCACAGGTTTGGAGGCCCGGTGACGAAAAGAAGTGAAAACCCGCACAAAACGGCACAAAAAGGACGAAGATTTGAAGACTTTGAAGATCTGCCAGACATGGCACGGCCGTGCTCACGGTCGTGCAACCATCCCGTGTCAACAAGTCAACATTTCCAAGTCAAAGGAGGCCAATTTCAGAGTTTCAGAAGGTGCACGGGCGTGCTCAGGAGTGTAGCATGGCCGTATTTTACTATAACGTGTTCTCCAAGGCAAAAACCGACCAAGACTGACAAGACGGTTAGTTTTCCACGTTGGCACGGGCATGCTCAACAACTAACCAACAGCATCTTCATAAAGGACTCTACAACAGTACCCGTTGTCAAGTATGGGCGTGCCAGAACATCGTCGAGGGCGTGCAAGAACTGAAATGCCTATAGATAGAGGCCTTCACCCCACATTTTGAAGCATCCCTTCCCATTCGCAAACCAACACTTCTCCACGAAGTTTCTGCCCCCTAAGAGGTTTAGAGGTGTCCCTTGGAGCCTGGGATCACTCGATAAACACCTTGAGTGAGAGAGAAACACCCCAAAGTCATCCAAAACCCTTAGAAATCTTCATACAACCTTCCACCATGTCTTGTACACAAACCCAACCTTGTGAGCTTGTTGTATCAACCATGCTAGGCTAGATTTCTATTGGTGTTGTTAGGGTAAGGATGGAAACTTGGTATGAATTAATATAGTTTATCTTTTATTTTAAAGTGGTGTTTTGTGTTCTTAACAATTCTTACTATTCTAAACTTTGTTTAATGGTCTAATTAACAAATCACTTAGTCTTTGGTCTTGTGAGTGTCTTGATAGGAAATGGGAAGGACTCATGAGTGTACCCATGGAGTGTTAAAACCCATGCACTCGTGAACTTAAACCCATGAGTAGTGATTAGTCCATTTGTGGGTAGAAATACACACACTCTGAGACTTAATCCTCTACTATCAAGAAGTCATTTAGGGTCGGTACGGTCTTTATACTCGGTCCTAATGATAAGTTAATCCTTAATCTTACATCTTGGTTTCATGATCTATGTGAAGCTTTTAGGTAGGTTAAGGATCGGTGAACTCGTGTTGAAATAAAACGGTCTTTATTTTATTTCATCACTATACTACCGCACAGTTAATGATAGACTAATCACTTTTTGATAAGTTAATTAAACCAAGTAGGGAATGCACGTGTGCTGGTAAGTCATGAATTCTCTATGATATTAAGTGGTAACTTGCTCGGTCATGCTCCGGCCACCGACAAGTTATTCATAAAAGTCTAGAGTAGTTTTATGTCTATATCGCAACACCGGGAGGCGGGTAATTCGGGGTTGAGTCGACACAGTCCCGAGTCACTTTATTTCTAGTGTTGAGAGGTGAGCTCACCAGGTCGGGAGACCCTCATAATAACATTAAGAACACAGTCGTTTGTACAGCTTTGTGAAAACAGTCACCTCTAGAAAATGCAGTTGTAATTCTTAGTTAAGCATAAGTGCGCGCTCAAACACACCACTATAAAATAAAGATAACTATTTTCATACCAGGTTCCATCTGATCCCGAAGCAACACCATTGTTTTGCTCTTGATTTTTCATAAAAAGTTTTCATCTTTCTTTTTACTTTTCCTTTCATTTTAAAAAGTCTTTTTAAGTAATTTTAGGAAGCTGAGTAGTAAAAATCGGGTCCACGAATTCGATACTCGGTACTTGAACATTTCTATACTATATACGATAGGTGCGCTTGCCTATCGTGTCGGGTTTAGAATGTCGAGCAACTATCGTTTTAAATTATAAATTTAAAACTTGTAAGTGTCATTCTGTTTTCCAACTTGCTCGTATTTTCAATCAAAGCTTTTGGCATCTCGCTCGCGACTTTGTCCTATTTGAAAAGAAGTCTAGTTTTCTTAAAACACCCACACGACATCAGTAACTGGTGAGGCCCAAAAATGCTCGAAGGGTGGCGAAGGATGATGGTTGAGGCTACTGTTGTATAGCATGGATTTTATCGGGTTTGGGAGCGACACCATTTACGGATATCTTATGACCCCAAAAAAGAGAGTCCAGGGACACCAAAAACGCATTTGGATGCTGTGTCAATTTGCTTTGAGTGTTGCTAATCCTATAAGTTATGATGAGGCTGCTGTTAAGAAGGAATGGAGACAGGTAATGCAAGATGAGATTCATGCAATTGAAAAGAATGGTACTTGGGAGCTGGTCAATCTTCATGCCGATAAGAATTTGGTGGGACTAAAGTGGTTGTTCAAGAAAAAGTTGGGGCTAAAAGGATAGATCATGAAGCACAAAGCAAGATTGGTGGCAAAAGGTTTTTCAGAGCAGCAGGGTTTAGACTATCAAGAAACATTTGCACCCGTGGCCAGGTTTGAAACTATCAGGATTATTATTTCTATTGCAGCTCAGTTAGGATAGAGATTGCATCAGCTGGATGTTAAATCAGCTTTTCTCAATGGTGATTTAATTGAAGAAATCTATGTCCATCAACTAGAGGGTTTTGTAGTTGTTGGAAATCAGGATAAAGTGTATAGATTGAAGAAAGCTTTGTATGGCCTTAAACAGGGTCCTAGAGCCTGGTACTCAAGGATTGATACTCACTTTCTCAATCATGGGCTCAAGAGAAGCAATAATGAACCAACTTTGTATGCCAAGAAGGTTGAGAACAAGCACATTATTTATATGTGTTTGTATGTGGATGATATAATATGCACTAGTTCCTGTCCAGCTTTAATTGCAGATTTTATGAAAGTTATGAAAGATAAATTTGAAATGTCTGATATGGGGCTACTTAAGTACTTCTTGGGCTTGGAAGTAAGGCAAACTGGAAATGGTATTTTTCTGTCACAAGGAAAATATGCCAAAGGGTTGCTAAAGAAGTTTGGAATGGATGGTTGTAATTCAGTTAATGTTCCAATGATTGTTAATGAAAAGTTGATGATTAATGATCAAGCTGACAAGGCCAATGAAACAGCATATAGAAGCCTGGTAGGAGGGTTGATTTATCTTACACACTCAAGGCCAGACCTGGCCTATTCAGTAGGGATTGTTTCTAGGTTCATGCAAGTACCATCCAAGATACATTGGGGAGCAATTAGACAGATATTGAGGTATGTGGCTGCGACAAGTGAGTTTGGTATTTGGTATAATAAGGGTGCAAAAGTGGAACTTGTAGGCTACACTAATAGTGATTGGGCAAGCTGTGTAGATGATAGGAAGTGTATATCTGCTAATATGTTCTCATTGGGAAGTGGTTCAATAACTTGGAGCTTTAAGAAGTAGTGTGTGGTTTCATTGTCTAGCACTGAAGCATAATATATAGCTGCTACAACAGTAATGTGTCAAGCTGTGTGGATTAGGAGGATATTGGAAGAGTTAGACTGTGAGCAGGTCAAGGCTACTGCGTTGTATTGTGACAACAAATCTACAATCAACCTAAGTAAGAACCCTTTTGTTAAATAGTAAGACCAAGCACATAGAGCTGAAGTATCATTTTGTACGAGAAATGGTGAATCAAGAGAAGGTTGTATTGGAGTTCTGTGGTACTAATGTGCAGCTGGCAGACTTGCTTACAAAGGCATTGAGCAGGGAAAAGTTTACTTAGCTTCGTCATCAGTTGGGTGTCATGGAGTTTGAATTAAGGGGAGGTATTGAAAACTAATTCAAACTAGCCGTTGCATGGTGGTTGTTCTTCTACGTAAAAGGTGGGTAGTCTCCTGGAATAAGTCTAAGTTTGTTTAATAAGGTTGTTACCGTTAGTTGTTGAGATTTCCTTGTTTTCAGTGTTTAGCCTTTTGCTTCTTTTAGTATAAATAGGTGCTTTGTTATTTGATTATGTACACCCTTCAATTTCAGTTAATAAAGTACTTAGCATTTAAAGTAATTCTTGTTATTAGTTGTGATATTGCTCTAAAAATACAAACAACTATGTCCCTAATTTTATTAATTACTAAAAAGACACATAGTTGGTAAATAATTTTCTCATACACACCATTAAGAAAATACTTTTCTTTAAATTTCGGACAAATCTTGTTTAAGCAACCAAAAAAAATAACTGTCTTTTTATTAAAAAAAAAGCAAAAATATAAATGGTTTTTGCCAACGGTTCTGTTTTCTATTGGACAAAGGTCACAGGAGTGTGACAACAAATTTATTTGAGAGTCTGATTAATACTTGTCTAGTGATTAGAGTTCGGTATGATTTTTTTAACGGCAAGGAATGATGTGCTAACCAGTGTGACACCGGACGCTATGGTCAATGTCGACTACTCGACTGTCGTTAGCCCCTTGGCTGCCTTAGATGCGTGTAAACCCGACCTCCACGTGCCTGAAGGCACGATAGTGGAATAATCGGTAAAACCCCAGCTCCCATCCGAGTCGAACTGGTGCATCCGTATTCACTCTTCACCTAGATACCGCAGAAAATAATGAGGAGAGTGGAAATTAGACATGGGTCACAAGAAACACCAAGTCTTTCCCTAACCATTACTTTATTCGCTAGAGTTTGGTATGTTAATCAAGGGTTTTAATCCTTATGGGTTTAACAAATGCTTAATTTTTTATTTGTTCATTGGTTATAAAAAAAGTTCTTTGCGTCTTGTTTATAAAACGTGCAAATGTCACTTTGTTAATGATAATTATGTAATAATAATTACGTAATGCTTTCATGAACATACAAGAACATTACGTAATTATCATTACGTAATTATCATTACGTAATTATCATGTACAAAGTGCATGATAATTATGTAATGATAATTACGTAATGCTTTCATGAACAACAAAAACATTACGTAATTGTCATTTTACGTAATTATCATGTACAAAGTGCATGATAATTATGTAATGCTTTCATGAACATACAAAAACATTACGTAATTATCATTACGTAATTATCATGTACAAAGTGACACTTCGCACGTTTTTATCACTTCTCACAATAACCTCCCCCTATATATATATATATATATATATATATATATATATATATATATATATATATATATATATATATACAGGGTATGGTTCAAATAGGAACTATAGGGAAAATAAGAACCATGAAAACCACTTTATCACCATTGATTTTAAGTGGCAAGATTGTAATTAATTAGATGTTCATTTAAATTAATTTATTTAGAAAAGGGTATTATTGTCCTTTTGTTATCTATAAAAAAAATTAATTCCTACAAATCATCTCTCTCATAATAAATTCCTAAAAGGCCTCCCTCTCTCCCTCCCTCCATCATAATTAAGTCCTAAAATTCTCTCACCCTCTCTCTGGATTAGTTTCTAAAAATTCTCTACACCTCTCTCTCTATCTCTCTCATCATTCATGTTAGGGTCTGAGTTTGTTTGTTTTGATTGTGTTTAACTAAGAATGATAGGAGTGATGTGAATATAGATGGAAAGTGCAGCGGAATGATAAACTATTAATCAAAACATGAGAGTAATTGTTTTCTGATCGAATGCTTTCATTTATCTAAAAGATTACAATCATACAAGTACTCCCCCTCAGCCTGATCACACAGTGATTGTTTGTCTGAGAGAATGTTTGTGTGTGTGATGTCATAGAACAGTACAAGCACTGTTCTATTTATAGACAAACCTAAACCACTGATGACCTAGGCTGACGTCACCTAAGACAGTGACCTCTAACAGAATAACAAACATAAAACATCTGCCTATTACAAACTACTGTTACATTGAAAACACTGAAGGTAAACTACTGTTGTAGGAAAACTCTGATTGTCTTGTATCCTCTGCTGGAGCCTAAGTGCTGTTGTCTCCAGCAGTGCTTTAGTCTTCAATACTTTGGATCAGCAGTTGTTCTTCATCAGACCTTTGGTCAGCAGTTGTTCTTCATCAGCAGTCCTTTGTATCAGCAGTTGTCATAGCAGTTGTTTGGATAGAACAGTTGTTGGAGTCAGCAGTCTTTTGGGAGAAGTATGTTGTAAGGACTGTTTATTGTGTGGATCAACTGTTAGCATGTTTTGGCTTTTCAATCATCTGTTCTTCTCCAGGTCAGCAGACCCAACAATCTCCTCCTAGAACAGATGATGCCAAAACTCAGCTTTATTTACTGATCTTTATTCCTCATCAGACTTTCTCTGATTTAACCTTTGAATTGTAGTTCAAAGTCCAGAGCAAATAAGTCTTCTTCATCTCTTTCAAGCTCTAGATTTAGCAATGTTTGAAGATCATTTGCACATAGGCTGTATGCATCATCCATGCTAATCTTCTGAACTCTTCCATCTGACCTGAGCAGAGTCAATTCATGGTTGTCTTTGTTGACTTTCCATTTTAGAATTTTTAAGTCAGTGGATTTGCTGAGATGAACTTTTATTTGGGATGAGTTAGGTGATGGTGGTCTTCCAATGAGTTCCTTGAGTTTCTCTGTTGTGGGATCAGAGAAAAAATGTATCTGATTGAAGAGCCCTTCTTTGATAAATGTATCAGCAAACTTCTTCTGATCTTCTTCTGACATTTCCTTCTTTTTCTTGAACTGTCTTCTTGCAGCAGCTGATAGATCAGAAGTTTCAAGTAGGCTGTCTAAGGTAAAAGTCTGCTGGGGTCTCTTCATCAGTGGCTCATCAGAATAGACAGGTTTTCTAGGCAGGCTGGGATCCTTCTTTCTGTTTTCTTCAAGACTCTTGTATGTCTCAACCAGCCTCAGCTCAGACCATCTAGAGACAGACCTCATTTCCCCATAGTTGGCAGCTACTATCTCTTGTCTCATTCTTTTAAACTTTAAGGCTCTGACTGGGTCTCTGCCTTTGCCAAAATTAGGAGTAGAGACTTTAGCTTTGGGGTCTTTGGCCAATTCTTCTATTCTGAGAAGTTCTTCTCTTAGTGCATGAGTGGTCCAACCATTACACTGCTTTTTGGTTGCTTTATATGGCTTGGTTGCCAAGATCTGTTCCAGAAGAGAATCCCTAACCTCCTTTTCCAAGTCAACACTGGGAGGCATGGAGGATATGGAGTTGCTCAGGGTCTTAGCAAAGTCCTCAATCCTTCTGAGTTTGCTAAGCTCTGCTGAATGGATGCCCTGAGCAGTCCTGTCATCCTTCCCTTTGCATCTCTCCTTAATGATGGCATCTACCTGTTCACCCTTGTATTTAAGGTATGTATCAATGTTTAGGGGAACAGGGAAATTTGGGAGAGAAGGGAAAGATCTGTCAGATGGTTGTTCAGTATTGTAGAAGGATTGTAATTCCCCCTTGAGTAGATCAAGTTCAAGGGGATACTGAACAACCAATGGTGTAATGGTTGGTGGTGGTCTATGGGAACTGAATTTGGATGTGTGTGGTGAGAATGATGAAATTGGAATAGCTGTAATAGGAGTGGATTGTGCAGTTGAGGTGGTGTTTGGTGATGTGTGTATGTTTTCATCATGCACAACAAAGGTTGATTTTCTCTTCCTTGTGTACAAGATTTTAGGGGATGGTGATTTGGAAGCAATGGTTGGATTAACATCTGTTGGCCTTTTAGTAGGTCCAGCAGATGTTTGGGATTTAGTTGGTGATGTAGGTTTGGGTGTAGGTTTGGTGGTTGTATGTTCAGATGTGCTTGTAGGTTTAGGTGCAGTGGTTTGGGAAGCAGTGTTTTGGGTGGTTTCAGTGTTTTGGGTGGCAGTGGTTTTGTCAACAGAGGTTTTTAGCTTGGATGGTGGTTTTCTGACATGTCTAGCAGGCATTTTCATCCTTTTTGAGGATCCCACATCTTTAATCTCCTGCTGTTGTTCTTTCTTGAGGTTCACCAGCAACTCTGCTTTAGCTTCCAAGGTGTCAGCCCTTTTTTGTTTGGCCTGAGCAGCCTTTTCAGCTTCTATGTTTGCAGAGTTGTCTACTGCTTTGCTTTTGTCAGTGGTTTGTTGTGGTGCTGTTGGTGTTGCTTGTTGTTGTTGTAGAGCTGTTTGACTAGCCTCTGGTTTGTTGGCAGACTTGGCTTTGCCCTGTTTAGAAGGTGGACAACCAAAGGGATCTAGCTTTGGTAGCCTATCTCTGCCACTCTCCCCCTTTTTGGCATCATCAGCCGTGAAGACATCATCATCTTCATCCCTGAGAATGGTGGTAGGGGCAGAGCCAGTGGTCTTCAGCAGGTGATCTTTGATGGCTTTAATGTCTGCATGTGTATCTTTGTACCTTGCATCCACCATGTTTCTGATCTCAGCCATATATGTTTCATGGGTCTGATCAGCTAGTTTTCTGTGAGCTATGATGATGGGGGAAACGGATTTCCATAGCTCACTAGCTATATCAGCTGTTGATGGTTGACTTTTGGAAAGGTCTGCTATGGAACCCAGTATAAGCTTGACATCAGATTTGATGTCTGCTACATAGGTTTCAATTGCTTGAACTCTATCCGTCAATTCTTGGTATTTTGACCCATCTCCTAAGTTAATAGGATCATCTGAGTCCCTACCAGTGGTAGTTCTACCTGATTCAGTCCTAATAGGTGAATCAGATGCCCCTTTTTCTTGGTACTGGGGACTTCCAACTGATTTTGGGGACACTATAGTGGCCTCATCAGTTGTTGCCTTCAAGGGAGTCTTAGCAATGTAATCACTGTCCTGGTGTGAGACAATGGTCTCTACATCAGTAGTGACTGCTCCACTTGAAAACTCACCTAGAGTTGCATTGAACTCAGGTGGTGTAACCTCCTCTACTGTTTGTTGGATGGCAGATTGAATGTTCTCAGGACCAGTCACTTGTGGGGGTATGCTCTCAGTGATAGGTGGAAGAGAGGAACTGGGATTTTCCTGAGATTTCTCAATTGCCTCAAACAGAGGTTGCATGGTTTGTGGAACATGGTGTGATGGTGAGGGTGGAGGAGTAACAAGAGAATTAGCCCTGGGAGAGGGGCTTGTGAACATTTGGCCAAGTGACTCAAATGTATCATGATGTGTTTTCCCTTGGCTTACATCATTATCCTTTTGGGAGGATGCATGAGGAGTTTGGTCAGGTTGAGGTATGTCCAACTGTTGTGAGGAAGTAACAACAGTGGTTTCAGATTGCTTTGGTGGTGCAACAGAGTTTTCTTCTGGTACCTCATCATCCAGAAGTCTCATTTGTGGTTGAGTGGTGGTTTTTGTGGATGGATGTTTTCTTTTGGAAGTGGCTGGTGTGGGTTTCATAGCACTGGATGTAGTGCCATGATCACCAGGAGCAGTGGGCTCAACAACAGAGGTTTTGACAACAGTTGTTGTCTTTGTCCTCTTTGTTTGTGTTTTAGAAACTTTGGACACTTTTGACACTTTTTCTTGGGTGCTTCCACCCAGCATTCTAGTGAAAGTTTCATCAGTTAAGCTTTTCATTTGCATTGCCTCACCCTTTTTGAAAACCTTTTCTGGTAAGACCTTTTGTAGGATTACACTAAGAATTCTTGGGTAAATTAGAAAAGCATTGTTTGACCCAGACTTAATTGCTTTCACATTTGACACTAGGTCCATGAACAATCCCTGGGAAAGATTGAAGTTAGAGTTTGACAACATGGCATAACCCAGATATTTTATCTGATCAGATGTTTTGAAACAGATTTTTCAACCAACAGTGGATATGAATGAAACAGTGGTTGTTTTATCTGATCAGATGTTGGAAACAGATTTTTCAACCAAACAGCTATTTTTAAGAAATTTTGATTTTCTGAAACATTTTTTTTTTTTAAAATTACTTGTTTAATCTATGTTTATCATACCAATTCTGGAAATCAGATTTGTAAAGGTAGATGTGTCTAAAGCTTTTGTTAACACATCTGCCAACTGATCCTCTGTTGGAACATGGTGTAGAGAAATCAAACCTTTTTCATAGCTGTCTCTGACAAAATGATGTCTGATGTCAATGTGTTTGGTAGTGGAATGAGATACTGGATTCTTGATGATATTTTCAGCAGCTTGACTATCCAACATGAGTGGAGTCTGTAGTGCAGTTATCCCAAAATCCAGTAATTGATTTTGAAGCCACATGAGTTGGGCTGTACAGCTTGCAGCAGCAATGTATTCAGCTTCAGCTGTTGAGGTCGAAACAGCTGCCTGCTTTTTGCTTTGCCAGGAAACTAAGGCATTCCCTAGAAATTGGCACCCTCCTGATGTGGACTTTCTTGTGGTGTGACAGCCAGCAAAGTCACTATCTGAATAACCTGAAAGCTCAATGTTTCCATTAGCAGGATACCAAATACCAAGTGTGGGAGCACCTTTGAGGTATCTGAATATCCTTTTCACAGCAATAAGGTTTGACTTTCTGGGTGAAGCCTGGGATCTTGCATAGACACAGGTAGCAAACATAATGTCTGGCCTAGATGCAGTTAAGTACAGTAAAGACCCAATCATGCATCTATAATGTGTTTGATCAACCAGTTCATCCTTGTCATCAACAGTGAGCAGCTTGACTGTACTCATGGGTGCACTACATGGCTTACAATCATTCATCTCAAATCTGGTTAATAAATTCTTTACATATTTGTTTTGGTGAATGAATGTGCCATTTTGCAGTTGTTTCACTTGAAGAATAAGGAAACACTGAAGTTCACCCATGGCACTCATCTCAAACTCTGCTGTCATGAGTTTTCTGAACTCTTCACACATTTGGTTACATGTGGATCCAAAAATGATGTCATCCACATATATTTGAACAATCATTAAGTTTTTCCCTTTCCATTTTAGAAATAAAGTTTTGTCTATTTTACCTCTTGTGAAGCCAATGGATAAGAGAAATGTGGAAAGAGTTTCATACCAGGCCCTTGGTGCTTGTTTGAGACCATACAGAGCTTTGTTGAGCTTGTAGACATAGTCAGGATGGAATGTGTCTTCAAAACCAGGTGGCTGACATACATACACTTCCTCCTGAATTTTGCCATAAAGGAAAGCACATTTGATGTCCATCTGATACACCTTTATGTTGTGGTTGACAGCAAAGGCTAAACATAGTCTGATGGCTTCTAGTCTTGCTACAGGAGCAAAAGTTTCATCATAATCTATTCCTTCTTCTTGTCTGAAGCCTTGAACCACAAGCCTGGCTTTATTCTTGACAACAATACCCCTTTCATCAGTTTTGTTTTTGAAAACCCACTTTGTTCCTATAGGACAAACATCCTTAGGTAATGGTACAAGCTCCCATACTTGTTGTCTTTTAAATTGAAGGAGTTCTTCTTGCATAGCTTCTACCCAACTGTTGTCTTTTAGTGCCTCTTGGTACTTGACAGGTTGTGTGAGAGATAGGAAACCTGCAAAAAGACAGATATTGGAGGATTGGCTCCTTGTGAGCACACCCTCTCTGATGTTGCCAATGATCTGGTCTGGTGGGTGAGCTCTTAAGTAAATAAGATCTCCCTGATATGGTATGATGGCATTTTGAGGTGATGGACAGAGGTTTGGTGACTCTGTTGGTGTAACATCTGTTGGTACTTCTGTAATGCCATCAGATGTTTGGAATGGTAATGGAGGAATGGGTCCAAGTGGTGTAAAACTGGACTGACTTTTGGCAACAGATGATTGTTCAGTGGTTGTGAGAGGTGAAACAGTGGTTTGAGGATAAGACTGGCCAACAGTGGTTGACACAGCTGTGGCAGAGTTTTGACAATTGTTTTGAACAACTGCTTCCTCTGAAGCAGAATAGATTTTGTAGTGACTGGGGATCACAACATCTGTTCTGTAATCTTGTTGTGGAGACTGTGGAATACTTGCATTGTTAGTTTTAACAGTGATATCTTCAAATTTGAATTTATCTAAATCAAATAGTTCAGCAGGATTTGCAGGGATTTTTAGAGATGAAAGTTCATTGAACTTTACATTCAGAGTTTCTTCTATTGTCTTAGTCTTTGTGTTAAACACTTTATAAGCCTTGGCAGTAGAAGAATATCCCAGAAAGTAACCACAATCTACTTTGGCTGCAAATTTTGAAATGGAATCTTTGAGGTTTAAGATGAAACATGGGCAGCCAAAGATTTTGAAAAATGAAATTAATGGTTTGATTTTGAACAAAATTTCATAAGCAGTTTTTTGATGTCTGGGGTTGATCAAAACTCTGTTTTGAACATAGCAAGCAGTGTTTACAGCTTCTGCCCAGAAGGACAATGGCAAACCAGAATCTGCTAGCATGGTTCTTGCAGCTTCTATAATAGTTCTATTTTTCCTTTCAACCACCCCATTTTGTTCTGGTGTTCTTGGGATGCTGTACTGCCTCACAATCCCTTTTGACACACAGAAATCATCCAACTCCTTATTTTTAAACTCTGTTCCATTGTCACTCCTGAAGACTTTTACTGGCAAGTCATATTGTTTTTCAACTTTGGTGACAAAGTCCTTCAATATACCTGCATTCTCATCCTTAGAATGTAAAAAGTAAGTCCATGTAAGCCTAGAAAAATCATCAACTATGAAAAGACAAAATCTTTTTCTTCTTAGACTCATGATTTTAACAGGGCCAAACAAGTCCATGTGCAACAATTGTAGACATTGACTGGTTTTGGACTCATCAATGGATTTGTAAGAGCTTTTATGTTGTTTCCCTTTTAAACAAGAAACACAATGCTCATCACATTTGAATTCTTTTGATGGTAAACCTCGGACAAGGCTTTGTTTGGAGAGTGTGTTGATAGTCTTAAGGTTGGTGTGACCCAATCTCCTATGCCACAATTCTGTCTCCTTTGTGGAGGCAGCAGAAAACAAACAGACATTTGCCATAGGATTGTCCTTTAACATATCAACAACATACACATTGCCACTTCTATGAGCAACAAGTTGTGCTTTGCTCTTAGCAATGATGGTATCAATCTTTTTCACCACTTCTGGCCCAATAATCTTGCAAGTTTTCTTTGTGAAGAATGAGCCATAACCTTTGTCACTCATTTGTTAAACACTCAGAAGATTAAACTTGAGATTATCAATAAGATTGACATTTTCAAACTTGAGTTTCCCAGCTTGTACAGTCCCTGACCCCAACACCTTACCTTTTGAATCATTACCAAAGGATATATCACCCCCTCCATGAGCCAAGAAGTCCAGAAGAAGGGCTCTACATCCTGTCATGTTCCTGGAGCCTCCACTATCTACATACCAAAGACTATCTAAACAAGCAGAAGCTCCCTGCATATCAGTAATGGATTAGTTTTGGTGAGTGTCCAAAGCCAAGTTGGCTTTGGATGGGTCCTCAGACTTTTCAGACTCAAGCTTTGGAAGATGATCAGTGGTTTGAACTAATTTTTGAATTAAGTTCAACAACTGCTGCTGACCATTTGCCAGTGCTTGAATGTCAACACTTGGGGCAACAGTTGTTTGATCACTTCCAGACAAATGATAATACCCATATGGATTTCTGTTCACTCTTGGTTTAGAGGGTCTTTTTGGCTCCTCATAAACATATGGCAGACTATGACATGGTGGTTGTCCATAACCTCTTGGGTATTTGCTTGTGGGTGGAGCATCTGTTACTTGGACATCCCTAGAAGCAGATGTTTCAAGTCTTTTAGTAACAGATGTTTGGACAGGGGTGAAAGTCTGTTTGGGCTTTCCTTTTGAAGTACTAACCACAGGATTTGCAAGAGTTTTAGCTTTGTATTCTCGTATTTTTACGTCAAAATTTTTTAGATACAAGCACTCTTTGGTCTTGTGATTCTTTTTCCCACATATTGAACATGTGGCTTTGGAATCACATACACTTGTTCCTTTGTTAATGTCATATGCTTTTAGAAGAAAACAGTTTTTAGTGACATGATTCTTCTTCTCACAGAAATCACAGAACAAGTGGACAGTCTTTTCTTTCTTCTTCCCCTTTTCAGCCTTCTTTTCAGCAGATGTTTGAGCATCTGCTGGAAGGTTTTTCAAGGGAATGACTTTTGCCTGAGGAGCTGTCTTTCCTTCAGGTGTTTTAAAATCAACAGGTTTAAAATTCTCAAGAGTATCACACTCATCAGACCAGGTAGGTTTAAATTCATACTTTTCAAGTTCAGTGAATGATGAGGAACCTTCTGGTTTTTCAAGAACAATTTTCTTACCATTTGGTTCAGTGATTTTAATCTCTTGACCCTGCAGGTTTGTTGGAACTATCTCAACAGACTTTTGACTCCTTTTGTCAGTGTTTTCAAAAGCTGGAGCAGTGGTTTCAAAACCAAAACCAAACTTCACATGACTTTTGGTTTGTTTGTTGAGTAGCATCTCAAAACCTCTACATGATTCCACCCATTTCTCACATTCAACTTGGGTGGACTCAAGCTCACTTTTACAACTCTGATATTTTGCTATCATAGTTTGGAGCTGGTCTTTGGTTATGGTTGCTTCATGTTTTAAGCTGCTTATTTCAGATTCCTTTTCAGTTAAACTTGTTTTTAAATCTTTTGAAAGTTTCTCAAATTTAACTTCATCATCTAAAATTTTCTTTCTAAGGTTTTCATTCACCTCTTTGATGTTAGCAAATGCAATTACACATCTGTCAGAACACAAATCTTTAAGAATTTGAGGAGATACCTTAGCAACAGCCATCAATGCACAATCACACTTGCACTTACAATCATCAGATGCACCCCAGGGATCTGAGAGATTCACAACCTCTTCTTCAGGTTTTTCACCTGTAACAACTTCATCAACAACATCATTAGTCACAACATCAGATTCAGTCACCATCTCCTCAGATTCAACCTCATCAACCATAGCCATGAAACAAAAGTTTTCTGGTTCATTTTCAGCTTTGGCAACTAATGCAAAATTTTCATCTGTTAACTCATCTGGTAGACTGCTCCAATCAACAAAGCCTTGTGTAAAGAAGCTCTGTTGACTGGTCTCTGCAGGAGCAGAGGATGAAGCAACAGTCGTTTGCACAGGTGCTTGAGTAATAGGTGTTTGCACATAGTGGATCTGAGGAACAGTGATTTGGACATACTGGACAGGAACAGTGTTTGAGGACTGTGCAAAATGAGCAGTGTTTTGCACATTTGGTCCAGGGGTATTATAGGAATTCTGATAAGTGTTGGTCTGAGGTCTTTGATTTGGATAGGTGATTATAGGTGTACCATGTTGACTCCTACATTCCCTAGCAAAATGACCAAGTCTATGACATTTGTAACACTTTATCTTTGATTTATCTAACCCAACCTTTGATCTGCCAGTTAACCCTGGAAACCTTCTCCCAGTTTTCTTGTAAAAATTGTTAGTTCTTACACTGAGAAGGGCCAATTGGTGCATAATGTCCATTTCTTCCAAATCATCAGGGTCAAAGTATTTCAGGTCATCATACTCAAAGGATATGTTATCAGATGCCTGGATATTACCACCACTTGCTGTGAAAGCATAGTTTGGTGAATAAGAATCAGAGTTAAAACCTGAGTTAAAACCTGAAGTTATGTCAATGAAATGATCATAACTCTGATCCTTAGTATTTCCAGGCACCTCATCATGACCCAAAAGTGCTGTATTCCCAAATACATAATCATCAGACACTTTTCCAAAGTCCTGGAGCTTCTTTTTCTGGTTAAGCTCTCTCTCATAGGTCAAGAGCTTACCATGAAGCTGGGTCAGTGATAGGTCCTTAAATCCAATCGAGTTTCTCATCACAATAGCAATAGTGTCCCATTTGTCTGGTAATGATCTTAAAAACCTATGGTTCAGGGTTGAATGAGGGTAAGTAAGACCAACCAATTTTAGTTCACTAATTAAACAATTAAACCTCTCAAACTGTTGAGTTAATGACTCTCCTTTGACATGACTGAATGTTTCATATTGTTGGTTAAGTATTTCACGATTGTTTTCAATAACCTCCTCAGTCCCACCAAATTGTTCTTTCAGTGCATCCCACAACTCCTTTGCACTGTTACAGTGTAACACCCTAGCATATATATCATTGGGTAGAGCCATGGCCACAATACTGAAGGCCTTAGCATCTAACTCAATTTTCTGAAAATCCTGGTCGGAGTAGTTTTCAAGTTTCTTTGGCTCTTGAACCTTGGGATCTTCAGTACTCGGCACCATCGGAACATGTGGTCCGAAGATAACCGACTTCCAACACCCAGTGTTCTGTTGAGCTAGAACATGGCTCATCCGACGTTGCCAGATATTGTATTCAGATCTGACAAGCATCGGTGGCTTGTTGTTCGTGCCAGTGTTATGTGGATCGTGATTGATTGAAGCCATTCTCTGATTTTTCAAAAAACAAAGTCTGTTTAAAAACGGTTGAAACGAAATTAAACTATTACTCTGTTTTCAATCCAACAGACAAACGATATCAATAATTGTGAGCTGATCTGTTTATATTAAATTGATTTGTTAGATCGAATTTAATTGACCATGCTCTGATACCAATTGTTAGGATCTGAGTTTGTTTGTTTTGATTGTGTTTAACTAAGAATGATAGGAGTGATGTGAATATAGATGGAAAGTGCAGCGGAATGATAAACTATTAATCAAAACATGAGAGTAGTTGTTTTCTGATCGAATGCTTTCATTTATCTAAAAGATTACAATCATACAAGTACTCCCCCTCAGCCTGATCACACAGTGATTGTTTGTCTGAGAGAATGTTTGTGTGTGTGATGTCATAGAACAGTACAAGCACTGTTCTATTTATAGACAAACCTAAACCACTGATGACCTAGGCTGACGTCACCTAAGACAGTGACCTCTAACAGAATAACAAACATAAAACATCTGCCTATTACAAACTACTGTTACATTGAAAACACTGAAGGTAAACTACTGTTGTAGGAAAACTCTAATGGTCTTGTATCCTCTGCTGGAGCCTAAGTGTTGTTGGCTCCATCAGTGCTTTAGTCTTCAATACTTTGGATCAGCAGTTGTTCTTCATCAGACCTTTGGTCAGCAGTTGTTCTTCATCAGCAGTCCTTTGTATCAGCAGTTGTCATAGCAGTTGTTTGGATAGAACAGTTGTTAGAGTCAGCAGTCTTTTGGGAGAAGTATGTTGTAAGGACTGTTTATTGTGTGGATCAACTGTTAGCATGTTTTTGCTTTTCAATCATCTGTTCTTCTCCAGGTCAGCACACCCAACAATTCACGATCTATACACTTGTGTATAGTTCTTATAAAACATAGACATAAAACACATGTACTAACATTATATACATGTGTGTATATTTTCTTATATATTCACATTGTTAATGTACACGCATGTACTGACGTATATACATTGGTGTATATCGGTTTTTTTGTTCATTTATCATTATCATCATCGACACATATATACAAATGGTGTACATCAATTTCTGTTTTGTTTTTTCATTTATCATCATTATCATTGACAAAGATATACATTGGTGTATATCAGTTTCTTTTTTTCTTTCATTCATCATCATCAACACAGATATACATTGGTGTATATCCGTTTTTTTCCAGCTTACATGACTATAGTTTAGACACACATATACATTGGTGTATATCTTTGTCGAAATGTAAGTTAAATACATCAGTGTACACCATAATAGATGTTGAGGTTTCTTCCTTTTTGTATATAAACGAAATATACATTAGTGTATATCTGGCTGGAACCTATATGAAGCTGAATACACCTGTGTATACACCATCCAGTAAACCAGCTACAATTAAGCAATGATTTAGAAAATCACATGCTAAGAATTAGAATTTCAAACATCCAAAATTTAATATTACAAAAACACAAGCGAAAAGAAACATGAACAACATATATGTATTCTATTAAATGAAATTGCCATCATCTCCATCTCCAATAGGAATCTCCATCGTCCAGTAAACTAACATGGTTAGTAATTCACGAATGTCTCCAGACCCTAGTTTCTTATATGTCTTGCAATAATATCAACAAAACAAAGGAAAGCCTTTACAAAATCCATGTTTCCAACGAGGATGTCAAGAATTTGCAATGCATTTATATCAGTGCAACAAAATAATACCCTTGTTTTTTTACTAACAGACAATAATTTAAATCAGCCGAACAATTTATTAAATCAACAACGACATTACAATGCTCTCTTATCTTCTTCAACAACAGCATCCCCTACAATTTACGGTTTTATCGGTGGCCATGGTTATGAGGGAAACTACTGTCCGGCGTGATTGTAGATGAATGTGCTCTTCGGCGTGGGTGTAGATAGAGGAATGGAGATCTTATATGAATTTTCTCATCAATGTGATTGTGGATGAATGGGTGTAGATAGATGGCGTGGGTGAGTTATTTGATTTTCTTGATTGTTAATATGAATTGAATTAGAGATTAAAGTGGGTGAGATTTTTAAGGAAACCAAATCATGGTATTATGTAACTACTTTGAATAGAAATTATAATTATAATAAAAATAAAATTATTTAAATGCATAATTACACTAATACCCACTAGATCAAAAACAAAGATGGAAGGCTAAGATTGTTTCTTATGATTCCTAACTACCCCTATGGTTCCTAATTGATCTTAATCCTATATATATATATATATATATATATATATCCCATAACAAGGATTATATTGAAAAAAAATTAGACAAGGAATCAAAGTGATGGTTTAGTTTGTGCCATATAACCAGAGTTGGTCTTTGGTTCGGTACTTGTTGCGATCTTACCCACTATTCAAATTTAATTTATCTGCATGAGTAAAAAGTATTGGTTATAATAAAAAAGACAAAAAAAAAAAAACAGTTGTTTGTTGAGAGTGATTAATCGACGGTCCGATGGATTCAATGGATAAAAATATTCTTGTTCTTCTTGATTGATTAATTTGATAGAAAGCAATGTATAAACATAGACTGATCAATTGATAAGTTAACATAAGGTTTTAACAAATAAGTGTATCCATGTATTTACAACACAAGTTCGGTAATTAACTAACACAACTGCCTACAATAAGGTTAAAACAATAAGAAAACTAGTTACATAAAAAAACTCAGGTTAAAACATAGTTATGCTAATACTTCCAACAACAAAATGATTGGTGATGATCCGTTGGTGATTTATTTACCCACACAATGTTCGCTATGGTGACTTCCCCTATAGTTGGGGATCCCCGTTATCTATGTCACTCGATGAAAGCCCTCTGTATTTTAGTAGGAGGTATTGCAGAGGTTTCTCGACGATGGAGTCATGTTTATCGTGTTTGTCAAAAATGGTAGCTCCATATGTGCGAACGATCATTTCAAATAGGAGAGGAAACTCAAGTTTGGAGAAGAGAACAATGGGAACACTAGATAGAAGGAGAAAAGGCATGCATATTGACGATAGCGTGATATGGACCATAAGAAACATTGCAGCAGCAAAAGAAATCATCATGGTAACTATAGAGAAGAAAAGGCATGCAATTCCAATGATCAATTTGGTGGGCAAGGAAATTAGAAAATCTTCCTCCGCGTATCGTGCAGTCAGAATTCCTAAGAACATCAAGATAGAAGTTGATGATGTGAAGAGCGCGAGTCCATTTGATATGATAAATATTATGAACGCCTTTTCTTCAATTTTGTTGGTGCTTAACATTACGGGATGCCCATTTTCCTCATCATTCCCACCGGGTACAGTGAAGGCAGTTGCGAACATGACCGCAGCAATAAGAGTTCCTACAACCATACATGATGCTGCAGTGTTCTTCATCCATTTTTTACCTTCTTTTACTAGATCTTTGTGTTCTTCACTAAATAATGTGCGAGGCTTTCTATGGCTTTCATTCAGTTGATCTTTGTAGTCCGGTTGAACTAACCTTTCCACCTCCTAAAATGTTAGTTAAATAAAGTTAATTTAACATTTACATTTACATTTCCAAAAGATAACAAAATGAGCCAAGAGACAAATTTTGTTTTACCTTATACCACTGTAGTTCCCTCTGCATTTGTAACGCGGCTCCTGAAATATGGTCAAGGTGATCTGGAGGAGAGAGCTTAGCCGCAAGATGTAGAAAATTATTCTGAAATATATCGTGTCGACTAGCCACTATGCTTTTCTTCGTTCCCAATCTATAAAAAAGACTGAATATGTTTTCTTGGCGTAGAATAATTGCATGTGAAAAGATTGATCTTCCTCTTTTGTCTTCCCTCCATATGATGCCTGGATTGTATTTTAGTAGTTCCTCGACGAACTCAACTATTCCATACTTAATTGCAGTGTGCACTGCTTTGTCTATTTCCATTTCGTCAAGCTTTGAGTTACTCACGCCTTTTATTTCCTTGCAAATGCGGACAAGGAGGTTACTTGCTTTATCATTTACTAACCTCATGTCATGCAAATTCTTGATATCGGGTACTGCAAGTAAAATTAAAAACACATATTTACATAGAATCACTTTCTTTAATACACAATTTTACGAAGAGAAGTGCACATGTGCCAGAACTATTGCCTACATACCTAAAAACTGTATCAAGATCTGACCTAGCCGACATAGTAAGCTAGAAGAGCTGGCGAATCCTTCGTCATCATCAGAGATATCAATTTCGTGTTGAGAGTCATCTGTTCCTTTGGTGTCAACATCCCGTGGAGGATATCTACACACACCTGTTTGGAATGTATAGAGGCATCAATGTAAATAATCCACACAACATCCAAAAGAATTAAGTTCAAGGTATGGATAGTAATCACTAAGATCCTTTAGGACCTTTACCAGTGTGACTGAGGTTATCATGCCACAAAAACATAGAGATGGTCAAGTAGTTTTTTATTTCCTTTATTTTTTTTTTATAGATATAACAATGGTAGGCGAGTCTATAACAATAAAAGTTGCAACTTACTGCTTGGTTAATTTGAAGGTGTAAACTAAAACTATTGGTACTTATTAATTAATATAGTGAATTCTAGTGTTAAAGAGGAATTAACAAAAATAAAAGTAAAACAAGTGTGTGGAAGCAGTAATAAAAAACTTGATACTTGCAAACGTGTGTAAATAATGAATAATGAATAATGATAGAATGAACTTAAAAATTTCCAAACACATATATCCTACACATCTCTATATGTACTTGTGTAGTGTAGAGGTCATCCGATCTGATATGTTCTTGTTTATTGTGATAAAATAATCATCACCAAAGATCATTGGCATTTGTGGCAGCCTTCACAAAATGCATTACCGACTCATTAAGGGCCCAAACATATTAATTAAGTATTAATATTTAGATAAATGAAGGATGATATTAGTAAACTAGCTGAAAAATCTAATATGACTTAATAAAAAAAAGATAAAAGAAGTAAACAGTCTCAACCACTTTTAATGCTAAAGAAAGTTGTTCTAATGTTTATACTACGAAAAGGGGCTCTCATCCTGCGTTCCTAGCAGATTAAAAAAATCTCAACCTCTTTTAATGCTAATCATATTGTTATAGCACATGAACATGGGCAATTCATATATATAATAGTAGGTTTAAAAACATATATACTATCATAACACGATTAGTACTTGCCTATATATGATTAATAAATCACCTAAACACATGTGTTTTTTCTGCATGAACAAAAAACTCACTAAAAAAACCATTTTTTTCGTTTTTTTGCATAGCACTATAGTGCTCGTTGGAAAGATATAGTAAACTAGCTGATTACCCCAGGAGTGTCCCGGGGTTGAAAAATCTAATATGACTTAATAAAAAAAAGATAAAAGAAGTAAACAGTCTCAACCACTTTTAATGCTAAAGAAAGTTGTTCTAATGTTTATACTACGAAAAGGGGCTCTCATCCTGCGTTCCTAGCCGATTAAAAAAATCTCAACCTCTTTTAATGCTAATCATATCGTTATAGCACATGAACATGGGCAATTCATATATGTAATAGTAGGTTTAAAAACATATATACTATCATAACACGATTAGTACTTGCCTATATATAATTAATAAATCACCTAAACACATGTGTTTTTTTCTGCATGAACAAAAAACTCACTAAAAAAACTTTTTTTTCGTTTTTTGTATAGCACTATAGTGCTCGTTGGAAAGATAATAAAGCGATCGTTAATTTGGTGTAAATTTTTTTTTTTCAAAAAAAGTGTCATACATAAAAGTTACTAACGTTTAAAAATTGTGAGTGGAAAATAAGGAAAAAATAAAGATAAAAATATTAATTAAAATATTTGAAATTTTTAAATAATAATTAACATTTAAAAATATGAAAGGAAAATAAGGAAAAGATATTAATTAACATATTTGAAATTTTAAGATAATATAGATATAGATTAAGTTTTCGAGTAACACATGGTAATGTGTTACCCGAAAACTTATTTTTTTTTTAAAAAAATGCTCGGCGCTTTTTTGATTATTATTATTTTTTTGCTCAAAATACTTAAAATCATGTATATTACATACCCTAAATTTTTCATATAAAAAAAAAGCTCGCGAAGTTAGAGTTTCCATAGTTTTCACTATAACAAGGGTTTACAATTAATATAACCTTATACTATATATATATATATATATATAGGGAAAGGATAAAATGAAAACCCTCTTGAGTTGAGAAAACCTATGTAAAAAACCTTTATTTTTTTGAAAAAAATAACCAATGTAAAATACATGTTTTTTTAAGTATTTTGGGCAAAAAAATAACAAAAGCGCCGATGAGATTTTTTAAAAAAAAATAAACAAAGTCACTAAAAAACATATGTTTTCAGCTATTTGCCTATGTTTTTAGCAACTTTGTTTATTTTTTTTAAAAAAAGTCTCATCGACGCTTTTTTTTATTTTTTATTTTTTTGCCCAAAACGCTTACAAACATGTATTTTACTTTGTTATTATTTCAAAGAAAAAAATGTTTTTTTACATGGGTTTTCGAAGGTTTTCTCAACTCAAGCGGGTTTTCATTTTATACTTGACCTATATATATATATATATATAGGGGAATTCTAAAATGCAAACCATCTTCACTTGTGCAAACCAAGAAAACCCCTTTGTGAGGTAATGCTTCTTCCACGTCCAACCTTTTGATTTTTTAGAAAGGGGTATTATGGACATTACATCCCAAACAACCCTCTTACACAACACTCAACACTCACAAAGTACTCATGTTGATCTATACCTCTCTCCTCCTTTTTTTTATTTCCATCCCACCAACATATACACCAAATCCAAAACCCACTTCTAAACTCTCTCTTTAACATACTGATATCTATTTCTTTCATCTCTTACAACATCAAAGACAACAGCATAACCTGCAACCATGTTCTCTCTCTCTGTTTACTATATAAACACAAGAATAAGGGTGGTGAAAGTCGTCGGTTTTTGGGGCGTAGGCGGCAGGGGGTGGTCCGGTGGTTGAACAGGGTGAGCTCTGGTTGTTGAACAGAGGATGCTTCGGTGATTTCAAGATCTAGATCTGGGTTTCATCTTTAGGACAAAAAGTTTAGGCGAGTTAGCGGATTTGTTGAAGCGCTTGCAAATCGTTTGAAGTTGGAAAATTAGTAATAGGATTTTAAGATGTATTGAAGTTTAATGGGTAAGTTATTCATGGGTTTTGCCTATATTAAAGACATGAAATTTCAAAAAAAAAAAAATAAATAAATAAAATAACACACATAGCTAAAACATAATAATTTTGAGTAAATTAATTACGCTCACAAATTAAAAAGAAATAATAAGTAAAAACGTTATAACTATTACTAAAATGACAAGAAATGGGACATTGATTATATCACTTAACATAGTACCATTTTTTTTTTTGTCAGGTGTATATCTAATTGGACACCCTTTAACTTAAAACCCATTTCTTCCCAAGTTTGAATCCCTCTTACGATTTATTGGATATGGCTAATTACAAAAATGCCTCTAGCTTACTTGTATTTACCTTGTTACCCATCATCTTCCTCACATCACTTTTGCCTGATCTGCAACTCCGACAAAGTTATAAAACAAATTTTGATGAACTCCTTTCAACTTTTGTTGCAATCCCTCTTAGACCAATAATCTTATGGGTCAAAGTATGCAGATCATATGAAAAACGGATCTACTTGTTACGACTTGGCTAAACCTACGGTGGGCACATGCCCACCCTTCTAAAAGGGTATATCCGCCCATGTTGTCTATTAACCCAATAGTGAGGCCTAGCGCAATGTAGCTTATGTTACACTTACAGGGCAGGGGTTTGTGGAGGTAACCCCCTAACTGGGTAGACCCATTAGGTTAGGGGTCTTTGATTGTGGGCCATAAGTTCCCTATATAAGAGGCCTTCATCTCTAATCTAGGTGAAGATGTTGGAGCCCTACCACACTTTATGTAACTATGAATAGGATGAGACTCTTGAAAGCAACCTCCAACCCCCCATGCTTCCTTTTCCCTTGATTTATGACAAATCCAAACCAAGGAGAACAACAACGTGTGGCTCCGAATCTTCTATTGAAGATGACCCTACCTAATCATCTGGGTAAGATCCTTGCTTTGAATAAGTTTATTATTAATACATACATCTTGGAAGGTGGCGGTTGACGACCAAATAGACACAACCTTTGAATCAATAGACACATCCCTTTGACACTATATATAGGATCCGGAGAAAATCAGAACTCACTTGAGTTGTGAGAACCACGAGAACTCCGGCCTCCTATGAGATTTTTTAAACAGTTTTTTTTACCCAAGCATATAAAAATGACTAACTAAGAAATATGTAAAAATGAAAAAAAAAACAAAAACAATTGGCCAGGACCTTACACCAGTTTAAAAAGCTGACGTAAATTAAAATTTCTTCACTTTGCATTCTATTGTAGGTGACTCGCTTCATGGACCCATCTATAACTTTAATCTATATTTTCTCAATACAGAATTTCGGTGTAGCCTAGAAAGAATCATGTCTATTAGATTTTAGGAAAGTCGGAATCGATGGTTGTTTGCTTTACTGGACAATCTACTTTGTCATCCATCCAAGCCTTGATTGCCTTTTGAAATGACAGTCAGGCTGTTTCTTAACTGTTGGAACCTTCATATTATTCTGATCTTTGTGTAGTTTCCATAAAGTAATTTCATGGCGTCATGCCTGCTAAATAATTTTTGCTCTAATTCTGCTTTCTTCTCTTCTTGAATGATCTAAGCAGTATATGTTTCATTTGCATCTTCTAGCATTTTACACGTCCTCTAGGTAGTTTTCTATCAATTTGAGATTTCCCATCTCATTCAAACGAGACTCTTCCTTGTCAACCATCCAAATTTGAATGCTTGGATATCCCACTTTGGGCAACCTAGAAGTCTATTCAGGCTGAGATGGTTGCTAATCGAGTAACGAGTGCAACCTTACTCTAATTCATTAGTGAGTGCCACCCTACTCTCATGACTGCTCTAGGGTTGCATCATTATTGCTTTAATTTCCAATAATGGAACCAAATTATAGATGTTGTAAATCATAAGCTTGAGGTTAAGATAAACAAATTCTTATTTGTTGAATTAAATTAGATTAACAAAATCAAGAAAACACTAACTAAACACAAACAAAGACATTTAAATGTAAACTAAAGATCAATTATTTCCCATTTATCAAGCCCCACTCACCCACTATATCTATTCCTAATTTATTTTCTCTCCTAAATGAGTTTGGGTTCATATCAGATACACCAATGCTGCTTCATTTTATCCATAATACACTGCCTCTTCTAATGCGACAATCCCGGTTGATCACCGGTCATCGCTGCTCGTCTTCTTTTTTATCTTAGATAGCGATCTCAATCTTTCTTTTCTTTCTTATTGGAGAAAACGATCTCAATATTTCTTCACATTACCGGTCTGTCTGCTTTTGCTGCTACTTCTCAAGACCCTTAGCATCATCACCTAGAACATTTTGGCCTTGTGTTTACATTCTTTATCTAAATGCTACCTTTTCATTATGATAATGTTCAGTTTTCAGAGAATATGAAGTTTGTGTTTTGGAAAACATATTAAATCTCCAATGAAATATTAGAATTCCTTTACACATTCCCCATTTCATATTGTGCATAGTTACTTTTGGATCTCACATATGCTTACCTTTGGGGTCACCATTATTATATTTTGTTTCTTGTTGACAAGATAAACTTTCATTGGACTTGCCCTTTGACTGATAAATCACATGTCTTCTCAATTTTTCTTCATGCCCACATAAAAAATAGTTTAAACCATACCATTCAATGTATTTAATGCGACAATCATACATACTAGACAAACAGTCGGTTCATATATATTTTTAATCAAAACAAAAATGGTTCCAAATAATCCGCACAATCTAAACATCATTCTTCGGTTCTACATAAAATTTGTCTACATGCCTTTCATATGGCCACACACATTTTTAAACATCATTCCCAGCAAACTTCTGAATTTTACAGACCCATCTAAGCTTTTTTTTTTATCATTTAACCTTGTTTTATGGAAACCTCCGCATGTTTGGTTATCCGTATTGCCCACTTATTCCATATACAACCATTAACAAACTCGAAAATGGTCCACAATTCGTGTGTTGCTCATCTGACACTACAACCATCTGGGGTACATATGTTGTAAGCTACAAACTCTTCAAATAATCCTATCTTGTTATGTGGCTTT
This sequence comes from Ambrosia x helenae, assembly GCA_030844895.1. NCBI lineage: Eukaryota > Viridiplantae > Streptophyta > Magnoliopsida > Asterales > Asteraceae > Ambrosia > Ambrosia x helenae. The sequence continues at coordinate 94,183,232 of CM061224.1, read as the reverse complement.
TGACAATATCACCTTTCGTTTCTCTATACTACACCAACATCCTACTTCCTATGATTTCCACATTAATACCACTGTACACTCCTACATATGGACGTCACCAGTTACTACCTCCCTTCCATCTGCACTACTTGTCCTACCTTCTTTCACCACACATAAAATCTAGCCGCCCTCCCGCACTCAAGCCCATCCCTCCTATGCCAAACTAACCAACTAGTACCAACCAACCTGCTACTTGTGTAAGTCCATAGACCGAACCTATGATAGACCAATTCTTAGTGTGTAAACGACGGGAATGATGTACAAATCAAACTGGTCAAATAAACATGATAAACGCACACCATAACAGATTTTTTTAAACCAAAAGAGTTTACATCAACACTAGACACCGGGGAGATCACACAAACGTGATCTCCCCTCACACATATGCACACCCGCTCAACCAGAACCTGATTTCTCTCAACTCTACAAAGGGTTTGACAAGTTCTAGGGGTTGTGTAAGAAGAGGATGACCAAGGCTAGTGGATGAGGAGAGTGGCTCACCTATTTGTAGGTGTTGGCCCATTCGCCCGTTCTCCACGCACATTCACGTGCTCCCGATTCTTCCTTAACTTTTACCTTATAAACCGGGTTGATTGGGCATCTCTATGTATGGACCACATCACTAAGACTCTTAGTGATTGTCATGTAATATTTACATTAATGATACACGATACCCGATAACCAAATCCTCATATTACAAGACAATCACTATAATCTATACACATTAACGCTCAATATATTTGCATAACAACGGACATACACATAATGTTCACTAACAATTTGTCCTCCTATACCTCACCACTTGACGATTCTAACCCAAAACATGTTTCCCCCAATGCTTCGGTGCATAACTGTTTATATGCATCAACCCTTGGGTTTTCGTGATCTTGATATCCAGGCCACATTTCTTAATGAAGAGGTAATTATATTGATTGAAATTGGCATAGCTAGTGTGACCACTAATGGTGTGTCTATAGGATAGTAACGATAGAACTTATCTCTAACAATATGTTTATGATATCGTTCTTAATACTTTGAATGCTATTCATCATTGAATATGTTTCTTTTGACGACATAATTTGCCATGAAAGATCTTCATCCCCTTATCTACATTCATAGAATTGCAGTGACATTTAATGGTAATTACTTGTTCTTATTTCAGCACAAGTATGCCATAAAAATACCTGACACAACCGGGATATATTTTTGTAACTCAACGGTGACTCCAGTTGAAACAAACACTAAACTTAGTGTCGATGGTGGATCCTTTTAGCCGACTTTACTTGTGGGGTTCCTTCAAAAGTCTACTTTCACCCACACAAACATAACGTATGTTCTTCAACAGGTATACATACACACATGCCCCTCGTAACTCTCACAATAATGCTCTTAAACACGATCCCTGGTATTTTAAGGGTACTATTCATTTGGTGTGTCCATCACAAAATTTCCGCTTACCAACATTGTCTCCAACACTAATGTTGACTTAGGTGGTTGTCCTGATACTCGATATTCTACATCAGCCAATGTGTTTATTTTGAGGATAACCTGATTTCTTGGTCCTCTAAAAGCTAACCCATACTTTTTTTTCGCTCTACTTTAACCCCATGGATTGCACATCCTAGAACTCATAGTATTTTCTCCCGTAGAGTTCTTCCTAGGCAAAACACATGCTTGTAAAAAAGATTTACACCCTTTATAAGGTAGAATTTGTTTTACCCCCTCAACTGATTTGGGACATACATCTTCTTTGGGGACATAGGGCATAATTATGGCATCAGTGGTTTGCCCCATCCATTGTGGTGTGTAAGGTCCATGTCGTCTCTATTGTTATTCTGGACTGAGAGTAGCACTAATTAGTTATTAATTATTGATAGGTGTATGGATGGAAAACCTTATCGAGGACGATAATTCCATAAGGGGGTGATTGTATCAATTTTGGCAAATCCCATACCGGGAGTGGGTAGGATTGATTCCTGGCTCATAAATAATGCCCCGTCGATATATCACCAAAGTGTATTGTGCACATTGGTTGTGGAGACGATTAAAACTCCACCATAATCGTGCTCAGGTGGGAGTAGTACTAGTATGTGTGACGTCTCAGGAAGTCTCCACCAGGGTAACCAATAACAAATCCCTAAGTTTCTGGATGGGTAACACATTAAGGGCAAATCGAACAATATTGGTGGTACGAGTGGTCATTTGTTACATTGAGTTCCTGGATGTGTAACTCATCGGGGGTAAAGCAGACAATATTTTGGCAGAATTTACTTAGGCAGTCACAAATGGTATTAATTAGAGCCAGTCACAAATGGTATTAGAGCCAGAATTTACTTGGGTTGTTACACTTTTGATGAGTGGAAATAAAAAATAAATGTTTACTAAAGCATCTGTTGCAAGCTATGAATGTTTGTTTTGATAAAGTTAAAGTAGTTTTGAAAGTGTTACTGTAGACACACTAGTGAAAGAAAAACACATTTTAGTGCGTATTTTAGGGTGAATAGTAGTAAAAAGTGAATATGGTATCTCAGGGGTATCTTACAAAGCGGAAGTGAGGCATCCTAGGTTATAGCTTTTAATAGATTATATATTTAGAAGTGATTTAATTTGTAATTATTGTATTTATCTCTTACCATACTTAGGAGATAATATTTGTATTATATATACCATTGAAATCAATGAGATAATCACGGTTTGAATTCCTGCCGCCTCACCTCCGATCGGAATTCTTCTTCTTCTTCGATCGGTTCTTTTCTTCTTCTGTTACCACCTTCATTCGATCCCACCACCTTAATCCCTCACATAATGAGTAACACTACCCCACCTCCCCAACCCATAACCGTGGAGTCTAAACTCCATCCCGCCACCACTGTCTCAAATATAAAAAATTACATTCCCATCATCCTAGAAATCGATTCATCACAGTATGGTTCCTGGTCCACCCTATTCACTATCCACTGTAAGGCCTTTATGGTCTATGATCACCTATCCCCTCGCCCACCACCGAATCATCCTCCTCTTCTGACGATTGGGAACGGCTTGATGCCATTGTTTTACAATGGATATACAGCACCGTTTCTAATGATCTCCTACACACCATCATAGACAAATCCAAAACCGCCCATGAAGCCTGGATAGCCATTGAGGACCTTTTCCAAGATAATAAGAGTGCTCGGGCTATCTACCTAATGAATAAATTCTCAAACACTCGCCTAGACGCCTTTCCTAATGTCTCGGCTTACTGCCAAGAACTGAAAACCCTTGCTGATCAGTTAGCAAATGTTGATTCCCCGTAGACAATGACCGCCTCGTTCTTCAACTCATTGCCGGCCTCAATGAACAATATGAGGGCATTGCTACCATTCTTACCAACACCGAACCATTACCCAATTTTTACAAAGCCCATTCCAAAATAATTGAAGTTGAAACCCGAAAAGCCGACCAAGCCCGAACCGCCTCCAAAACAGCCTCCACCGCACTCTCCGCCACCTCATCCCGTACGCCCACCCAAGACAACAACCACCCAGACCCAACCACCTTCACCCATGGCCGAGGACAGTCCACTCGCAGAGGCCGTGGCCGGTCTCCTTTCGGTCGCTAATACCCATCTTGGAACCAACAGTGGACCCCTTCACCTTTCAGCTTCCCCTCGGCCCAATATAACCGGCCCAACCACCCCTCGGCTTCTTCTAACCAGGCCGGCCTGCTTGCCTCCAAGCCCCAACAAGCCCATACGGCCTATAGCCCCACGGACATTGAACAAGCACTCTACACCATGTCTCTCGAACAACCAGATCCAACTCAATACATGGACACGGACGCCTCCTCCACTATGACATACGAGAAAGGTGACTTTCACTCCTTTTCTAATTCTTGCTTGTCTCGTAATATTATTGTAGGTAATGGTGACACTATTCCGGTACTCGGACAAGGCACAAAATACCTTTCCAAGCCTTTCCCATCCTCAATCCTTAAAAATGTCCTCTATTCACCTAGACTTGTTAAAACTTAATATATGTCAGTCGTTTTACTACAGATAATTCTGTTTCTGTTGAATTTGACCCATTTGGTTTTCTTGTGAAGGATTACAAAACCAAGGCACCACTCCTACGATGCAACAGCAGCAATGATCTCTATCCCTTGCTATTCGGGTCCTCCACATCTCACCCCACTGCCCTAGCTGCTATTTCTTCACAAGTCTGGCATCACCGTCTTGGCCACCCAGGACGTGATTCTTTGAATAAATTAAAAACTTCTAATGTATTAGACTTTAATTTTCATTCTATCAAAGTTTGCCAGTCTTGTATTTTTGGTAAAAGTGTGCGTTTGCCTTTCTTTCCATCTAATAGTGTTACTTTACAACCATTTGACATAATTCATAGTGACATGTGGACATCACCAATAATTAGTTCTTCAGGCCATAAATATTATGTTTTATTCCTAGATGACTATTCAAATTTTTTATGGACCTACCCCATTGCCCAAAAATCACAAGTTTTCCCGTCCTTTACACATTTTGCCTCTACCATTAAAACATAATTTGAACGAACCATTAAAACGTTTCAATGTGACAATGGCCGAGAATATGTAAACCATTCCTTTCAAACCTTTTTTACCACTAATGGTATCCTATACTGTAACATCCGGCCCCTCTCACCACCAATATTGTCCGCTTTGCCCCGATGGGTTGCCTATCCAGAGCTCACGGATTTGTTTTTGGTCGCCCCAATGGAGACTTCCCCGGAGGTCACCCATCCTGATACTACTCCCACCTGAGCACGCTTAACTGTGGAGTTCTCCTCTTATCCACTAGCATTAAGCCCAAAACGCGTTGGTGATTTAAGAGGCTTTGGATTACTTATGAACCAAGGATCTCTCCTGGCCACGGCCGATGTGGGATTTTCCTAGGGTGTCATACAAAGGTCCATGTTAATCTTCTCAGAAATCAGTACTCCTACATATACCGTCTATCATGCCGCTACACATCTTCCCAAAACGGTAAGGTTGAGCGTAAAATCCGAACCATCAATAACATGGTACGCACCTTAATGGCTCACGCTTCCTTACCAACCCACCTTTGGCACTTTGCACTTGAAACCGCCACCTACTTACTCAATATCCTTCCCTAAAAAACAACCCACAACAAAACGCCAACTGAACTATTATATATGTCCACACCCACTTATGATCACTTATGTGCCTTTGGTTGTCTATGCTATCCACTACAACCCTCTACCAACATCCACAAACTAGAAAATTGTTCTCAACCTTGTGTCTTCCTTGGGTATCCACAAACTCGTCGTGGATATCGATGCCTCGACCTCTCCACAAAACAATTTTTCATCTCTCGTCATGTTGCATTCGACGCGGCCATCTTTCCCTTTGCACAAACCATCGGCCCTACACCCACCTATGATTTCCTAGGCGACCCTTTCCCGCATCATCTGTGCCCACACTTGCAAACCACACCTACACCTGCACAGCCCACTTTCGGCCCATATAACATACCTACGACCCAAACCACTAACCCACCACCCGCCCCTCAACAGTCCGTCCCCACAGCCCAATCAACAACCCAGCCGGTCCAATCCACAAACCAGCCCATCCCTCCTCCACCGTCGCACACCAGCCCACATCCAAGCCCACGAGCCGCTTCCGCCAACCAACCCCTGCACCCACCACCCGGACCATACACACTCGCTCTATGAGCGGTGTCTTTAAACCAAAAATTCCCTTCAACCTCTCTGCTTCCACTAAACTTGACATCCTAGCCATTCCCAAAAACCCCACCGATGCCTTGGCCAGTCCAGAATGGTTGGCTGCCATGTCTACCGAGTACAATGCATTAATTAGAAATGGGACATGGGAGTTAGTACCTCGTACCCCTAACATGAATATTATCAGGTCCATGTGGTTGTTTAAACACAAGTTCAGGTCAGACGGTACATTGGAGCGATACAAAGCACGTCTTGTGTGCGATGGTCGCTCACAACAGGTGGGCATAGACTGTGGTGAGACCTTTAGCCCGTTGTTAAACCGGCTACCATCCGGACTGTTCTTTCTCTAGCCCTATCCAAAGGTTGGGCAATTCACCAGCTTGATGTCACAAATGCATTCCTTCATGGAAACTTACAAGAAATTGTTTACATGCACCAACCAATGGGGTTTAGAGACAGAAATTTTCCGGATCATGTTTGCTTATTGCTCAGGTCATTATATGGGTTGTAACATACTCCTTGGGCGTGGTATCAAAGGTTTACTGATTATGTTCTTCAACTTGGTTTCTTGCATAGCCGATGTGATGCGTCGTTGTTTACATATTAGCAGGGTTCTGACACGGCCTATTTACTTCTTTATGTTGATGATATTATACTGGTCACATCTTCTGACAGTCTCCGTACCCGTCTTCTGGCAAACCTTGCTAACGAATTTGCCATGAAGGATTTGGGTCCATTGAGTTATGTTTTGGGCGTTTCGGTCACACGCCAGAACAACACCATGTTTCTTTCTCAGCACACTTATGCTTCTGATATCATAGCTCGTGTAGGTATGCAGTCCTGCAACTCAATTGCGACCCCAGTTGACTCCAACTCCAAACTGGGCGCATCCCCGGACGAACAGTTTCATTACCCAACTTTATACAGGAGTCTCGCAGGTGCCCTACAGTACCTTACTTTTACACGCCAGACATCACATATGCCGTCTAGCACTTTGCATGCATATGCATGCTCCTTGTGTGGCTCACTGGAACGCTCTAAAGCGTATCATAAGGTACATTAAAGGCACTCTTAATTTTGGTTTGTACTTGGCTTCGTCCGTTGCAGCGTCCCTGGTTGCCTATACAGACGCCGACTGGGCAGGTTGTCCAGACACCCGTCGGTCCACTAGTGGTTATTGCATCTATTTCGGGGACAACCTGATTTCCTGGTCTTCTAAGCGACAACCCACAGTCTCTAGATCTAGTGCTGAAGCTGAATATCGGGGTGTCACTAACGTTGTTGCTGAAATCTGCTGGTTACGTAACTTATTGCTCGAACTTTCTGTTCCCGTCACACGTGCGATCATGGTCTATTGTGATAATGTTAGTGCAATTTATCTATCAGGAAATCCCGTACAAGATCAACGTACGAAACACATCGAGTTGGACAGTCATTTTGTACGGGAACAGGTTCAACGAGGACATGTTCGCATCCTACATGTTCCTTCCAGATATCAGATAGCTGACATCTTCACTAAAGGTCTACCGCGCATTTTATTTGAAGACTTCAGATCCAGTCTCAGTATCCGGTCTCCTCCCGCTTCGACTGTGGGGGTGTAATAGATTATATATTTAGAAGTGATTTAATTTGTAATTATTGTATTTATCTCTTACCATACTTAGAGATAATATTTGTATTATTTATACCATTGAAATCAATGAGATAATCACGGTTTGAATTCTATCAGTTTTCATTACTATAGAGAATTAAACTGTAAGAAAATGTGTGGTAATATTTCTTTAGTCTTATATGTGATGTGTAAAACTAATATAAGTTGTGCGCTCGGACTTTGGTTGTGACAATGATGATTGTGGATTTTAATAAAACTTCGATGGATATAAAGGTATTTAAAATGTGACTACTTACGATTATATATCCATTTTTTCCAAAATGGAAATTTGTTTCCACTTGCAAATGCCGAAGGCTTGTGTGCCAATTTGTGAAGAGCATAATCACCATGGGGATCCGCAGTGATGCCTAGATTCGGGAACCATTTGAGTAGTTTAGAAGCGATATCTACAACGTTTAGAGTAAAACTTTGTTAGTACAAGTTAGTGAAATGACCGAAATCAGATGCCTTTTTTGGTTTATTTATGAATAATAACTCTAAACAAAACAAGCCCAACTCACTAACCGAAGAATCCTGCAGTGATCAAATGATTCAGAAGCAACACACCATCCTGTTTTTCTAGCAGGTGTTTAGGAGTCTTAGAGTAGAGATAGCGAACCATTTGCTTTCTACCATACATTGATGCCACAATCACAGGAAGGGAACTATGGCCAGTCTTTCCTCCTTTTATTGAAACCAAATTGTGATTCTTTTCCAACATGGCTTTAGCCAAGTCTATATTTTCGCTTATCGCGGCAGTTAAGGAGAGAGGAGTGTCATTAAAGGCATTACGGATTTCTAATCCTTCAGGGGGCATCTTCTTTACCAAGTCTAGTGCAATATCTGTTTTTCCACAGAGGATTGCGATATGTAGAGCCGTATCTCCATGTAAAGATATACTTGCAGTTGTTGCGTCAGGACGCTCCTCAAGGATGTTACTTACTTTCCGAGTCTCACCATTTTCAATAGCGTTGTATAGGTCTTCATTTGGAAGAGGCTTTTTATCCCCTGTGCACATTGTAATACTCTTTTAAAAGATAGCACAAATTAAGTTGAATCATTATACTATTAAACAAAAATCTAATAGAATAACCGACCAACTAATTCACTGAAAACTGAATAACTTTGACTCATGAACTTTGCAACCACAAAGTTGGCCACTGCTTTGCGACATATTAAATCGTAACAGTCGCAAAATTAACAAGTGGCCAATAGGTCACAAATTTTGCGACCACGGAATTTAAGATGCAAAGCCCTGGCAAAATTCTTAAAAAAAAAAAAATTGTATTATTAATACTTGTTGCAAATATATGACCAAAAAAACCATTTCAAATTAGTATAAAATCTTTAGAACAATATGGGTGAGGCTAAAGATACCATCATTACATAAAATAAAGATGTTATATGACTTATTTAGTAGGTGGGAATGAGGTAAATTAAGTAAACCATATGAGGTGGGTATGTTTAATTACCATAATTTGAAAATTAATTAGTAGGAAAATGGTATGTTAATACAACTCAATAATAATGAGAAATCAATACTCCTACCATCTTGTTGATCATGTGTAACACCAGAATGTTGTGATGAGCCGGGACACATTTCGACCAAATGAGCCCATGCGATTTTAGCAGTCACATTTGCTTTTTTCTTGTACCTAGCATAAGCTTGTGAACCACAGGCGAGTTGAATAGCATGTAAAGCCTTAGCGTTATTCCTTTTCCATTCTTCTGATTTGTGTTTCTCATCAGGTGTAGCTACTTCTGGAGAGACAACATCCCACAAGCCTTCACCGACTAGATAACTTTGTAAACATGTTTTCCAATAGTCATAGTTTTCTTCTTTGAATTCTTCTGTTACAATTCTCATCGTAGCCATATTTTTTCCCCACAGTTCTGTAATAAATTATAGTGTTTATCAAAAGAACTAAGGACGTGTAATTGTATCACAAGGAAAATTGGATTTTAATAATCTAAACAATGACCTATTGGCCGATGGGAATCCATACTTTCAGTTTGAACAATGGTGCTAACAAATTTCAGTATTACAAAAAATAGCATAATGGTCATATATAGATTTATGTTTGATTTCCACTCGATTTTTCTTACAGTAATGATTATGAACGAAATAAAGAAACGTACAAGCGAAATCAAGTAATCAAATGTATTGAGTGTGAATCTATAATGATATTTACACTTGAAATGGACATGTAATAACAATAAACTTTCACATGTGTCCATTTCACAAGCAATATATCTATATATCCTCCAAGTAGTCAGACTATTAATTAGCATCATTACTAGAAAACCGGGCAATTGCAAAATTTCATTGGTAATAGCCTTTTTACGCCAATATCATGATAATTATTTCCATGAGTAATCCCATTTCGCAACCTATTTGTGACGGGGGGTTATTTTTCGACTGCTTTTAGCAACTGAAATTTCCATCTCAAATGTTACGACGGATTGGTAGTACGTGGCAGCTAAAATTGTGATTGCTGTTATTTCGGTTGCAAATGCCTCATTTGTGGAGGGAACATTTTCACAATTAAGTTGTTCACAAAAATTATATATCTAACAAACATCAAAGTCGGCTACTCTCACAGATTCTGCTAGTCATAATTTTGGCTAGCCACGTTCCTTTGAAAGTAGGAGCAACTCCAAAGTTATAAAATTTCAGATCAAAATCGTACGCACTTGCAAAAATTCGATTAAATAGAAGTGTTATGATGACGGAATATGTTTGTCAAATTAGGTGGAAAAAAATATCGTTAGATCAACCTTAGCTAAACTTAATTTGACATGCATAACAATATAGCATCACTCTGGCTGGCCTGTTTCTACACAATCTAAACAATTTAATTTAACGCCTATATTAGTAAACAAAAGAACAAATGTCACAAGGTTTTTAAAACTCTTTATTTGAAAATTGACCCAAACAACGTGGGTCGACTCTGGCCGATAACTTTTTTAATGCGTACGGACGTACGGTAATTTGTTGGGTTTTACCTGAAGTTATTAATGTTATCAACGGCCTCCAACGTTCACTTGTTCTATATTGACGTTTCTACATTATTTATTTCCATGGTTTTATATTATTTCCTTCTGTTGTTATATCGACTGTCGGTACTGTAGTAAAGTGAACCAATACCGGCCAACTAAATTTTTGCCGCAATGTGTGGGGGTAAAAATACTAGTTGGTAATTATGAAAGTTCACTACCTTACGTTATATATATAAACAAAAAGTATTTTAAATCATCACAACTCGTTACAACCAAATAGAATATAACTGAACATTTAAATCATCTCATGTCATGTGTATATATTAAAGAAAATAATATCATAAATGGGCTTAACACAGTAATAGGAAAAATAAACTTACATTAATGTATTTCTTTTTTGTTAACGTCCACTTTGATGATAGTCCTAACAATACATGCACTAATTTATATACATGAGTAGAAAAACATTCATGAAGACAAAAGAAGGTTTCTTTAACCTCGTCCCAAGTGATTCTTCCTTATGAGATTCTCTTTTTCTGTTTTGTTTACTTGCTCTTCGAGACATGGATAAAACATGAGAAACACAGTAGTAGTACTAAAAGGGTAAGAAGCAAGCAAAGATATACAAAACTTACACAGCTACGGTCAAGGTCTTGTGTTCATCAGGGTCGCACCCGTTGTACAAAACTATTTTGAAGATGCGGTGCATATTATTTAGAGGTGCGGTATATGGATTGCACCAATACATATGGCATTAACAAATTGTTTGTTTGGTGATGCGGCTCTATGAAACCACCTCAATAAATTCCTAGAACTGCACCAACAAAGAATTCCCACCCACAACAACAACAACTTGCATCTTGACACCTGGATCCTGTCCACCGCATCACCAAAGAATCTCAACTAAAATTTATATATATATTTTTTAGTTCCAGAAAATTAATTTATATTCCTTTCTTTCAAGTTTACACCAGCATGACAAAAATTGGAAATAATGTACGAAAAATTCAAATAACATTAAACACATTTTCCAAAAACATACGTGTTTTCCGAATGAAATACAAGCGTATACAATACATATATGTTTTCCAAATGAAACACAAACAATTCAAAAATGCTGACCAGTCCACTTCATACACTTTGCAATCCAAACCGAACTCTTCAAACCTTGTGACCCAATCCGTAGGAACGGCCTAACAAAAAATAACATGACGTTAACAAAATGAAGCTTAAAAGATAGTACACGCCGCTAAAAGGATCACATTCACATGTAACTTCATAATTATTTATGCCTACACATGTTACTAATCTACATATATACCATCAACAGAACACATGCGATGTAAAATTCTGCCAACATTTGATATCTACTACACCAATATAACATAAACCTACGCATAGCAATATTAACCTTAACTACTCATTAAATATAAACTAGTATTTTTACCTGCTCATTTCCGCAAATGACGTTTTCCGCACGACTAAGTATGCCGCAGATGACGTTTTCCGCACGACTAAGTATGCCGCAGATGACGTTTTCTACATGACTAAGTATGCCGCAGATGATGTTTTCCGCACGACAAAGTAATAAGGTGACTGTAAAACATCAATTCAAGAGTGTTACTCATAGGGTCGGCTTAACCTATTTGGAGGCCTAAAGCGAGTTCTAAAATCGAGGCCCTTATTACAATTTTTTTAATTAAGCTCCTAATACTGAGTAATCAAGATTAATAGATTGATGCGTTAATAATGAATCAAATTATTTAAATGGTTAAGGAAATACCAACAATTATTTAAGTGATCCCTCGAGAAATATCAATGTCATATGGTTCAACTTCTATATATCAAGCCTGTTCAATACAAAATAGAAAGCCTTCGAAGTAGAAGTATATAATGAATAACACAAACATTTTGAAAGAATGAAAATGCCATAAAAAAATAAATAAATTAAAGACCTCACTACCTCATGTGCAATAGCGAATAACTTTAGTAATATAGCTAGATTCCAGTGCAGGCTTGTAGACTTCCACAAGTATTTTTCCATATTCATCAGTATATATCATCTGGAAAGCCTTGCATAATACCAGAAAGAACATATATTATTAATGAAAGTAGGAATAATAAAATCGATCAAAAGTTGTTATCGAACTGAACAAGCACAATACAATATAACTGATTGAATGCTGAAGCAGAATGGCGATTGAAGGTTGAAGGAGGTTCGATCAGGTAATCGATAAAAGCGATTGAAACAGAATTGAAGCAATTGATTATAGAGGATTCCAATATCAGGACTTATAATTAATTGAAACAGAGACTCTTAGCCATTTAATTAATTTCGGGAAGCCCCATAACACTGGTTAATTGATTTTTGCCGATTGATTTCCCAAAAAATAACATTAATTTCGTTCTCATAAGCGTATTTTCCGCCACTCAATTAATGCGATTAAGATCTCTCCCGGTTATGGGTTTGTTCTACATTCCAGCCGGCCCTGGTACTTACTCACATAATTATCAAATACATAAGCAAAGTTTTGTTACTATTACAATCCATAAAAAGATGTACCACTGATCGAGATTAGTTCATCATCATCTTGATTATGATACATCGTAGCAGTTTGTAATAACACACTAGTAAACCGACACTTATTTTTGTAAATTTTAAACGCGACTAAAAATATGAATATATAGTCCAAATGCTAGTTTTAATTCACACTACAGTTATATAACTTATGAAATAATTATGTTATTGATAACGGGCCTAGTTCATAAACGAGACCCGGGCCGGTACGAGTTAGTATACGTGATGCCTTCCACTTAACCTACCCAAGACCCTACCTATTTAAATCCCACTAACTCTTCTTCTTCTTCATCTCAACACATAAACCCTAGCCCCCTATCTTCTTCTTCACCATTACTTAAGTTTTCCCTCTAAACCAACAACCCCCTCCCCCTCGATTCCTGATATAGATGTTCGTCTTCATCATCAGTTCATAATCACCCCTCCACCATCTCTAACCTCATTTCCTCTCCTCTCTCTCAGATGCAGCGGCCGCCGCCGCCGATCACCATATCAACCACCAACAACCATCATCCAAGCCACCCTTACCCAATCTCTTCCTTTCCTACCCATTCCTCCACGCGTACACCCTCCAGCCACCACTCCAGAAACCGCCGCCAACAACCACCTTTTAACTTCCTGTTATCTCCCATTCGTCTACATAATTAAAACCGGACGGCCACCACCATGAATGGTGGTGGCGGCGCTAGTTGAAGGACGCGACAGGGGAGACAAGCAGCCCGATTGGGTAGTTTTTGGGCCGGCCTTGATAGGGTCTGGTCCTGTAGTGGTCTCGTGGACGAGGTAAAGCAACTATAGAGAACATTCCTGGCGGTTGTTATTTCGGTTCGGAGCAGCAAGGGTTCGTTGGGAGTAGTGGTGCAGCGACGGGTCAGGGTGTTTGACAGGTTCAGATGGGTGTGTTGTCGTGACCGGCAATGGTCACAGGGATGGCTTGTTTTCTGCTCGGGTAGACAAAGTTGGGTTTGAGTCTCGTTCTTATTGATTTTCTTGTCGGGTCAAGAGTTCGAGTGGTTCGGGTGGTCGAGACATGAGTCAACGGGCACCGGTCAACTGGACCGAGCTGGTCAAAGGTCAGTCAACAGGCCAGATCTGGTAGAAGCTAGTCAACACTTGATTCGAGGCGGGTGCGTGTCGGTTCCGAGTTGGAATAACAGGAAGGTATAACGCGCGCCGTGCCTTTGTTTTAATTATTTTAATTATAATTATGTAATTAAAAATACTTCCCTTGTATAAAACGAACGAACCGAACCAACTTGTAATAAAGATAAAAAAAATGGTTAATTGAGACGTGTATATATATATATAAACTAACATACTATTTAGCGAAATATAATTGTAAATGTTTATTTTAACTAGTCGCTTTACTACCTTAGTTTTTTTGGAACATCGACTATCAAGCGTCAAACCACATATATATATAATTACGCTTATTATTATGACGACAATGAAATGTTGGAATATATATGTTATTTATCAAAAAGTATAGTTTCATCGCGTGTCATAGTTTTAATAACTTGAAGTTTTGTCACATATAAAGACTTGATTAAATTTTATTGCGTTTTGCGGCTTTGGACAATTGATGTTTTGGGAAAATATAGAAGACTTTCATTGTCTGGTTTCTTACAAAAACAGAGGAGACTCTGCCCAAATTTTTACAAAATATAACTATAATCTTGTACAAAAGAAGCTATGTTCTACAAATAAACGCTATTCAAACTTTACTTCGTCATGATATAAAAGCGTACATAAATAAATGTAATACATATATTGTCCGGTGTCCAAACAAACTAAAACGCGAATCAAGTCACACATATTATTTTTTTCAATATCTTAAATATTCCTTTCTAATTAGTTTCAAGCAGTGAATCTGAACATTATATATAACGATACATACGCGCATACTTTCAAGAAATCAAAACCAAATCCTATCGGTTCGTTAAGTTATAAATACTTTAAGACGAGTATTGTTTACAATACGAGTCTATGTAGTTGAATCAACTATCTTTACAGCCAAGAAACGAAACAAGCGTATTTACATTAGAATTTAAGGCATCGTTTATTTGTAATAGGATACAAGAGTTCAATTTATCCAAGTTCAGATTTGTTGCTACTTGCTAGTACTTGCACGGTGAATTTCAGGTGAGTTTACATAGTCTCGTTTATGCAACTTTTTATGCTTAAAACTTTATGCTTTTATACTCGAGCAATTCTTCATACGTGTCTAGTTGTAAATCTTTGATGCCACATGACATAGACAAAAACTTGTTAGACTTAAACTTAAACTTACATAATCATTAACCTTGATCAAGCCGACGATATACAATAATAGATCTATTGGATTGACAACCCCACCTAGATTCGTTGACCATTTCTATGGGGAGCGCGGGTGATTGTTATCGTTCCAAACTTTATAAGGAGAACCGTGAATGCGGGATGGACCTAAACTTTATAAGGAGAACCGTGAATGCGGGATGGAGCTAAACTTTATAAGGAGAACCGTGGATGCGAGATGGACCTAAACTTTGTCTGAGGATTGATTATGTGCATACTACACTTCATGTTTATTCATGTAGACTTAAACTTACATTAGACATATGAATTGCTAAACTTTTATAAAACTTAATTGCTTGACTTGACTTATGTATTCTCACCAACTTCTAGTTGACCCCCCCCCCCCATATTTTTCAAACTCGACAGGAAATACTGATGCTTGAAGTCTAGAGCTAGCATGAGAGGATATTTGAAGTTTTAAGCTTTGTTTAATTATTGGATGTATTAGATTTCATTCAAGACATTTAATGTAATTCAATATTGTAATGAAATAAAGGATTATTTAAACTTATGTTTTACCATGAGCTACTGAACAATCATTCATACGCGACACCTCGATGTTTCCGCCATCGGTTGGGGTGTTACAGATTGGTGTCAGAGCCATGGTTATAGGGAATTAGGTTATTAGAAAAAAAAATTCTAGTCTATTACCTTAGGACTTTAACCAGTACTTGCTTCAATTACTTGTAGCTCTACCTTATCCTTATCTCTATCCCTATCCTCATCCTTATTCTTAGCCTAACTTGGTCTTGCCTAATCTCTTTCACTTACTTGGTACAATCCTAACGTACTTCTAGATTATTAGGGCAAATTCGTTGGGCTTAGACCTGATCTGTTTGATAAGCCAACATTTTCGTTTATTCGGGGTTAGATATTTACAATCTTTGTGTTTCATTTTCATTTATACCCCCTCACTCCCGCATAAAATCTAAGTTTTGAATCTCAAAATTTCTACAATTCAAATATATTTTGTTCTTATATAATTCCCTCATTAGTTTAAACTTCATGAATCATTTCTGGGTTTCACAATCCTAATTCATTTTACAAACTTATAATATTACCCATAAGTCTAATTATTTTTAACATGTAACCCAAATCATATGTTTTCCTTTACATCATACATAAATCTATTATCTTTGATGTTTCTGGCCAATTTTATTTTAAACTCCCCCCTACATTTTTATTTAAGTGTGTATATATATGTATATTTTGAAGATACCATCAACCGTAAGATTTCATCACATTCGAGATTTTAAAATCCTTGTTTAAAGTGTAACCTTATGATCTGTGTATAGGAGATACTGTAGCACCAAAGCTAAAGAGTACTGAATTTTGTCAAACTTTCATCACTTGGGAATTTTACAAACTATAACAAATATATATATATATATATATATATATATATATATATATATATATATATATATTTTAAAGAGTCTTTTATTTCCACAAACTTATTTGCTAAATTTCAGATTTTTATTGAACAATTTATTGGCGTAACAAATGATTTACGATAAAAATGTTTTAATCTATTAAGAATGACTTCTTTTATGTATTACTCGAAGCCTATTATACAAAACGTCTGAACAAATTCTTGATTTTTGAAATCCGACATCGTGTTTAAAACCTATGACTCATCGAAATATTTTGATCTAAATCAATTTAGTTGTACAATTTAATGACTTTTGCTTTATCTACAAAACCAATTTTGAAAATAAAATCTTTCCATCCACAGGAACAAAATTTACTCTACAATTTTTCCATTGACACATACTTATTTTAAACTTGTTCGAACTATTACAATTTTTTGGCAAATACCACAATCATGTTTTCTCATACGCTTGTATCTAACCATTTATTCAAACCCCACGATTATTCTGCATGATCACCTTACTATTTGCGTCTTTTTGAAACCCTATAAATTAAACCCTTTATCAACCATTTACACGTTCACCATTTTTCACAACCTTGATTTTATTTTGAGTTTTCATCATCTCTCAAAATCCAAATTCACATCCTTTACCTCCTCGAACATGAACTTGATCTCCACGATAACCACACTATTGAAAACTTAATTGTTCGTTGCATCAAACTTGAATATTAGTTATACATGAGGATTTGATTATCTGCCTGAACAATTGATTATTCATGATACATGAAAGCATGGAATATAAACTATTTGCTATAAACACACCTAGAGTCATTAACCTTGTCTAGGGCAACTCTGTTACAACTCGCATGCTATACTTGATACTTGATGCATTTACAAACTTGCTTACATGTATGTATCACCAATTTGCAACTTATGTGATAAACCAAAAACAATTGTTACACTTAATCAAAACAACCGATAGAGGATGAAATACTTGCTCAACAGTTAGTTGACTACCAAATAACCTACTCAACGATTGTAGAGGTCATCATGCCTTTTCAGCAGTCGAGAGAGGCCCTACAACCTGCTCAACGACTGGTGGAGGCTATCGAACTTGCTCAACAATCGGTAGAGGATCCTACTCACTAACTGGTAGGAGTCTTTTTCCTGCTCAACAGTTGGACTCATTAATACAAAGGTTCAGCCACAGGATTATTTTTGCATTACTTACATGTGTGTTTATAGTCATAGAAGGACACAAAACCCTAATGTAAGGTAAATTGGTAATTGCGGTCCGGAACGTAATCATGAATTTACAGGTACGTTAAGGTGGTGTGAAATTCTATCAAGGTTTTTCGGTAGCTAATCAATTATAAACGCTAGTTACCTAGTAATTCATTTAGTCTTTCCATAGTCAATCAACACACACATTTCTTTTAGAATTCCTAAAACTTAAGTTAGTGTTTTGTTAGATTCTTATTCTCCTTGCTATTTCAGACAAACCTAATCCAACCCTTAAAACTCACACATATTAAAACTCTTACCCAAATTATTCGAAACATATTATTATATTACTTATAAATTCACGTTGTGCCTTAACCCAAATTTTTCCAAACCATAGTTGTCTTAATTTCTACCCAATCACACTCAACCCTGTGTTTTTAATAACTTCGGGACCAAGTTCCCAAAAGTAGGGGAGACTGTAACGCTCAGCGTTTCTCGAATAATATAATAATATTTTATTCATAAGACGATGCGTTAATTCATTAACAATAATATCTCATTAACAAAAAAAAAAATACATTCTTAATCCAGTAATAAATTTAAATTATTTAAATTTGCCAAATAACGCGTCGTAAGTAATAACACACTAGTAAACCGACACTTATTTTTGTAAATTTTAAACGCGACTAAAAATATGAATATATAGTCCAAATGCTAGTTTTAATTCACACTACAGTTATATAACTTATGAAATAATTATGTTATTGATAACGGGCCTAGTTCATAAACGAGACCCGGGCCGGTACGAGTAGTATACGTGATGCCTTCCACTTAACCTACCCAAGACCCTACCTATTTAAATCCCACTAACTCTTCTTCTTCTTCATCTCAAAACATAAACCCTAGCCCCCTATCTTCTTCTTCACCATTACTTAAGTTTTCCCTATAAACCAACAACCCCCTCCCCCTCGATTCCTGATATAGATGTTCGTCTTCATCATCAGTTCATAATCACCCCTCCACCATCTCTAACCTCATTTCCTCTCCTCTCTCTCAGATGCAGCGGCCGCCGCCGCCGACCACCATATCAGCCACCAACAACCATCATCCAAGCCACCCTTACCCAATCTCTTCCTTTCCTACCCTCTCCTCCACGTGTACACCCTCCAGCCACCACTCCAGAAACCACCGCCAACAACCACCTTTTAACCTCCTGTTATCTCCCATTCCTCTACATAATTAAAACCGGACCGCCACCACCATGAATGGTGGTGGCGGCGCTAGTTGAAGGACGCGATAGGGGAGACAAGCAGCCCGATTGGGTAGTTTTTGGGGCGGCCTTGATAGGGTCTGGTCCTGTGGTGGTCTCATGGACGAGGTAAAGCAACGATAGAGAACATTCCTGGCGGTTGTTATTTCGGTTCGGAGCAGCAAGGTTCGTTGGGAGTAGTGGTGCAGCGACGGGTCAGGGTGTTTGACAGGTTCAGATGGGTGTGTTGTCGTGACCGGCAATGGTCACAGGGACGGCTTGTTTTCTGCTCGGGTAGACAAAGTTGGGTTTGACTCTCGTTCTTATTGATTTTCTTGTCGGGTCAAGAGTTCGAGTGGTTCGGGTGGTCGAGACTTGAGTCAACGGGCACCGGTCA
The DNA here is from genome assembly GCA_030844895.1 of Ambrosia x helenae. Taxonomy (NCBI): domain Eukaryota; kingdom Viridiplantae; phylum Streptophyta; class Magnoliopsida; order Asterales; family Asteraceae; genus Ambrosia; species Ambrosia x helenae. The sequence goes on along the minus strand of CM061224.1, from coordinate 94,163,671 downwards.
ACTGGACTGAGCTGGTCAAAGGTCAGTCAACAGGCCAGATCTGGTAGAAGCTGGTCAACACTTGATTCGAGGCGGGTGCGTGTCGGTTCGAGAGTTGGAATAACAGGAAGGTATAACGCGCGCCGTGCCTTTGTTTTAATTATTTTAATTATACTTATGTAATTAAAAATACTTCCCTTGTATAAAACGAACGAACCGAACCGACTTGTTGTAATAAAAAGCTTAGAGTAATAATGAGGCGATAAAAAAATGGTTAATTGAGACGTGTATATATATATATATATATATAAACGAACATACTATTTAGCGAAATATAATTGTAAATGTTTATTTTAACTAGTCGCTTTACTACCTTAGTTTTTTTGGAACATCGACTATCAAGCGTCAAACCACATATATATATAATTACGCTTATTATTATGACGACAATGAAATGTTGGAATATATATGTTATTTATCAAAAAGTATAGTTTCATCGCGTGTCATAGTTTTAATAACTTGAACTTTTGTCACATATAAAGACTTGATTAAATTTTATTGCGTTTTGCGGTTTTGGACAATTGATGTTTTGGGAAAATATAGACGACTTGCATTGTCTGGTTTCTTACAAAAACAGAGGAGACTCTGCCCAAATTTTTACAAAATATAACTATAATCTTGTACAAAAGAAGCTATGTTCTACAAATAAACGCTATTCAAACTTTACTTCGTCATGATATAAAAGCGTACATAAATAAATATAATACATATATTGTCCGGTCTCCAAACAAACTAAAATGCGAATCAAGTCACACATATTATTTTTTTTCAATATCTTAAATATTCCTTTCTAATTAGTTTCAAGCAGTGAATCTGAACATTATATATAACGATACATACGCGCATACTTTCAAGAAATCAAAACCAAATCCTATCGGTTCGTTAAGTTATAAATACTTTAAGACGAGTATTGTTTACAATACGAGTCTATGTAGTTGAATCAACTATCTTTACTACCAAGAAACGAAACAAGCGTATTTGCATTAGAATTTAAGGCATCGTTTATTTGTAATAGGATACAAGAGTTCAATTTATCCAAGTTCAGATTTGTTGCTACTTGCTAGTACTTGCACGGTGAATTTCAGGTGAGTTTACATAGCCTCGTTTATGCAACTTTTTATGCTTAAAACTTTATGCTTTATACTCGAGCAATTCTTCATACGTGTCTAGTTGTAAATCTTTGATGCCACATGACATAGACAAAAACTTGTTAGACTTAAACTTAAACTTACATAATCATTAACCTTGATCAAGCCGACGATATACAATAATAGATCTATTGGATTGACAACCCCACCTAGATTCGTTGACTATATCTATGGGGAGTGCGGGTGATTGTTATCGTTCCAAACTTTATAAGGAGAACCGTGAATGCGGGATGGACCTAAACTTTATAAGGAGAACCGTGAATGCGGGATGGACCTAAACTTTATATGGAGAACCGTGAATGCGGGATGGACCTAAACTTTATAAGGAGAACCGTGAATGCGGGATGGACCTAAACTTTATAAGGAGAACCGTGGATGCGGGATGGACCTAAACTTTGTCGGAGGATTGATTATGTGCATACTACACTTCATGTTTATTCATGTAGACTTAAACTTACATTAGACATATGAATTGCAAAACTTTTATAAAACTTAATTGCTTGACTTGGCTTATGTATTCTCACCAACTTCTAGTTGACCCCCCCCCCATATTTTCCAAACTCAACAGGAAATACTGATGCTTGAAGTCTAGAGCTAGCATGAGAGGATATTTGAAGTTTTAAGCTTTGTTTAATTATTGGATGTATTAGATTTCATTCAAGACATTTAATGTGATTCAATACTGTAATGAAATAAAGGATTATTTAAACTTATGTTTTACCATGAGCTACTGAACAATCATTCACACGCGACACCTCGATGTTTCCGTCATCGGTTGGGGTGTTACAGTGAGAATGCCACAATCACTAAAAACCTTACATTATATTTATACTGCATACACATATATAAATGAGATTTTATTTGACTTATTAGAGATAAATAGCTATTAAAGGGTAAAATTTGGGCTAACCTTGAGACGGTTTTGACGTTTTCATTTTGGATCATTAAATGCCTTGTGAATCAATTCCGGCATCATTCTTAAGAGTAATTCTTCATTTATTATTATTATTATTATTATTATTATTATTATTATTATTATTATTATTTTTTGTGAATGTTTCCCATCTTCTTTCCATAACTATAAACAAACAAATAAAAAGGTGAGACTGCATATATATCTTAGAACAAAGACTTTCTAAGTCCTCAAAAGAAATGCATATACATTATATCCCTAACAACCTACTGTGTAAAGGAATAATGTACATATGCAAATCGACTATGACAATCCAACATACATATAGGACAACTTGCAAGTATTATATCAAACAACCTCACCAAATAGTTACTCATAAACATATAGATAAATGAACTTTAAACAATTAAAGGTAAAGCAACTACAACATCACCTCTACTTGTTGATCGGTTCAAGATAAGTGTAATGGTGGAACAACAACAACGGTCGCCGTCAGTGAGTTTGGATTTGTAGCCGTGGGGTAGATTTTGCCGCAAATTAGTTAGGGTTCGAGAGGAAAGGAGAGAATTTCTTGACGTAAGTGGGCTAGGGTAGGTGCGTAACGATGGTGAGTAGTGGCGGTGTTGGGTGGTGGTGGCGGGTGGTGATTAGTGGCAGTGATGGTGGCTAGTGATGTGTGGCAGAGGCAGCAACAGTGGCATGTGGCTGTGGGTTGGTGGTGATGGTGGGGTGACGATGGTGAGTAGTAGCGATGGTGGGTGGTGGTTAGTAATGGTGATGGTGGGTGGTGATGTGTGGCGGTGGCGCGGTGGTGGGTGGCGGAGGTGGTGGTGAAGGGTGGCGATGACGGTGATTGGTAATGGTTGTGGGGTGGAGTTGGATGACGATGATGGTGGGTGGGTAATGATGGTGAGTGGTGACAGTGGTGAGTGGCGACGCGGGCGGTGGTGGGTGGTGGTTAGTGGGGGTGGTGGGAGGTGGTGACATGTTGCAGCGATTGTGGTGGTGGGTGGCGACGGTAGTGGTAGTTAGAGAATAGCATCATACCTTACAAGAGCAACTTTGATACTTCACAAACTAAAATCATCAAATGGTTCTTTACCCATAAGTCAAATGCCATATGCCTGGAAAGTGAAGATACTTCATGCAAAATTCTGAAACACAAGAATGAACTGAACAAACTTTTAACAGAAGTTTTACTTACAGTTCAATATCTAGAACCAGAGCTTGGACCATTTCTTACTGCAACACAAGTCAGGGAACTCAAGATGGCAATAGTAAAAGAAATTTGGAGGATCCTTGACAGTAGAAAAAAAGGATCTAATAAAGATTAGATAAGGTTGACTTCATAAATCCACGGGGTATCCGGACAAACATCTGAAGAACAACTCTGATGATTTACTCATCAGAAGTTGTTTACTATTTAGCAGTTCCAATAGAAGCTTCCCACCGCCCTAACTTTCAGCAGTTTGTCATTATGTTAGTTTTTATCTACTTTTATAGTGCAAGTGCCAATACTACAACCTATTGTATTATTATGCTTCCTATGTATGTTTACTTTTGTGTATAAATAGATGGGTTCCCATCATCTATCTATTACGGATTTCCACTCTTAATATAAAAGAATCATTTAAACACTCTCGACTGTTATATCTTTTACTGTTTTGATTCTCATTTATACTTAAACGAGCCAAATGTCATGGGGTTATCTTTTCATCCCCGTGTGGCGTCCCCAATCCCCAGGGACAAGCCAAACTTTCCCGCTTCTTTGATCTGGGTCACTGGTTTCGTCCTGCCTTGGACTCATCAAGAGAGCGGCGACAGCTCTTGACCAGTGGTGTGTTCGACACATAGACATGTCTAGACACGACTCGCCTTATTCCGCTGAGACCGTCCCTGATGAAGTCCATGATTCGGCTAGCGACCCAAGCGTTCAAGCACAGCCCACAACATTGTGACTATCAAATATTTGGCCCGTGACACTCTCCCACCACCAACTCATGCACGTCTCGTGCATACCCGCAGTCCCATACCTGCTTGCAGCCGAAGGATCGTGCATCACCCCAAATGTTGAGAATAATTCGCTCTGGTTAAGTGGAACACTCGGTAGCACAGCAACAATGGTCTTCTTTTGTGTCGATTCAAGTTTGGCCTCGTTTATTTTGAGTTAGCGCCGAGGGACACGCTAGATGTTTCAGGCATACGGGAAACCTGAAAAGTTGCAGCGGTTATGTTTATTGTAACACCCCAACCGATGGCGGAAACATCGGGATGTCACGTATTGATGATTGTTTCAGTAGCACATGGTATAAATTGAATTTTTAATAATTTATTCCAAACATAATAATCCAAATATAAAATGATGTCTAGGAATTTAATACATAAAATCAAATAACAGAAACTTCAAATAGCTCCAAATAATAACTTCATGTATAATCCTTATGCAAACTCAAGCCTCAGCTTCATTGTTACCTGAAACATGTTAATTTTGAAAATATTTTTGGGTCAACAAAAGTTGGTGAGAATTACATAGGTTTTGATAATCGAATAAAAATGTTGTGCAATTCATGTGTCATGGCAAGTCTAGTCCATATGTGAAAACATACTAGAAGTAAATCGAGTGCATAATCAACCCTTGTGACTGTTATAATGTGGTACATCCCATACGCTCATGGTTCACTCGAATATGTTATGCGATAACAAACACCCACGCTACCTTTGTAGGAGGCACGTATCCGGGTGGGATTGTCAGTCCAACAGATCTATCAATGTATACCGTCGGCTGATCAATGTTAATGATTATGCTAGAATTGTGCTTACCCTAGTCATGTTCAAGACAAAATGCAACATAGAAAAACACATAGACACATTGATGATTGAATTGCATAAATGATGTTGTAACATGTTTCACCCCAAAAATTGTGATAAATAGAAAAGGGGCTATGTAAAACTCACCTTAGCAAAATGTTATACTTCTTGAAAAGATTGAATAGTGGTGTTGCCCAAACAATGCCAAATATCACCCTATAATAAGGTAATAAATATGTCTAAGTGTATCTAGTCTACAAATGTATATGTTCTAGGGCTTCGAATTTGGGGATAAATGCTCGTTTGATTAATATTAAAAATGTTTGATAATTGAGAGAATTTTAGAAAATAAATAAACAAAAATCTTTTTATGAAATTTAAATTTAAGATGGTCACAATAATGTGTTTAAAGTATAAAAATAATTTTTACAAAATTATTTTCTTTAAAATAGAATATTAATTCTATTTATAACAATTTATCAAAATTTAACTTTAATATTTAAAAATACTAAAATTAAAGGATTATTAGTTTAAAATTTATATTTCTGTTCTAAATAAACAGAAATAATTTATATAAAATTTTGGTGCAAAAATATTAAAAATTGGATTTATTATGATTTAATTATGATTAAAACTAACAAAAATTGATTAAAAATATTAAATAAATGATTTTTCAGAAATAAAAATCATTTCAGAAAAGTCTATTGTTATAAAAACTTAGAATAATTTTTGTGGAAATTTATAAAATTGTTTTGATATTTTAATAGAATTTTATAAATATAATAGAATAAAATTGATTTATTTATTAAATATATTTAATAAATAAATTTTTGAAAACTAAAAATTGTAAGTTAAACTTTTTCATTAGATTAACTTAAAATAATTTTTTTAGAATTATTAAAAGAGTTTTAATATTTTAAAACGAATTTATAAAATATAAGTAATATATAAATAATTAATTTGATTGTTTTGATTTAAAAACAAAACAATTGAAAAATGTTTGCCACAACCGGGGATCGAACCCGCGTGGCTCTGATGGTGGGCACCAGACACAACCACTTGGTCCAGACCAGTGGTTGTGTTGGTTTCTGTTTAATTAAAATAAATAACATATGCGATTCGTGTTCTTCCCCAATATTAAGCATACGAGCCCTAATTTTTCCAATCGATCAATTCACACATCAATAACCCAATTAACCTTAGGGCTATTGATGTGTGGATGCCAAAGATTAAAACCTATCAAAAACATTAGACTTACAAAGCTGTATTGATCACGAATGCCAAGTCAAACGTCGAAGTCAAAATTCGAACAGAAAGCTTAATAACAGAGGATTTTGTGAGAAATTAGAGGTTGAGAAAGAGTGAATGGCGAGTTGTGAAGGTCCAGCAAGGTTCAATTTATAGTGTAAAGGCTTAGGTGTTCGAATTGGCAATCGTTGACTTCGTATTAAATGTTGACGCGTCGTTTGATCGATATGGTAACAATTGGTTGTCAATTGCCGTGTGTATGAGTCACCACAGGCCGATAATCGCGTTATGATGCCAATTACAGATCAATCACGAGTTATAGTGGTGATTTTGGTAAGTTCGTGGATCTCAGTTGACTTTCCAAGTCAACTGAGATGTTGTTGAAATATGATATAATTATAATGTGCCGGGATTGAAACAAGTATGATGGCTAGATCAGTTGGTTTGTGTTATGTGTTTAATAACCCGGCTTGGGCGCGGGTTCGAGTCCCGGCCCAAGCATATTTTTTTAAACCTTTATTCCACAACATATAAATATATATATAATTAATATAGTATTAGGGTTCCCAAAATGCCACAAAAATAATTAAATGCGAATAGTAATACTGGAACTTGACGTTTTTATTAATGATTACACGTAACGTACAAGTATAATTGCGTAATGTTACATTTATGGCTCATTTTCTTTTGCCGTATTTTTCTTCTTCTTTTTCTTGCTCTGGTTACGGTGCTGCGGCCGTAGGTTTTGAACTCGATCACGAAGGGCTTCATTGACACCATACTAGAGCGGAGCTCGCAATCCCATACTTGCGGCTTACAAAGACCGTCACCGAAGTGGCCCCATATTTGGTCTTCTCCCACCACCATTGCATAATTATACTCTGACGTTAAGCGCACATTTTGGTTGAGTGTACACGTCCCAACGTATCCGAGAATCGTTCTGCTATGATACTAAATTGTCACGGGTTATCTTTTCATCCCCGTGTGGCGTCCCCAATCCCCGAGGACAAGCCAAACTTTCCCGCTTCTTTGATCTGGGTCACTGGTTTCGTCCTGCTTGGACTCATCAGGAGTAGGACTGTACACGAGCTGAGTCGAACCGAGCCAGGCTAAGCTCGAGCTCGAGCTCAAACTTAAACGAGACAGCTCGGCTCAGCTCGTTTTTCTGGTCGAGCTGAAAAACCGAGCTCAAGCTCGGCTCGTTATTTTTTTAATTATTTTTTTACAAATATTTATTAAATAAAAAACAAAAAAATAAAATAAATTGCCAAAAAAATAAAATTACACATATACATGTATATTTTCTTTTAATTTTCTAATATTTTAAAAAAATGGAAGGCATACTAAAAGTATTATATGTATAATTTGTGTTTTTTCTATTAATTTTCATATTTTATTGATTAATTAATTTTAAAATGTTAACACCTCAACCTCCTCTCACATATTTTTTTAATTTAAACAATTAAAAATAAAATTAATACATATAAATAAAACGATTCGAACCAGCTCGCGAGCTCACGAGCCGAGACAGGCCTAGCTCTAGCTCGAGCTCGTTTACAATCGAGCCGAGCCGAGCTGGCTCGTTTTTTTCGAGCTTTTTTTCGAGCGAGTTTCAAACGAGATTCGAGTTGCGAGCTTTTGTACACCCCTAATCAGGAGAGTGGCGACAGCTCTCGACCAGTGGTGTGTTTGACACATAGACATGTCTAGACACGACTCGCCTTATTCCGCTGAGACCATCCCTGATGAAGTCCAGGATTCGGCCAGCGACCCAAGCGTTCAAGCACAGCCCACAGCATTGCGACTATCAAATATTTGGCCTGTGACACAAAGCTCGGCTCGAGCTCGCTTCGATAGCTTAAACGAGCCAAAGCTTGGCTTTACCAATGTTAAATAGTAGGTATACTATAAATAAAATAATAATAATATAAAATTTGTTTGGGCTCGTGTAGGCTCGCGAGCCTAAACTTCAAGCTCGAGCTCGAGCTCGGACTCGGGCTCGTTAAGGCTCGTCTCGTTCAAGCTTTTTATCGATCACGTCTTAAGTAGCTCTCGAGCCACTACACACTATGTAAACCCCAAAAAATTATCATACCTTTACTTGGTGATTTGAAGGAACTACAAAAATTTGAGTAATTTACTTTTTACCTAAGTAAAACAAGAAAACATTCAATTAATACATAACAGTTTTAAATATAATACAAATCGTAGATTAATAAATGTGGTTGAGAGGTTGTATACGTTGAATAAAGAAAAATAATATATAATATATATAAATTTAGTTGTTGAGGTTGATTTTTAAATATAATATATATATATATATATATATATATATATATATAAACATTACAGTTGGAATTTTATAATATTATTTTAAAATGTGACAGCACCATCAAAAGATTATACATAGAATCATTAAATGGCGCCGGACGAATGTTATGTTTATATTATGCTTCTAGCACCAACAAATAAAATCTACACCACCATTAAATCACCATTGAACAAAAGGTGTTGTTGGATCAATAACCGCACCAATAAAAAACCATATGTAGCACCAACAATTCACTTGTGTAGTAGTGTGGGGAGGCCACTTTGAAAGCCTTGATAGATAAACACCTTATTGTGGACCCTCCGACCAAGCCTTCCACCATGCCATCTGAGCCAGCTCTACAGGTTGACGTTGATTGTGTGTTGGCGTGTATTAAATCATTCCCGAAAGGGACCTCTTGCGGGAGGGATGGTTTGCGGGCTCAACATATCTTGGACGCATTTTGTGGCCAAGGGTCCCCCACCGCGCCTGGGTTGCTTAAGTCCATCAAAGATGTTGTCAACCTGTGGCTTGGAGGGCTTTGTCTTCCTGAACTGACAGAGTTCGTTGCCTTCGCTCCACTAACCCCCTTGTTAAAGCCCGACAATGGAATTAGACCTATCGCGGTTGAGACTATTTGGATGAGATTGGTGTCGAAAGTCGCTATGCGTAAAGTGGGTAAGGAGATGGCTGCGTATCTAGGGGATTTCTAATTTGGGGTTGGGGTTGGGGTTGGGGTCCCTAATGGGGCAGAAGCAGTGTTGCACAGTGCCAATAGGTTTGTGAACATGTTTCATTCTGATGGCTCCCTGGCTATGCTTACTATTGATTTCTCCAATGCTTTTAACGTAGTCGACCGTACGGCACTTCTCAGGGAAGTTTATTGTCGATGCCCATCCATTTACCCGTGGGTGCAATTCTTGTATGCCTGGCATGCCAGGTTATACGTGTGCGATACTCACATTGGTACTACTACTAGGGTTCAGCAAGGGGACCCTCTCGGCCCCCTCCTTTTTGCATTGGTCCTTCATCCGCTTATTCTCCGGGTACAGAAAGCCTGTTCCCACCCTTTCCATGCTTGGTATCTAGATGATGGCACTATTATAGGTAAAACTGAAGCCGTAGCGAGGGCACTTGATATTATTCGGTCTGAAGGGCCGTCTCTGGGACTTATGCTTAATGTGCGAAAAACTGAGATTTTTTGGCCGACGTACAATGGTTCAGCAACAACGCCCGGTTTATTTTCTAGTGAGATAGGTAGGCCCGACCGAGGGGTTAAACTTCTTGGGGGAGCTGTTAGCCGGGATGCATGTTATATACGCTCATTGGCAACCAAAAGGGCTTTGCGCGCGGTCGAACTCATGGAACACCTGCCGAAATTAAGAGAACCTCAAAATGAGCTCATCTTACTGCGCTCATGCATGGGGGTTGTTAAATTAGTGTTCGGGCTACGGACATGTCAGCCAGAGCATGTCAAAGAGGCGGTGTCCATTTTTGATGCAGACCTTCGGGAGGCGGTTGAAAGCATTGTTGTCTGTGGAGGGGCACATTTTGGGGACCTCCAATGGAGGCTAGCATCCTTGCCTATGCGGCTTGGGGGCTTAGGGATTTTCACGGCAGGGGATGTGTCAACATACGCCTTTGTGGCGTCGAGGGCTCAATCGTGGGGATTGCAGGACCACATCCTGCGGAGTGTTGGTGTGATGGGGGTGGATTCTGACTACACCCTCGCACTTGGTAATATTAAAACTGTTCTTCCGGAAATTGATCTAGGCGGTTATACCAATAAGGAGAACTGCCCCCAAGAAACCTCAACAAACCTTGGCGAGTGATCTTTATGGTAAACACGTGCAGACTATGGAGGGGCACTTTGATATGACTCCGCGACAAAAGGCAGTGTTTGCATGCCTTCAAGAGGCTCATGCTCAAGATTTTCTGACTGTCGTGCCCATTGAAGGGCTTGGGCAGCGGATGTCGACAATTGAATACCGGGCTATTCTCAAATACCGGCTCATGATACCTCTGTTCCCCTCGGATGAACCATGCCTAATTTGCAAAAAAACATGTTTGGATAAATTTAGCGAGCATGCGCTCCACTGCAAGGAATTACCGGGGTTCAAGTACCGCCATGATTTGGTCAGAGATGTTCTATGGGATGTTCTTCGAAGTGCGGGAGTCTTAGCCAAGAAAGAAGCACCAGTCAATTTTTTGACTAACCCGCGGGAGGGGAGATCTACCTTGCCTCCTGCGGATGTTCTTCTGTCACTACAAGAAATTTGGGTATTTACCCACACATAGTATGTGTAGGAAAAACCATATAATGTGTTAGTAGTTATGTTTACCTACACATAAATTAAGTGTTATGATGTGTAGACTCAGCACTGTAGATATTGATCATTACCTACACATTTATTATGTGTAGGTATATAGCAAGCCATACCTACATATATATGTGTGGCTAAAACTAATATATATGTGTTGGTAAAAGTATAGCAACTTGTTAGATTGAGATATGACGTGGCAGCTGACGTGGCATCCAACATGGCAGCTAATTATGTGTAGGTAAATATACAGGATGTGTAGATATTGATCTTAACATGTGTAGACATTGATCTTAACATGTGTAAAAATAATATATATTCATGTGTTGATAAAATATTCAAATGTGTGGACAATAACCACAATTTATTTAAATAATAATTTTTAAATGTATACAAACAAATACAAAACAATTATAGAAACATAAGCGACCAGATTAATGAATTACATACAAGATTGCTAACAGAGTAGAGCCAGCCCTGATCCCAATGAGTAAGGAAAAACGTGATCCGTCAAAGAATGTTGCTAGGTTAATTACCAAAACTGAAAAGAAAAAAATTAGATTTTAACTAGGGTTATGGGATTCATACACCATGTGACGTCATATTCTGGGGTGTGACATCACATTCTGGGTATGTGGCAGCCTCCTATTGGTATGTGATGTGGGTCAGGGTATATGAATCCTAAATAAGGGGTGTATGAATCCTAGGGTTGTTTAACTATTCGTGGACGATTGACAGCCAGCTACGATCTCTGATGGGATTAAACGTTTACATTTTTTTTTTTTTTTTGCTTTGAACAAAAAATTAAACATTAAAATTAAAACTAAACTCAAGTTATATAGCACGTTAATTACCTACTGAATAAGATTTTGGATAAAATGTCCTCCTAGTTCTTTTAAGTTTTTGTCGCTAATTTATTTTTTTTAACATTAATTTTCATTAAAACCGGCCAACTCTCAAAGCGAGAGCCGCCACCAACTAAACACACATATACAAAGGGTACGATTTCCAATCCTTCCATTCAATACATTTATATTTAGATCTATATTTCAACCATAAAAAAGACCTAGACTTAACCTCCGCTACCACCTCAACAATCTTCTTCGCCACACTTTGAAATACTTTTGCGTTCCTTGCATTCCAAATTACCCAAGTAGTTACCATAATTATACCTCTAACAATCTTTTTTCTCCATTTTCCGGAATGCACGTTCTTATATAGCATCAATAAATCCTCAAAGTCATAAGCAAAAAAAGGAGTTAACTTACACCAATGGCAAATGATATCCCAAACTCCAAACGCATACTCACATCCCACCATCAAGTGTCTCGCATCTTCGTCCATCACGTTGCATAACGGACATCGCGCATCCGTAATGTTTACTCTCCTATTCAGCAGAGCCAACCGAGTAGGTAGTCTTTCACGTTCAGCCCTCCACATTAGCAAATTGACTTTGATCGGTACCCAACCTTCCCACCTCATATGAAACTGATTACTGCCATCCACCTCTTGCGTTATAAGTTTCTTAAAGGCTGCAACCGAGATCCCTTCACTATTACCTTGTATCCAGCTCCATTTATCAGCGGCTCTGTTCAATTTACATCCCGCCAGCAATCTCTCCATGTCCTGACCTTCTGATAACTCCTCCACAGTCCTAGGCTGCCTAGTCCAACAACCATTGAAAACCACTCCGTCTCCACGTTGGATAAGCCGATCAGCAACTCTACACCTTTTATGTTTCTCCAATTTAAACAAACATGGCCAGCGATTTTTTAACACAATATCCCCTAACCAATGATCCTGCCAGAACCGCAGATTTTCGCCATTGCCCAACACTCCCCTGATAAGTTGATGTAAGGACTTTTCGCTAATTCTTATCGAATCCAAAAAAGACACTATACATTTCCAGCCCCCTGATATAGATTTCTTCACCGGAAGAAACGTCCAATAACCCCTTCCCCATGAATTGCCTCAATAACATTTCTCCACATCGCTCCGTCTTCCACCGTGAATCTCCACGCCCATTTTGCAAGTAGCGCCGTATTAACCTCCAACAATCTCGCCACTCCCCACCCCCCTTTTTTCTTAGGCGTAGTAACAATCTCCCAAGAAACCCAATGAATCTTTTTAATTTCATCCGATCCTGACCATAAGAACTTTCGCATCATTTTTTCTATAGTATCTAAAACCGTCTTTGGGGCTTTATATAGAGACAAATAGTAAATAGGTAAACTTGATAAAACCGATTTAATAAGTGTTAGTCTTCCACCATAGACAATGTTTTCGCCTTCCAAGATGTGAGCCTATTCTGGATAGTATCAATGACCGGACTCCAGTAACAATTACGAGTCATATTCGCCCCCACTTTAATCCCCAAATAATCAAATGGGAGATTCCCAACCTTACAACCAATGACCGCCGCCATCTCTTCCACCTCATCGATACTTACACCAACACCATACAATTGAGATTTCTGCATATTAATTTTAAGACCGGAATAAACGTGAAAAACTGTGACATCCGTCACTTTTTCATTATATATATATATATTTATTTTATACAATAATAATAATAATAATAATAATGATAATAATAATAATAATCATATTTTTTTAGACTAAACTAAACCTCTAAAACCACACATCCTAACCCATTAACAAACCCAACTCAACCATCTTCTTACCCATGCTTGAAGCCCACATACCTGAGCCCACGTTCAGGCCCAACAGCAGGCCCATCAGACAAGGCCCGGCCCAGCTCCACTCTCCTTCCCATTCTTTTTTTAAAAAAAATAATACTTTGCTCCTGCCGGGACTCGAACCCGGGTAGCGAGCGACTCAACCAAACACACACACGCGTGCAACCACTGAGCTACCAGCTCGTTTCTGAAATAAACCCAAGCCTAATTGTATTTAACCCTTTATAAAAAACGTACCAGACCTTCCCTTTCATGTCTGTTATGCGACGCAGATCAACCAAACAAAAAAAAAGGTAACGAGCTGAGATCGTGGGAAAGATGATCACCCTTTAATACTCCTATTGACCGACTAATTAACGCGTTATATCAGTCCCTAAGACTCGTGTTCAGCTCGATTTCGAGCATAATTCACGCATACACATTTAACCATGGTCAAAACTTTCCAATTCGATGAACCGAGCCTTAGCACTATAAATTGAACACCTTCTAGCAACCTAAACTTGCCGAACATCATCTTCTTATCATCAATTTCTGTATCGAATCAGTTATTCTTGTATTTGATCGCGTTTGACTTTTGGTTTGACCGAGCATCCAATCACGAATTCGTATTTGTAAGTAACATTATTCTTGTGGGTTTTGTCATACGACATTCACACAACAATAACCCTATGATTAATTGGGTTATTGTTGTGTGAATCACTCGATTGGATTGGCTAGGGCTCGAAGCACATGAATTGGGGAAGAACACCTTGCAGACTTAAGCTTTTAATTTTTTTTCTTTTTTGTTTAAAACACAAACAAAGGCATAGCTCAGTGGTGGGTGCATATGTGGCTAAATCAGTGAACCGGGTTGTACCCAGGTTCGACCCTCACCATGAACAACCATTTTTTTTTGTGTGTTAACCTTTATACTTATAATCTTTATTTTTTTTTAAAAATCGTTTTAAAATACTAAAACCCTTTTAAAAATTCTACAAAAATTATCATATGATCTTCAAATGATAAAGTTCATTACCCAATTTTTCGTTTTTCAAAAATAATTTATTTAAGATATATTATTAATAATACAAGTTTATTCATTTATAATTGTAAAATTTAATAAAAATATCTAAACGACTTTGTAAAATTCCACAAAAATTATTATAAGTTTATAAATCAGTAAGCATTTCTGAAATGATTTTTATTTCAGAAAAATCGTTTATTTAATATTTTTAATCAATTTTTGTTAGTTTTAATCATAATTAAATCATAATAAATTCAATTTTCCATATTTTTGCACCAAAATTTTATATAAATTATTTCTAACTATCTAGAACTGAAATACGATTTTTAATTCAGAAATTCTTTGATTTTAATATTTTTAGATATTAAAGTCATATTTTGATAATTTGAAATAATTAGATTAAATATTCTATTTTCAAGAAAATAATTTTATAAAAATTATTTTCATACTTAAAACCTTATGTTGTGACTATATTCAACTTAAAATTTTACAAAGAGACTTTTATTTATTTATTTACTAAATTTATTATATTTAATAAACAATTTGTTTATTAAACAAATAAATGTTTATCCCCCATTCGAAGCCCTAGAAATACATATATCCTAGAGTTATTTCCCTTACACATTATCGAATACTTTAGGTTGATCATTTGGGAGTAATCTCAATTCATATCTCGTGGTCCAGTTAAATCTCAAACTACTACGTGAACCGTGAGTATTACTTATCCCCTTTTTCCGCTTTTACAACTTTTGGGGTGATTCATGCACAAGTATACAAAACTTTCGTATTCATTTACACATACATTTTTATTCATTTACAATTCATATACGCGTCTTGATTATCTTTGTGCTTATGCTTGAACATGAACGTAGCTTACATACAAAATCATACATACAGACATAACTTTGTGTTATGGTGCTCTTTACATACAGACATAACTTTATGTTATGGTGCTCTTTACATACAGACATAACTTTGTGTTATGGTGCTCTTTACATACAGACATAACTTATGTTATGGTGCTCATTACATACAGACATAACTTGGTGTTATGGTGCTCATTATCAAATTCATTTGTACAACTTTACATGTGATCTTTGTCTTGTTTGGTTACTTGCGTGTTTACATAATGCCTTGGTGATGCTAGACACATGAATTGTACTACCTTTTCAAACTTATACTATATGTACAAAACTAAGTAGTACTCACCAACATCATATGTTGACAAAATTATTTTCGTGCATGTTTCAGGATAAGCTGCTTGACGCTTCACATAGGACTTTGGACTTAGACTAAATCAATCAATTATCTTTATTTTTGTTGTATTGTACTTCATTTCACATGTTGTAAAACAATACTCAATAATCATATATTTACATTTTAGTACCATGAGCTTTTGAACAATCGTCACTACGTGGCACCTCGATGATTCCGCCATCGGTTGGGGTGTTACAAAAACCCGTAGAATCCTTGCCACATTCTCCATGTTGTCTTTAGACCATTCTCCCACAATCAAAGCATCATCTGCATAAAACAAGTGAGAAAAATCTTTTGCATCATTATTGAATCGATCCCCTTAATCTCTCCCAATTCAACCGCTTTATCTAGCATACAGTGTAGCACCTCCATTACCACCAAAAACAAAAAGGGAGATAACGGGTCTCCTTGTCGAACTCCTTTTTGACATTGGAATTCAAACGTAGGAGACCCATTTACCAAAACTGCGGACCGCGCCGTTTCAAGAATCCCTTTCACCCACCAACACCATCTATCAGGAAATCCCATTTGTTCTAATGTAGACAATAAGAAACCCCAGTTAACATTGTCATATTCCTTCTCAAAGTCTAACTTTAACATAAACGCTGATTTGCCATTCTTTTTCAACCACCCAATAGCTTCATTTATTAAAGACTGAATTACAGGTTTTGTCCTTTAACTTTATACCAGATTTCAATGAATGTCCTTTAACTTCAAAATTGATTGGTTTTGTCCTTTATGTTCCAAAATCTTGCACGTTACGTCCTTTGGCCCTAACTCAGTTAGATTTTAACGTTAATGTGAGGGTATATATGTCTTTTTACCCTTTTAAGGGCTGTTTATGTAACTAACTTAAAGTTTTGGACAACTATATATATTTTATATAAGAAACAATAAACACACAACCCAACATCAACCTCTCTCTCTCTCTCTCTCTCTCTCTCTCTCTCTCTATAATATCTGCTACCACAACCAACCACTATCTTTCCTTCACCAACAACTACAACCATCAACCACTATCTTTCCATCACCAACAACTACAACCATCAACCACCAGACATCATCTTCTCCGTGAAAAATCAGAAAACACCTCAAGACATCATCTTCTCCTTTAAAGCATCGTCTTCTCCCACCACCAACAGCCACCGCCACCCACCACTAGAAAACACCTCCGCCGCTTCCTTCACCTCGAAACAACCATTGTCTTCTCCTTGAAAAATCACAAATCCCCCTGAATTCTCTATAAAAATCAGTCAAACCCTAACCCTAAAACCTCACAATCAAATACATCCAGGTGAGAGAGAGGTTAGAGAGGAGGGTAGTCCGGCCACCGACCACCACACCCGTGACGGAATCGTAGTCGTTTTCAGAATCAGAAGAAGAAGTGGTCGGTGAGAGCTTTGCTTTTACTCAAGGATTCCATCGTCTAACACCCTCACATGTCGCTGCCAGCACCACCGGCCCCCACCAGCAACCACCAGATCTGAAACATCTCTCCTCCATCCCTCTTTATTTCTGTCTTCAGTTTGAACAAAGATTTTGGGGATAAAGTTTTATGAAGATTTGGGGTTGGTGGTGGTCAGACGAAGACGAAGGTGGTGGGTTCCGATGGAGTTGGTGGTGGTCGGTAGGAGGGGGATACGGTAGAGGAACAAATCGAGTAACACCAATCTTAATCTTCAATCTTGAAAAAAGATTTCCACTTCTTTATACTAGTTTAATGTTCTAGGATATAAGCCCTAAGATTTCGGTTGATGATACAATCGATTTCAGGTTTAATTAGATTGATCCGGTTAGGGTTCTTGACTAGGATAATTGGGGAAGAAGGGTTTATTTTTTCCGTCACTTCTTTCACCTGTGTCAGATGTTTGTGTGATAGATGTTGATGGTGGTCTGGGTGGTTGTGGTGGTGGTGGTGGCGGGTGGTTGTAGTGGTGGTGGTGGGTGGTTGTGGTGGTGGTATATGGTGGTGGTGCTGGCTGAGAAAGAAGGGGGATGGGTCTTTTTTTACATAAAACATATATATTTACATTTTGGTTCAAAACTTCTAGGTAGTTACACAATTAGTCCCAAAATGAGTAGAAAGACAATTTTACCCTCACATTTCAGTTAAAATCTAACTGGGTTAGTGTCAAAGGACGTAACGTGCAAGATTTTGGAACATAAAGGACAAAACCAATCAATTTCGAAGTTAAAGGACATTCTTTGAAATCTGGTATAAAGTTAAAGGACAAAACTTGTAATTCAGTCTTTATTAAAAGAGGACCATCCAAAATGAATCTTCCTTTTAGAAACGCCGACTGAGATCTAGTAATGACTGAATCCAAAGCTTCTTTCACACGCATCGCCAACACCTTTGAAATAACCTTGCTAATAATTCCAATAAGATTTATGGGTCTATAATCTTTTAGTCCCACAGGTGTTTTATTTTTTGGTATCAATGTAATAAACGAGGAGCTACATCCATGGCTAATCACGCAATGCTCATGAAAATGGGTAAACAAATTCATAAAATCATCCTCCAAGAAGTCCAAAAAAAGTTTACGAACCTGAAATTAAACCCATCCGGCCCTGGCGCTCTATCCGAACCACAATCCATGACAGCATCCTTTATCACCTCCCTCGAGAAACCAGCGATCAGCTTGTCTTTAAATTTACCAGTAAGCTTGTTCAAATTGTCGCATATAATGATGGGTCTTATCTTTACATCATCCGCGAAATGGCTTCTAAAGTGTTTGAAAACCTCTTTTTTCACCAGCGCTGGTTTTGACACCCAACAACCATTAACCATCAACCCCGGAATTGAGTTCTCAGCTTTTCTTCCATTGACAATCCCATGGAAGAAGGCTGAATTTTCATCTCCATCAATAGCCCAACGAACCCGAGACTTTTGTTTCAAATCCCGGTTATGACAAAGATTTAAAAAATCAATCCCGTTTCTGCACTCCTCCCAAACCCAAACCTCCTCCTCATCCAACTCCCGGGTCTCCATGGCCACCTCCAATTTTTCCAGGTCCTCTTTCATAATTTTCATCTCCTCCCCTTCCTTTTTCAACACATCGCTCCACCACTGTTTAATGGATTGCCTAAGAATCTTAAATTTAGCGGCAATGATTTCATCCGGTTTACCTTGAACTACACACTCTTCAAGCGTTTTAATCACCAACTCTTCACAACCTTCCCTACTGAGCCATGAATTGAACCATCTAAATGGCTTAGGCCCAAAATTAGTATCATTTACCGTCAATAAAAGAGGACAATGGTCCGACAATTCTCTATTGAGAGCCCTCACACAAGCGGCTGGCCACTTATTGAAGAACCCTTGACAAACCAACACCCTGTCAATCTTACTCAGTTTATGGTCCTTACCTTTCCCAGACAAACAAGTAAATTTAAACCCCCTCATACTATATTCTTGAAGCCCCATTTCATCAATAAAGTTATTAACATCCGCAGCAATACCATAATTAAATCTAGAATTCCTTCGTTCTTCTGGAAACCGAACCGCATTAAAATCACCTAGCAAGACCATTATACCCTGACATGAACTCATAACAGCAGCCATTTCAACCCATAAACGTCTTTTAGCTTCTGCCCTTTGAGGGGCATAAACATTAAACACGTTTAAAATGGAGCCATCAGACACTAATTGCCCCGTAGTTAATAAAAAGTTTTGGTTCTTCACTGACGAAATCTTTTTAAAAACCTTGGTATTCCACAAACTAACTATACCACCAGATCTTCCACAAGCATCCACAACATCAAAATCCATCCCTCCATTCCCCCAAACAGAAACCAATTCCCCCAATTTCATCCCTGAAACAAGAGACTCCTGAAGCCCCACAAAGTCAACCCCAAATTTACTACGCAATCCCCTGACCCAATTCTTTTTATTCCCAATCCTTAATCCTCTAACATTTAACGATAACATATTCATTTAGAAACAACCTGTATACCTTCACCTGAGATGGCCTCTTGTACCAAGTTTCTGTGATTCTTCAACTGAGCACCCAAGAGAGTTCCCATCTTAATAGTTTTATCCACTTCTCCCATCGATCCTACTGAGTAAGTATGTTGGAGACATGTCTGCTCCTTATTAACCTCATTATCCATAGAATGACAATAATGTCCCTCATTCTCCCTATTATTATCGCCTGGATCCAATGGACCCCACACGCTTCTGCTGCCCCATCAAAAACCTCCTCTAAGCCCAATGGGCCGTCCACCCCTTTGGGCCACTTACCTATTTTCGTGCGTTCCAGGCTGCTCGAATACTCAACATTAATACGGCCCACTAAACCTCCATCTGGTTGTTTTTCTTTCTTTTAATAACCTTTGAAGTCAACTCATCAATGCAATTATTATCACCCGCCTCATTTTCAAAAATGAAATCTTCACCCGGAATAAACGTATCCCCATTAACTTCTTCAACACCAGTTTCCTCAATTATCTTCCCATAATTACTTTCCAAAGAAATACCCGTAAATTCCGGTTCCTTCATTAATGCAGCCGGAGACCCTTCTCCGATCATAACCGGATTATCACCGGCCACTTCCTCCGTATCCTCCGGCTGAGTTTCTTCAAACTGTTCGTCCTGAGTACCATCACTATCCGCCTCATTGTTTTCATTCTCCACATTCTGATCGCCTTTATCGTTATTAGAATCATTATCCTCAAAAAACTCTGGTACCCAGTCTCCGGCTTCCTCATCTACCCAAACCTTAAACTTTCTCTGTCTCCAAATTAACGTAACCACCTCAGCAATCTTTCGACCTTCCCCAACTAAAACACCAATAAAATCGTAGGACAAATCCGGATGATCTGCCGACCTAGGTGGTCTATGTATAATCGTTCCGAACACTTCCCCCACCCTATCAATAACTTCTTGATCCAAAAGTTGGACCGGCACTCCCTTGATCTTCAGCCAGGCAAGACGTTCGTATGCTAACGACTGTCCTTCCCAAAAACATATCGAGGAAAACCTACCAATCAGTTCTTTGGCACTCATAAAACACCATCCTGGCCTCCTCCTTATTGTTAAAAGTGACCATCACCGAAAGTCCACCTAGGTACTGAACCTTACAATCTTTCGCATTAAGGTCCTTTAAAATTGGATTAATATTCTTGAGAGCATCTAAATCAATCATCCGGAAAATCAAAGCTCTACCATGTGTATCCTGATAAGCCACGAGTCCATCATCAATACGTACCTCCTTATCATCTTGAACTGCACTTCTTCTACCCGTAAAGGTTTCCTGAAAAGATCTTCCTCCCTGTGTGAATGTCTTCGACCCATCAAACAACCCTTCCACCTTCTTACCTTCCGCCTTATCCGTATTCTCCGTTGTTCGAGACCGATATTGATTCTGTCCAATCTCCCCTTCCTCAAAAGTGAACCTAGCAACGTTAGCCTTCAAACCATAATCCCCCATTCTAATGGAACATATACTCTTGACCATCTCATTATTATCTTTGACATCCACAAGCGATACAAAACCAAATGTATTACCTCCTTTATCCCGCTTCCTAGCAATGTAAAGATTAAATATAACTCCCAGCGGTCGAATGAAATCCGCTAGATCCTTCCACTACACTTTTCCAGCAAGTTTGATACATAGAACTTCGTTATGCTCCCTTGAAACTTCTCCGGTATGGAATACCGGTGACTACCCATAGAAAGAATTTTTATTTAGTAACTATCATCTTTTTCATGAAAAAATCTTTTTGTCGCTAATTTATGATTAACGGTTGGTGATCCATCACATAATTCGAAGATAAGGTTTTTAGAAGTTGCCAGAAAAAGTGGCTTTGGATTGATGATTATAGACGGATTTATATTCAGGTAGTTGTTGCTATAAACTTTGCTGAATTATTAAATTGAATTGAACAAGTATTACAATGCTTTACAATATAATTTATAGAGATACAAAATTAATCTACATAATTACAATAGCTTAGTTTTAGGGAGAGAGTCATGGGGGCATGATTTTAGAGAGAGAATCATGCTATGTATTCAATGTTATTGACTAAGAGATGGAGAAATAATATGACAACGAATGGTTTTAATTAGTTAAGTTGATACGTCCCCGAAAGATGGAGGATTCGTTGGAGACTCCAATCTTGGACCGAAAAAGTAAGAAAGGTGCCCGTGGTAGTGGTTTGATGAGTACATCTGCAAGTTGATCCTTGGAACTGACGTGAAGAACCTTAAGATGCCCGGAGTTTACCTGTTCTCTTACGAAATGATAGTCCAAAGCAATGTGTTTCATGCGCGAGTGATAAACCGGGTTGACACATACATAGGCAGCTCCAGTGTTGTCACAGTAAAGAGAGGTAGTGCTCACAGTCGGTAGACCAAGTTCTATGAGTAGATTTTTAATCCATGAAATTTCAGTAGCAGCATTAGCAAGGGCCTTGTATTCAGCTTCGGTGGAGGATCTGGATACTGATTTTTGCTTTGTAGATTTCCAGGAGATGATGTTTGAACCAAGGTATACGATATATGCTATGGTTGACCGCCCCCATCGTGAATGCCTCCCCAATCAGAGTCTGAGAAGGAATGTAAAGTGAGATTGGTATTTTGTTTCAAAAACAACCCGTGATGTACCGTTCCTTTTAAATATCGGAGTACCCGTTTGAGAGCCTACTAGTGTGATTGTTTGGGTGAGTGCATGAATTGGGATAGTTTGTTGATGGCGAAAGAGATTTCAGGGCGAGTGAAGGCAAGATACTGTATGGTACCAACAAGTTTGCAATAGGGAGTTGGATCAACAGGAGGAGAGGAATCAGTGGAGGAGAGAGGATCAGAGACGCTTAGAGGAGTGAGAACCTCTTTTGCACCATCCATTTTGAAGGTGGTGAGAACATCTTGGATATGGCGAGGTTGAGAAAGGAAAAGACCATGGGCGTAGGAATAACCTCTATTCCTAGGAAGTGATGGAGAGGACCTAAGTCTTTGATAGAGAATTTGGTGCTTATGGCTTGAACAAAGGAATCCATAAAAGGATTGTGACTGCCTGTGAGGTCACTGTCATCAACAGAGACGAGTAGGTAGCATGTGATACCATTGGAATTATACACAAAGAGAGAGGTATCGGATAGGCATTTTTTTAAAGTTAAATCCGATGAGAAAGGTAGTGAGCTCAATGTACCAAGCACGCGGTGCTTGTTTAAGACCATAAATAGATTTTTTGAGTTTATAAATGTGACTTGGGAACTCGGAATTCGTAAAATCGGGAGGTTGAATCATAAAGACATCTTCATGTAGGTTCCCATGAAGAAAGGCGTTGTTGACATCAAGTTGATGTAAGGACCATCCTTTTGAGAGAGCAATGGAAAGGACGCTGCGAATAGTGACAGGTTTGGTAACGGGACTAAAGGTGTCATGATAGTTTTTCCCATATTGTTGGTGAAAGCCTCGGCAACGAGCCGAGTTTTGTATTTGTCAACAGTGCCATCGGGTTTGAGCTTAATTCTGAACACCCATTTGCAACCAATGGGTTGTTGGGTGGTGCGAGGGACAAGCTCCCATGTGTGGTTTTGGATAAGAGCATTATACTCAAGATCCATGGCGTGACGCCACTCCGGGTCTTGCATAGCTTGGGTATGGGTTGAGGGTTGAAGGGAGATTATTAGAGGATGAAGAGTTGTAGAGTTAATAAAGTTTGGATTGTAGTATTTCGGGTTAGGTTTTGATTGTCGACGAGGTGAGTGCGAGGGATTGGTGGGAGAGATAGGAGTTGGTTTGGTAGGAAGTGGGTCATTGGGTTGGGTGATTAGGTTGGTCGAAGAGGGTGAAGGTGTTCTGGTCGAATTAGTGGGAGGGTCGTGGGACGACATGGGTTCAGTGGGCGTGGTGGATGCTGGGCTGGGGAGGTGGGAGTTGGGCCGAGAGGCTTTGGGGACTGTTGGTTTTAATTGGTAGAAGTAGGGAAAGCATGAGGATGGGCCATGGATTCTGGTGGGCCAGAAGTAGGTGGGCTGGAGCAGGTAAGGGGTGAGGGTGTTAGGGCCTGGGTGGCAGCCAGTGGATTTGGCCGTGGAGCCGGTTGGGCTAGGCGAAGTGGAATTGAGTGGTGAATAGGTATTTGCGGTTTGTTCATTTGGGATAGTGGGTGAATTGGTTGCTGAGGGCGTGAAGTTGGGAGAGGATTAGTCGTAGGTATGTTGGGGAAGAAAGTATCGAATGAGATACGTGGAGGTGTAGGATTAGATGTTTGAGATGGGAAGATATGGGTGATAAATTGAACATGGTGAGAGTGGTAGAGTTTGTTATTTAATGGTTCATAACATTTGAATGCAGACTTAGAGGATGAGTACCCGAGAAAGATGCATGCCAAGGAGCGTGAGGCTAACTTGGACGTGGCATATGGTCGTAACCAAGGGTAGCAAAGACATCCGAATGGTTGGAGTTTGGAGTAATTTGGAGTTGATTTGAACAACATATCATAAGGGGATTTGTTGTTAAGATTGGGTGTAAGCAACCGGTTAATAAGGTGAGTGGCGGTTTGAAAGGCGTGAGACCAAAAATGTTGTGGTATGTGAGAGTGGTGGAGTAATGCAAGACCGGTTTCAATGACGTGTCGGTGACGTCGTTTGGCAACACCGTTTTCTTCCGGTGTGTGCGATAGGGTGGTGTAATGAGAGATGCCATGAGAGGCTAGATATGAGGAGAGGCCGATATATTCACCTCCATTGTCGGTAAATAACGCGATGTTGTTGGTTTTAAAAAACTTTTCAACAAGGGATTTGAATTGTGGAAAAAGAATCTTGACATCGAATTTTCCTTGTATTGGGTATAACCAAATATATTTAGAATAATAGTCAACAAAAGTTATGTACTCCCTCCGTCCCAATTTAAATGTCCTAGTTCAAAAAACACACATTTTAAGAAATATTTTGTTTGTATGTAGTAAAATAACAATGATATCCTTAAAAGTGGTGATTGTGTTTTGTCTTTTATGGGCAAAACTGGAAATTACATTTCTATTTTTGGACATTTAATTTGGGACAAACAAAAGAGGAAAGTAGGACATTTAAATTGGGACGGAGGGAGTAGTATTTAAAGCCATCAATGGATGTTTTGACGGGTCCCCAAACGTCCGAATATAGAAGTTGTTGGGGTTGAGTTGCAATGAACGAATTTTTGCCAAAAGGTTGTTTGTGGCTTTTATTTAACGAACACAAAGTACAATGAAAAGACTCATGGGTTACCTTATTAAAACGATGTCCTAATCTAGAAATTAAAGACTTAAATACTTGAAACGATTGATGTCCAAGTATGTGGTGCCACATGAGAAGCGAGTTCGTTTGAGTGGTGTTGACTTGAGGAGATGTAGAGATAGGTCCATAGTAGCCATAATTGATGTTCACTCCTTGCATGAGACGCGCCCCCGTGCGTAGATCTTTAACAAGAAAATGATAGGGAAAAAATTCAACAGAAACACGATTAGTACGAAAAACTTTGGCAACGGAAATAAGATTATTTCAAAGATTAGGAGTAATTAAAATATTATTTAAAAGAAGCGGATGAGATTTTGTAGGAAGAGTTGTTTGAGCAATATGAGTTATAGGAAGAGTTTTACCATCACCTAGCACGATCTCATCGGGTCCTCCGTATTCGGAAAGAACGAAAAATTGTTGGTTGTTGTTCGCGGTGTTGTTGGACGCACTGGTGTCCCACATCCGTGATGGGGTGGTAGTCGTTGGGTGAAGGGTTGTGTAGTTAACCACCGGGGTGTTGGTAGTTTGTGGAGAAACATTGTGTTCTTGTAGGAAACGGCTTAGTTTGCGGCAATCTTTAGTGTCATTTTCGGGTATGTTACAATAGTAACAATGGGTGTTGTTGTTGCGGGGTGGGCGAGTGGTGTTCGAGTTGTTGTTGTGAGAGGAGTATTGGTTGTAGTTATTAGGTGGGTTGGTGTTTCAAGTAGGGCGCGGCTCATAGTTGTTGGGTTGTCGATTTTGGTTGGTGCGTGGGTTAGTTCGTTGGGTGTAGTTGATGGTGGTGAGGAGAGGTTCGGTGATGGTTTCTTTGAGGGTTCTTTCATGGTCTAGGAGTTTTTCAAACAAGTTGGCAAAAGAAATAGTGGTGTCACGGGTGCGAAAGGAGGCGACTAAATTGGAATAGTCATCTCCTGGTTGATTCATAATGTGAACAACAAGGTCTTCTTCGGACATGGGGCTTTGGGCAATGGCAAGTTCATCAAATAGGGATTGCATTTCATGTAGATAGTCGGAAATGGTACGGTTTCCTTTCGAGTTTTTGGATAGCCGAGATTTTAGGGAGATGATTCGGGAACTTGAGCGACTTGCATAGCTTGAGTTTAGTAGTTCCCAAGCCTTGTGGGCTGTTTTGGCAGAGGAGACGATGGGTTGTATTTGGTCGGAATAACAACCAAGAAGGGCACTTATTATCATTTGGTCTTTGGCGAAACCAAGATATGTCATTCACTAGACTCTGGAGCGGCTCTTGGCTTGGGAGATGAAGCTATACAAAGAAGTAAAGGTAAATATAATTACTGCTACCCTAGAACCGCCCCCTATTTGCATCGGTCGTTTGTACTGTATAACTGATAAGTAATAAACATAGATGCTATTCTGACACAGAAGATTATTTTGACTGATAAGTAGAATGACCCAAATGACCCTGGTCAATAGGAACTCATAGATCTTGACCATCTTTTCTTTTCATCCTTGTGGGTTCCATTGGTGAAATCACTACATTGTAACAGTGGTATCCATTTTGTTGTAGAAAAAAGGTGTCTTTGAAGAGTTATATTTCATAACTTTAATTTATTTTAGGATGACCAAAAGTAATTGTCCCTACAAGTTGTGATGGATAGTTTGATTGTCTGATACTTCATGCCTTAAAGTGTTGACTAACAGTGTTGACTAACGGTCAATTATATTGGTCTATTGTTTCATTAATCTTTATATCGATCGGTTTCCTTTTATGGATACCTTTTGTAGGTTATATTGTTTGATAGGAGAGCTCCATGTAGAGAGGTTGCCTCATATGGATCGGTTTGATAAGGATATCATATGAAAATAGGAAAAAGATTCTTGTTTTATCCAGATTATACTATGCAGTGAAATGACTAAACTGCCCTTTGTTAGTCTTAATCCAGTACTAAGTATGAAACTGCCATAGAAGGTTTTAGTGCCACATTGTGTTATGCCACATATTGGAAGGTTTTAGTGCCACATTTTGTAAATGATGATGAAACTTTAGGCATTGAATTGATGACCCAATTGGAAGGTTTAATTATTTGTCATAGATGAACCGATTTTAAAGATTCTTTATATAAATGATGAATCTTTATAAATATAATCTTTTTATAAATGATGAATCTTTATTAAAAAAATAATCCTTTTGTAAATGATGAAACTTTAGACATGATGACCCAATTGGAATCATGGGTTAGTATTCACAGATAAAAGATTTTAAAGATTTGAATGATGAATCTTTAGTTTTTAATTTTTTATAGATGAACAGATTCTAAAGATTTTCTAAATAGATGATAAATTAAGTTTATGGTGTGTGTATAATATATTGGACTTTTGAGTAATGTGAGTATTATTTGTTCAGAATGTTCATCACTGCAAGGTTGGATAAAGATTATAGAGAGAAAAAAAGGTTGTGTCAATAACCAAACTAGGAGTCTGATCAAGCATGACGGCCTGGAGCAATCTTTGAAGGCTATTTCGCTTCAAAGTGGCCATGCTGCTGCCGAACACTCCCTTAAGTTTTCCATGTTGGAATAAATATACGTAACGTTTGTATATTTATCGATAGCCATTATAATCATTTATATTATGATGATCAATTATTAATATTATCCTAAGCCCAATAACAGATATGTCTTTGATGGGCGGACTATCATTAGATGGGCCTTATTAGGGTGTCCCCTGGGTATGTATAAATATGGAGAGATATTATGAGATTAGGGTTGACACATTCATAACACCATTAGCCATCCCCTATCTCTCTCTCTCTCTCAATGTGTTCATAACTCAAGAACACATAAACCATCAGAACTGCATACCCTAAAGGGAACCCGATCAAGATGATGGTGTCTTCCATTACTAAGGTTCCTAAACGGTTAAGCAAATCAGGTACACTTGATTAAATATTTTGTGTTTATACCTCATGTTCTTATTAATATAATCAACATGTGGTATCAGAGCAATGTTGATTATATAAATTCACTCATGAAATTCAACCTTGATAACTTTTTCTTATGATGGATCTAAAAGTTCATCGGCAATAACAAGAAAAAAAAAATTGATGTCGTAAACTAAAAAAACATTGTTTCCATTCTAATTGTTTTAATAAAATACAAATGGTTACAATCATGAAGTACTTGTGTTTGCGACAGCTTTTTTCCATCATGGTTATAAATTAGTTGAATGTTATTTGTTTTCAAATTCAACGAGAACCAAAGAAAAATTCGTAGATAAATCATGAGCATTAGTTTTTATGAGTCCATGATTTGTTTTTCATATTTGTCATTATTCGTCAAAATTATGTGCCTTATAATATGATATCAAAATATCAATTTGTGATTCAATTACTGATATCATCGAAATACATTGCATAATTTGAAATCCCCTTATTTTGGGATAAAATTAGATTTTGATGATATTTCTTAAAATAGTGTAACTTTATCTCCAAGTTTCGAATAAAACATTACTTATTTATTTATTTATTTATTTATTTTTATTCGAACTAATAGACTTGGATAGATAAAAATACACCTAAGATATTTGGAAATTATAATTAAAAGCCATTAAGAATCGCAAACCAACCTTATCGGGTTATTAATTCTTTGGTTTAGGTTCACGGTCAAGTTCTCGTTTTATCTTGTTTATGAATTCATTAGTTTTCGAAATACTAGGTTCTCGATTTTATCAGGTTTACAGGTTTAGGTTCACGGCTCACGCATTCTCGATGCTTAGGTTCTTGATTTAATGGTTCATAAACTACAGTTCTCGGTCTCAATGTTCATTTCCGAGAACATTAATTTTCTCGAGAACCTAGTAGTTATCAAGAACCATAACTTCTCCGATAACCGCATCGTTTTTCGAGAACCATAACAAAACCGAGAAACATAATCAAAAATCGAGAATCATATTACTTTCGAGAACATCATTAAATTTGAAAACCACTCATTACCGTGAACTAACTTCTCCTCCCAGGAACTCCTTATGTTATTTGAGAACTCATTATTTTTCCGAGAACTCATAACATTTTTGAGAACTCATAAGATTAATTCGAGAACTCATTATTTTTCCAGGAACTCATAAGATTATCGAGAACCCATTAGTTTCCGGGATCTCTAACAAAATTTGGAGTTTTGATAAAACCTAATGTATCAAGTTTATTCAAAACATTATTTCCAAAACCTTGCTTAACTTGAATTAACATTTTACGTGTCACTTCTGCCCAAAGGTGATGTGTCACATTAGTTCGTTAACATAAAGATCTCGTTAAGCATTGTAGCTCGTTCACATAAGTGCCATAAGGTTTCACTTCTGCCCAAAGGTGATGTGTAACAGATTATGTTGGTGAACTGAGCATATTGCATTAGGACTTTGAATGTCTCACTTCTGCCCAAAGGTGATGGGTTACATTCACTGTCAGCAATTCAATACTTAAATAAATAGCGTATAGCCAAAGCTAGAGCATGTTATTTAAGTAGCTTATGTTGGTGTTATGATATTATCGCGTCTTCATGACAAAATTGATCCTCACAATTAATGATCCTTCATTCATATAATGATCATAATCTAAGTCTGCCTTACATCAATACCCATAACTCGAAACTAATCTCTCATTCTTCTGTAAATTACTATCTCAACTAAGTAATCCACTCTAATTATCAAAACTAAGAAGAGTTTGCTTAAATTTTGTTCTTATCAAGTTACCCCTTAAGACATGACATTCTTACGCTCTATCTGATAATGTAATTCAGAATAACGTATGAGCATAATAAGTGGAATAAAAATATCTCTTATGGTAATTAAGAACGCTTTTACTGATTCCTATCAGGTGAGCTATTAAAGATTCTGAAATTCTTAAGACTAATGTATTATCTATGGAATGAAAGAATATAACGAATTCCTAAGAAGCATGAAATAAATAAATCTAACTTTATGGTTAAATGGCATATGTGAATACATCTCAATATTGAATGACATGACCCATAAAGCTAAGGGGTTACACATGGAAATCAATAAATTTCTAGAGCATTATGACTTTTCCACCAGTACGATTAGATGCATTATGAATCAACTATAACACTAAGAAATACCAAAGTAAAATGAGTGTGTTGATAGCAAATTACGTACAGGAAAGGGAACACATTAAACTAGAAAAGTTGATGTTACTCACCTTACTACCATTAAACCTAATAGAGGAAGAATAATTACCATAGAGAGGATAATTATAAGGTCTGGAAACAAAATACAAGTACTACTTTCAGCTATAAGTTTCTTCAAAGGGAAAGTCTTACTAATCAAAATTGTGCCATTAAGAGTAGGCATAAGCAATAAGATTACCCATAAGTAGAGAGAACAACTGACTAAGATATGTAGTGCCTAATTAAGGATATTTACTCCACAAATGGTAATGAATTCCAATTAACACATGATGGTTGAGTCTAGTTTTATATGTTTCCTTACCATAATTCAACAAATACTTAAGATGAGAGTTGGTGGCAAAATTAAGGGTCTATTAACCATTAATAACTGATCTTAGTGTTGAAGCTTTATGATACCTTACGATATTCTTGAGATTACTCAGAATTTAGTATCAATACTAAAAGCTACAATTTTTTGACGGTTACGAGGTTTTAATGACCAAACCAAAGCCACTATTAAGTTAAACTCTCATATTGTTTGTTGTCATTATCTGAATAGAAACCTTATGACATAAAACTAGATGATCCAATACGTATTCACAACTTTGTTATCATGAAAATGAAAATTTAACAAAGGAAAATGAGACCCATTCCATTCATCCACTAAGGCCAAAATTTCATGAGAAATCATGATCAGGTCACTAAAGGATGCTTGGATATCAAATCTCATTCTCAGTGACTTTAAAGCATGTGTTAAACGCCCTAAACATTAAACGGCGAAAGGAATAAATGGGCTTCCATCATAAGTCATAACTAATTGACATTAGCGGAGCTTAAACAAATATCTAACTGTATCTATTTTGTTTCCTACAGACCAAAGTATTAAAGAAATCAATTCATATATACTTAATAAGATTCCCTCTAAGTATGTCCTTAATATTTCTTATGAAATATGGACGATAAGGGAAATAAAGTATAAAATATATGAAATATTCTCATTCGCACGCATAATTAAAACTTATTATGTGGAGATACTAAGAGACCTAAAAGATTAGTGGGAGCATTAGATGTCCTACTTATGACTTGCAAAAGTTACAGAGGTGGGGGGAACGACAATTTGATCTATCCTCAAATTACACCTCTTTCACTGGACAACACTCTATCACAACTTGTCTCCTTAGCATTTAATGTACTCCTAACACAGTTTTGTGGATGCCTAAATATGGGCGAACTTAGATTTCTTACTAAAGTAATCCTTATCAAGAGAAATGACAATAAACATCATTAGGTTGTTTTCTCTATTAAATCTATGGATCTTCCAAATGTTAGATCTTAAGCATGCTGAATTCATTAAGATCTCTAAGGTAAGTGGGAGCAGTAAAAGTCCTTATTATGACTTTTCGGAAGTACAAGATGCGGGGGAGAGACTCATTAAAATTCGAGACTCATTAAGTTTAACTCCGAATTTAACTTGGATTATTCCTCTTGTACACCTTACTACACCAACTCTTACACACTTAGAAACTAATATTGCTCCTTACATACCTGAAAATAAAAACACCTAACTAAAGTTAAGTTTGTATCATAATAAACCCAATGTTCAACTCAGGAGGTCATCTGGGTTTAAAAGCCCATTAAATTTGATGATTATGTAACCTTCCTGACTAACACAAAAAATGGATGTTTGGAAAGTTTACTGATTCTACCTCTTCTAATCAAATCATTAGTATCAATCAATCTTCTAAATGGAATAAAGCTATTATTAGCATAACTCATTCCATATTTTAGAATAACGTTTGGGATTTGGTTGAATAACCTACAGGTATTCATAATTAAACCAGATCCGAATGGGAACGTTGTAAGATAAAATTGATTGTAAAAGATTATACTCAAGAAGGGATTAGATTATCAAAGAATATTCTTATCTGCATTTCAAAAGATTTCTTTGAGGATCATTACCGTCCTAGTAGATCATAATAACTAAGAGCCACATTAGATGGACATTCAAATAACTTTCCATAACGATGACCTACATGTTCATTAAGCAACCTGAAAGTTCTAAACTGAAGGGTAAGAACACTTAGTTTGTAAGTCAATAAGATCCATGTATGGGTTGATGCAAGTATAAAATGTGTTGGAATCATAATGAAATTCTCTTCATCAAGAACTAAGTGGATTAAAGAACCTACCTCAAGATGAGTGGGAGCAACTAATGAAAACTTGTCCTTACATAGATGACGTTTCTCTTGACAAGTATATGTTACCTAAGTCAAAACATTGTTCATGCATAATTTTGACATGATGAACATCGGGGATTCCTCTTACATGATAGGAATCAAAATATACCAAGATAGACCCAACGGGATATTAGTTTCATCCCATAAGTTTTACTCTAAGCGGGTCCTTAAGCATGTAACATACAACATTGCTCTCTTTTAGAGGATAATAGGATAATTTGAGATTATCACCTTATGCTTCATTAATTAGAAGACTAATGTAAATTTAAGTCTATGCTTGTTTATGATATTGTTCGTATTGCTTGACACTAGACTTGTCTAGATTGATGAAAAGCATCTAATGCAACATTACAATATCTTTAAGAAACAAGAGACTATAATCTAAAGAAGAAGTGAGAATCTAAAGTGATTGACTACTCTTACTCTAACTTTGTTATATTCAAAGGAAATCAAGTGTCAATTTTGGGGTATATCATAACGTTAGCAGACATAACTATCTTATGGAGGAGTCATAAGGAACTGTAACAACAACCTAAGTTATCATGACATAATGTGTTGCTGATCACAACAGAATGGTCATTAAATGTTGTTGGTAAATTTATCAGATGACTCATAACTTATTAACTCCATGTAAATACTAAGTTGAAGACTTATTGTGATAAAGTCAGCTGCCCTAATTTCTCGAACAGTAACAGTTTGAGAGGAGCTGCATTAGAGTTCGATACGAAATTATTGTTCGCTTATGATTAAGAACAAATAGAGGAAATCAGAATTTTGTATCGAATGCATTCATGATATGCTTATGGATCCAATAACTAAAGGTCTATCACCCATAAGTCTCACTAAGGGCCAACTAAGAGAAAAGGGTATTACTGATGACCATGTATAACTGCATATCGTACTATGAGTGACTTATGACTAATGATTAATGATTAATTTTCCTCATTATGATTTGTTTGTCTATTAGTATGCTAAGCTAGCATAATGGCATAAAGACAATAATATAACAAATCAACTAAGGGCATAACGTTAATTGATCCTAATGTTAAGTTTTAAATTTGGGTGTAGTATGATTAATGGGGGTCCTAAGTCGAATAAAGACTTAACGGCTGTATTTCTCTGCTACATTTTGGGTTTAGAACTAAAATGAGTATTAATCACTGCAGACTTACGTAATACTCATAATAAATGATTACTCGGCTAAGTGGGAGAATGTTGGAATAAATATACGTAACGTTTGTATATTTATCGATAGCCATTATAATCATTTATATTATGATGATCAATTATTAATATTATCCTAAGCCCAATAACAGATATGTCTTTGATGGGCGGACTATCATTAGATGGGCCTTATTAGGGTGTCCCCTGGGTATGTATAAATATGGAGAGATATTATGAGATTAGGGTTGACACATTCATAACACCATTAGCCATCCCCTATCTCTCTCTCTCTCTCAATGTGTTCATAACTCAAGAACACATAAACCATCAGAACTGCATACCCTAAAGGGAACCCGATCAAGATGATGGTGTCTTCCATTACTGAGGTTCCTAAACGGTTAAGCAAATGAGGTACACTTGATTAAATATTATGTTTATACCTCATGTTCTTATTAATATAATCAACATTCCAAACATCAAAGTTGCCCAAACCTGTCAGCTTTATTAATTGATCATAAACTAGGGTAAGGCCTCT
Source organism: Ambrosia x helenae (assembly GCA_030844895.1). Lineage (NCBI taxonomy): Eukaryota > Viridiplantae > Streptophyta > Magnoliopsida > Asterales > Asteraceae > Ambrosia > Ambrosia x helenae. The sequence continues at coordinate 94,129,629 of CM061224.1, read as the reverse complement.
ATTTTTTTCATGCCAAGTTTGCAATGCTTTAAATTTGAGAATGACGCCAAACCATAATTCAAGTGTTGGGATTGGGAATTCAATGACCAAACATCAAGTAGTACGATTTGAAGAAGTGGGAAATGAAGAACATTTTCTCAACGATTGAAAACTAATATGACAATTAAGATAATTTGAGGAACATACCCGTGGCAACGCGCGGGCACTCCCACTAGTTTTATTAATTACTAAACAGACACCTAGTTGGTAAATAAATTTCTCAAACACACCATTAAGAAAATACTTTTCTTTCCCAAGTTCACTAAAAAAATCTTCTTCTCATATATAGGGTTTGTGAAGAAAAATCTTTTTATTTATTTATTTACTAGATTATACCTCGGGAACGTTTCAGGGTTGTGAAATCTAATATGGCATATCAATTTTACAAATGAAATAGAATGATGCATTTTACAGTTACATGCAGGAAAGCTTCAGGTAGCACCTAACAAAAAACAATTAACAATGTATCTCCAATGTTAACGCCTAACCTTAAACAATGTATAACTCTAATATTAATACCTAACCTAAAACAATGAACAACTTCAATGCTAACACATAATGAAAATAGAATTCATATTTACTGATTTGAACATAATTAGTGACTTGCCTATACATGATTAATGAATTACCTGAACTCTTTGTGTTTTCTTTTCTGTATGAACAAAACCCCACAAAAAAAATGTCGTTTTTTTCTCTGTTTTTATATAGCACTATGGTACTCATTGAAAAGATAATAAAACGTTCGTTAATTTGGTGTAGTTTTTTCTTAAAAATATCTCGTATATAAAAGATATAAGTGTTTAAAAATTATGGGAAAAAAACATGAGAGAGGAAAATTCAATTTTGTTTTTAATTTTTTTTCTTAAAATCAATTCATGCCACATGACGCACTTAAAGGAGAGGATGTCCTCTTTAAATGCCATATAGAATTTATTGTTTTCAATTATTATAATAGATTTATTTTTCTATTTCAGACAAATCTTGGTTCAAGTAAAAATATAAATGGTTTTTGCCAACAGTTCTGTTTTCTATTGGACAAGGTCACAGGAGTGTGACTAGGGCTGTAAACGAATCAAACGAACATAAAATAGGCCTTGTTCGTATTTGTTTGTTAAAAAAATAACATGTTCATGAACAGTTATCGAACAAAATTTTTTGTTCATGTTTATTTGTTAAGGAAATAAGGTGTTCATGAACTGTTCATAAACATGACCCGAACGAGATTTCTGTTCGTGTTTATTTGTTAAATTTAGGTGTTAGACAAAAGCAAATACAAACAAAGCATTAATAAACAAAACCGAGCATAAAAAAAACACGTATCAAATACAAAAAAAAAATAGTGTTTTTCATCACGAACATTGTCCACCCAAAATATGCTAATCAAATTACCCAAATATATTTGACATGATCTTAATCACATAATGTCTCATAAAAACACAAGATTATCATATTAAACTTGAAATCCTAGTTTAATCCACACAAATTAACAGTTAATCAAAGTAGTTAAAGTAATATTAAATAATCTACCACTAGGAAATTTGAAGTTCTTAGATTAAAAATAAAAAGTTAAAACACCTAATGAACTATTGAATACAAACAAACATAACCGGACACATTGCCGAATGTTCACGAACATAAATGAAAGAACGCGGCCTCCGTTCATGTTTGTTTGTTTAACTAAACGAACAGAGTTTACTGTTTGTGTTTGTTCATATATTAAACCAATGAAAACAAATGAACTTCCCACCAAACAACCCTAAGTGTGACAACAAATTTATTTGAGAATTTGATCAACACTTGTCCAGTGATTAGAGTTCGGTATGTTTTTTTAATGGCAAGGAACGACGTGCTAACCACCGTGACACCAGGAGCTCTGGTTAAAGTCGACTACTCGACCGCCGTCAGCCCCTTGGCTCTCCCAGATGCGTGAAAACCCGACCTCCACCCACCCGGAGGCACAACCGTGGAATAATCGGGAAAATCTCGCCTCCTATCCGAGTCGATCCGGCGCCACCCGTATTCGCTCTTCACTTGGATGCCGCAGAAAATAATGGGGAGAGTGGGAATTAAACCTGGGGCCCAAGGAACACCAAGTGTTTCCCCAACCACTCTTCCACTACTTCATTGGCTAGAGTTCGGCATGTTAATCAAGGGTTTTAATCGTTAAGGGTTTAACAAATGCTTAATTTTTTATTTGTTCATTGGTTGTAAAAAAATCTTTGCGTCTTGTTTATATATATATATATATATACTTTTATAATATATAAATGAAAGCTAATGAGGGACACATGGCACTTTATGGGGGCTTCCTTTAAGTTTTTCCCGCTCATTTTACTGGGTCAATTAAATGGGTCATGGATACTCCATCTGCTATTAAATTATTTTTTCTCTCTCATGTGCAAAGCACATGCACTTTCCCCCATGATTTTTAAATGTTAATAACTTTTTTAAACGATATTTTTTTTTGAAAAAAAATTACACCAAATTAACGAGCGTTTTATTATCTTTCCAACAACTACCATAGTGTTGTACAAAAAAAACGAGCATTTTATTATCTTTCCAACAAGTACCATATAAGTAATGGTTATAGTTTACACTTTTGTTATAATAAACCTGTCAAATTAGACGAATATGTAAAGAGTATTCATTTACTTAGATGATTATGAAACCGAGCTTAGTAACAACTATTTAAAGCTACATTTGTTTGAAGGAAACTATTGAAGTAATATCTGTTTGAATCAACAACTCTTTGTAGTAACAGCTATTTTAGAAATATCTCCTAAACAGACCCTCTGCCCTTGAACATACGTTAGTAAACACATTTTTTCTTGCAACAGATGATTGACTTCTTAATTTGGTGTTTAGTAAAGTTCGTCTGTTTATGTTTTTTATATTTTGGGGAGTAGTTGTCTTAAATAGACCAAGTTTTCCATTTTGTATGTTGTTTTGTTAACTCAGATATTTCATTGAAATTATGTAATAGTAATAGTAATATTAAATTTAAATCTTATTACAGCTGTTTGACAAATTTGTTGGCAAGTCAACAGATATTCGTAAACAGAGTAATGAAATCTCAATTGAAGATTAAGATTATCTGTATCTTTTTAATATCTGTTATCCCAATAGAGCTTTTATGCTTCTGTTGATTTATCATCAGCTGTTTCATTCATCAGTGGTTACAAAAGGCAGAAGCAGAACCATCAATGAATGTATTTCCAGCTTTAATTAGACTTAGTCTTCCCGTGTTTTCACACGAGATTTGTCTTAATGTTTTTATATATGTAGGTAACATGTAAACAAATATTTACAATGTTCATTTCCCTTAATAAAAAATTGTTATCTACAACATAAAAATGTTAGATATGGTAGATCAATGAAACCAAATGTGTGCTTTACAAGCTTTATATTATAAGATGTGATGCTATCGTTTCATCAGTTTAAATAATAATGATTTCAAAATATCGGTTTAGTTTGATTTCTTAAAACCGTTTGGTTTTGTTTTCGGTTTTATTAAGAGATTGGTTCAGTTTATCAAAGTTTCAGTTTTTTTGACCCACGTTACGTAATATATAAAGACTAAAACGTATAATCCAAGAACTATAAAAAACATACATGTTTACATTTTAATTTGACCTTTTAAATTAATATTGTTCACATCAACCAAATATTTAAACTATTTTTCTGTTTCTTTATAATTTGTATTAAATGTTAAGTGATACTACCGTTTACTTTTGTATATACTTCATATACAAAGGCTGTTTTAAATTGGAGTTGTAGCAAACCAAAATAAAGAAATATAAAGTTTATAAGTTTTTGTATAATTTTATTTACAACCCGTCCAACAGACGGGTATAAAACTAGTATATATATAGGGTAGGGATCCTAAGAGAACCAACCCCTATTTGAGAACTGAGAGAACCATTCTGAGCCACACATTTCATATAAAGGCAAAAAAAAAAAAAAAAAAAATTTTTTTTTTTGCTTTAATCGCACATTTTTATGCAAGGAAATTTTTTTTTATTTTTTTTGAATTTTTTTTTCATTTATACATATGTGTATATGACAATTATACATATGTGTATATAGCAATTATACATATGTGTATATAGCATTTTTCAGCTATACATATGTGTATATTTCAGTTATACATATGTGTATATATCATTATACATATGTGTATAATGCAATTATACACATGTGTATACTGAAAAAAAAATAAAAAAAAAATTTCCTTACATATAAAGCAGCGATTTTTGCAAAAAAAAAAAAAAAAAAAAATTTTTTTTTTTTTTTGCCTTAGAGAAATGTGTGGCCCAGAATGGTTCTCTAGTTCTCAATTTAAGAAAAAGTTCTCATTTGAACAAATCCTATATATATATATACACACACACTACTAGAAAACAGCTAAATTTGCGACAACAGTATCTGTCACAAAATTGTGGGAAACAGGCTATAGTGACAATTTTGCGACAAACATAGGTGGTGACAAAATATACTGTCACAAATTCCAGTAGCCACAAATTTGCGACAGATTTTGTGACAAAGTTACTGCAAAAATATGTCGTCACAGAATTTGCGACAACTTTGCCACAACAACGTTTTTATGTTTTTTTTACAACAATGCGACAAGTTTGTCACCAAATGCATTATAGTATTTGCGACAAACATGCGACAACAATTTGCGACAAAGTTGCGTCAAATCTGAAGACAAGTTTTGACGAAGCTTTGACGAAGTTTTGACAAGTCTGTAAATAAGTTGTGACAAAGTAGCGACACTTGCAAGTTTTTTTTGTTTCAATTATTACAACTAAAATGCGACAAGATTATGCTACAGTTTTGCGACAACTGACTTTTTGGAAATTTTTCTTAAATTCCAAATAAAAATACAAAAAACTGCAAAAACAAAACTAAAAAACACAGAATCTTTTAAATAAAAAACCTGTTTGATTCTTGAAATAAACATAACAAGTATCCAAAATAAATGCATAGTTTTTACTACGAAATATCCTCAACATTTTAAAATAAAATAAAACATAACGAAGGTCATTTACTTTTTCCCGAATTTCTTAAACAATTCTTCCATGTTCTTTCGCCAAACCGCTTGCTCAGCCCGATCTTTTTCCCGCTCTCGTTCATGCTCAGCACATTCTTGTTCCCGTTCTTGTTGAAGTTGTTCAATACGGGCTTCTATGTTTTGTCGGGCCTCCCTTTCCTTTTCTAACTCAAGTTGAACCTTTTCGAACTAAAATTTGTCAAAAAGATACAAAATTAATACATATTAACAAAAAAAAAACTATAACATATTAATCAACACAATAACCTAACGGGTCGATCCAAAAAAACTTTACAATATCTAATAATCTTTATAAAAGACCTATAAACAATCGTATGTAAGCACAAATGCGTATACAAAGCCAAACCCAAACACATACACATACTTATAAAAATAATCCTAAGGGGTCGATCTAAAAAAAATCCTTAAAAAATTCATGTACACACATCCACGTATACTTTTAATACAGACAGTGATGGGATCTAAATATACTTTTATTGATATTAAAAAAAATAAACAAAATACAAAATTCTTCATGTGATTTTGGAAGTGGGTGTATATCTATCTAAAGTGCTCAACTTAACCCTATCTTTCAATAATCAAATCAAGCATCTATATTTGTCCCTCTAGTCATTCTTATATAGACTAGAGTAACCGTGAGTAATCTGGATTGAATTAATTAAATGAAAATAAAATGGAGCAGAGTTCTCAATATATAGGAAATAAGTTGGATAGAAACCTATTATGAGCCTATGGGCTAAACACAAACAAACCCTAATGATAAAGCAATAATAACTATAAATAACAATAACTAATGAAATTATATTAATTGCCATTTAATCAAAGAAATGCATTACCGTCATGTGAGGTATAACAGACAGTCACAAAACTTGAGTGATCGATAATGTATTGACCAACTTAACATAATACATCTAAGAAGCAAAATAATCAAGATACAGCCTACATGAAATCAATGATTTTCCAAAACTAGACTGCCTAAACAAACCACACAATATAACAAAATTACAATGAGTTCCAAAACCGGTCCGACTAGCCTAACAACATCAATGCCTAAACAAACCATGCAATGCAATATAGTGACAATGATTTCCAAAACTTGTCCTACTATCCTGTCAACATCAATGCCTAAATAAATTTAAGAAAACAATAACAAAGATACCTCATGCGGCTGCTGGGGATCACCGTAGGACCCGCAAACCATGGAAGATGGTGTTCCGGTCACCACAAAAGATGGGTCAGAAGATCCCACCCCGAACAACTGGCGACCCCGACACTCGGGATGTAGACTCTCCCACAGAGAAAAATCATCACGATTTGTTTTGTCCCCATGCGACTTTTCAAGTTGTTGACAGTATGAGATATACAATTTATCAAAACAAAGAACTAGATACTGCACAAATAGTTGACAGAAGTATTATGAATAAATAATAAAAAAATTTAACTTACATATGAGCGTTTTGAACGCTCGGTAACATACTCTAACTGTTCAAAGTCATTTTCATTAATTTCCCCATCCTGTAACATCTTTTTGCACTTCTTTGTGGCGTGGGTTTGGGTAAATAGTTTCTTATATCCAACTTTTTTACCCTTTTCTTTTTCCTACATAAAAACAAGTAATGTAATTGATAAGTGCAAAATGTAAAAAAAGTTTCTAAATTTTATAACTATGATCAACGTACCATGTTCACCCGATGTTCATCAAACCCAATTGACCCGCCCGTATGAAGACACACGTCATTTTTGCGGTTTTCTCTCCCCACTCTAGACTTGTTCTTCCATTTTTCAGTGTCCCAATACTATATGGTAAAATATATATGTAGAATATATAAAGAGAATTAAAATATTAAGGAAAAGTAGTAAATTATATCCTTACCTTGCACATGTGTTTCCATTTCTCACGAGGTACTTTAGGAGGCGGATATTTGCACTGGATATCAAAATAGTCTTCATCATCCGGTATTATATACCCCACTTCCCTAGCTTTCAGTTTAGATTTTTTTCTAAATTTGCTCATCATGTCTCTAAATCGGCCCTTAAGCACGTTGATAAACACATCATATATAGCCTGGTCAGCTCATGGGTCCCATCTATATTTAGTCTGTAAAAAAAAATTAAATTTAAGATAAAATTGTGATAAGAACCCAATTTGAAATACTCAATGAAGCAACTACATTTCTGATGGGGATTCAAACTGACCCGGTAAATCAAATCCAAGATTATCTCAATGTCTAAATTAAGAAACTCTTTCAAAGGCAAATATAATAGAAAGTTGTTTCAAACGCTGATTAATGGGAAATATTCAAGCAATGATCTAGTTGTTTAGGATATAAATAAGCCTAGAGTCCTGTGTAGTCTCTTGTCTTAAGTTATTTTCTATATCTATTGTAAGCTTATGCTTGCCTGTTTGTTTTATTGTTTAACTTAGTTGCTCACCATCTGAATTTATACTTTGTTTTTTATATTATCTGTATGATTGTGAAGGAAGCCGGCTGTAAACGAGTCGGGTCAGGGTAGGCTTGTGCTCGAGCTCGAAATTAAACGAGGTAGCTCAACTCGGCTTGAGCTTTAGTTCGAAGTTAAATTAGCATATGAATGAGCCAACAAGCTGATCCATGAGCTGAGCCAAGCTTGGCTTGAGCTCCGCATGGTTACATAGTGAGTCAGCTCGGTACAGGTCGTCTTAAATCAAGTTACATTAGCTACTTTCTGCGAGCCACGAGCTTTTTGACCCGAACCCGTTTTGACCCGGACCCGTTTAACCCGTGACCCATCTCGACCCGACCCGGCCCGACCCGTTTGCCGGCTATAATTGTAACTAGCGATGAGCAGTAAGCACCGAATACCGATCCCGTCCCGTCCCGATCCCGTACCGAACCGAGAGATTTTGGGATCGGTATCCATAATTATAGGTTTTCGGTTTCGGTATTAGGCGGTATCGGGACGGTATTTTAGCGGTAATACCGAAAAAATACCAAAATAGTAGATACCGAATCAATACCGAAAATAATACCGAATATAAAATACCGAATTGAATACCGAAATTTTGGATTTTTAAATTAAGATAAAGCTATCTCACTTTTTTGAAAGAATACTGATCATTTCTGTGCATTTAATAAACATGAAATCATGTATTCATGTTCACTAATTCAAACAGTAATAATAAAACTAGCTGATAAGCTCCTAATAAAATGTTAGAAGTTGTAGATTGATATACAAGTATACAACAGGTTAAGATTAATACAGTTTAATTTTAGCTGTTTGGCTGATGGCTTGAAGCATGGAACCGATTGGTTAACTGATTCGTAATAATAATTATTATCAATTTTAACAAATTAGTCTTATAAAAAATAATATACTTTACAAATAAAGGTTTACATACAACAAAATAAAGGAAACAACCATAAAAGACACCATTCGAATGCACTTTGCAGCTGCAGTTTACAAAATAAAGGTTTAGTGCTGCAGTTTGCAGCCTGCACTTGTCCGAAGGCCCAACATGGTTTTTTTCGGTATCGGTATTGGTATTGGTTTTTTGGACTTTTCGGTATCGGTATTGTCAGGATCGGTATCGGTTCAGTACCGATACCGTCCCGAGCTCATTCCTAATTGTAACTAGACATCAACCCCTTTCAAACATGGCCTACTATCATAAAACTCTATTTATATTAATTTGTCCAATTTTCGAGTTCCCATCAAAATGCAATATAATAAATTCAAATAATTATAATACTTAGATAACTAACTAATAAATTACCCGAAAACGGTCAAACTTACGCGTCCTCACGTTTTGTGGGACCTCTGTAAATGTGATCCAATCTCCATCAAGAAATTGCTCTAATATTTTTTTCACACTTCTTTGTACACTTGGCTTTGAAAACCTACAGTATTGAAATAACCAAATAAGTACATTTAAACATGAATAAACAATATATATTAAGATGTTAAAATGAGAAACATTACTGTTTTTTTTGTTTTTGTTGCATTGTATAAATTCTCTCCCATCATCATCACCATCACCAATGTAACCACCACCTTCCCCACTACTACCATCATCACCAGCGTCACCATCATCACTACCGTCACCATCACCGGAATCCTCACAAGAATCATCATTATCTTGAATACCATGTGACACATCATGTAATGGCGTAGTGGTACGTAACAACCCAGCTAAATCAGCCATCTGATCACCTTCACCTACTTGGCTACAACTACCCGCTCCAGTTCTACAAAATGAAATTTTATCACCACCATTTGGAGGCTCTATCATTACATAAGGCCCATGCGTCCATACCTTATTTTTCTCAACAATTACTTTTTTGACGGGATGTTTTGGATCATTATGTCCCCCTTCAGCTCTCTTTGTCTTTCCACTAACATCACCGCCACCACGACTGCCACCACCACCATGAAGATTGTTCCCCCGAAAAACCATGCCACAATCATTGCTTCCCCCTGCAACTTTCTTTGACTTTCCACCATGAAAACCACCACCATCACTACCACCGCCACTGCCATGATCAGTATCCCGAGAACAATGTCGCGCTCATTACGTCCCCTTGCAACTATTTTCAACTTTCCGCCACGAAGACCACTGCCACCACCACAACCATGATTATCTTTACCACCATTCATAATGCTTACACCCTGCATTTAATAGAACAATGGTCAGATAGATAACAATATAAGATCAACAAACGCTATGATATGAAATAATATGCAATGTACATACCATCTAATAAATCTAAGATAATAATAAATATATAACAACAACTTATTTTCCTAACAGTCATATTCATCTTCATCTGAATAGTGATCAGAATAAATCATTTCAGCATCATCAGCATCAGCATCAGCATCAGCATCAGTAGTGTGCAGAAGCAGCAGCCTTCGATAGTTGTGGTGCGTGGATTAATGGTCAGGGCTGCTCGGAGATAAGGAAAACACCGCCCAGTACGGTAGAGGAATGGCCGAGCTGGGTCAACTGTTTCAGCTGCTACAACAGATCTGTTTGCATTCAGAAAGCGATAAATGGAGATGGGACGGAGTAGTGATGGGTCTTTTTCGGTCGCTAATTTTAAAAGTTTGGTTATAAAGGATAGAGGATTATACAGGGAACATAATATGAGATGGCTGTCATGGATTCCTACCAAGGTGAAACTGATGGTTTGGAGAGCCGAATAGGATCGCCTCCCTACGCGAGCAGCTCTGATTAGAAGAAACATTAATATTTTGGATAGCTCTTGTGCACTTTGTAATGTTGATCTTGAAACTTCTTTGCATGTATTCACAGGATGCAGGTTTTCCTATGGGGTTTGGTCTGCGATTTGTAAATGGGTCAAAAATAGATCATTTTTTGGTGCTTGAGATAAAAGATCTCTAGCAACTTTCGGGTTCTGCTACAGGGAATACATGGTCGAAAAAACTGATTGATGGGATTATCATGATTACTATGTGGGCGTTATGGAAGACGAGGAATGATAGGGCTTTTCAAAGAAAAGAAGTGAAGGTTAGTGAAGTGGTGGCGACTATTAAGTCTTTAGCGTTTCTTTGGGTTAAAATCCGATCTAGATTTAAGACCTTTCTTTGGAAGGAGTGGGTTAGATGTCCTTTGTATATGTTGTAATGGTTGTGGTGGTCCTCGTTTTGAGGACGCGCCTGTTGGATATAATCTCTGCAATCAAAACAGAAAAGGACCCAAAGTATATAGTGTAAATATGTGTCATATGTAATTATATTGTCTTGTCCTAAGTATAATAACAGGAAAGTCCGAATAGGTGTGTTGCACAGCGGTTAATAGCAGTTGTGTCAGTCAATGGTTGTGTCTCTTAAAGACACATCGGTCTGTTTAGTATATAAAGGGCTGTACAGTTCCATTTTACAGTTGCAGAACACATATTGTTTATAAAACAAAGTGTTTCTCTCTCTTTCTCTTTACTTTCCCTCCAAAACCACAAACCATACAATCGCATACATATTCTCAGATTAAACCACATCAGAAAACTGCAGAAATCAACATGGCATCAGAGCCAAATCCAAAGACCCGTGGAAAAGAAAAAGTATCTGATCATGATGATCAGAATCTCGGCAGAAAAGACGATCTCTACCGTTCCCCGTTTATGGATGCATCAAGAGATTATCTATTGCAGAAAGAACAAGAACATCTAAGAAACGGCGGTTATTTGTACAAGAGTTACGAGCCTCGATCAAAGACGTATGGTATCTTCGACTTAGAAGACGTGTATCACCGTGAAACAAGAGATGGGTGTGATGATTCCCCAATGTTTCCTTCGTTGTTCAATGACCGTGTGGGTCAAGAGAGAACAACCGTGGCAGAGAAGAAGGCCACAGAAGATTTGATGCACAAGATGGTCGAAAATTCCAGAATTGGTTCGAGTATCAATCTGCCAGAAAAGAAGAGGGCTGCGCAGGAAGAGTTTAACAGGCAAGTTAAGAAAAAGAAAGCCTTTTCCGATTATCCTAAGGGCATGTGTTGTAGTTATTGTCAAGAAACCCTTCCACTATAGAAGGGACTGCCCAAAACGAATCGGCAAAACAGAATTCTTAATCAAAGGCACCGACTTGCAAGGGTGGGAAGATATATGGTATGCTAGTCTAACCCGTAAAGAACATGGTTGTGGTAAGAAAGATTTGTTCATGGTGTTAAGTAATTCATATGGGATAGAAGGGTGTCCGCAAGGATATCCTAGAGAGTATTTTAGGGGTAAAGGATCCGTTCTCATCTTTAGTGGTGGACAAATGCACAAAGTCAAAAACGTGTATTATGTTCCAACATTAAAGAAGAACATCCTTAGTATTGAAAGATTAACCCAAAGTGGCTACGAAATAGAGTTTGATGGGGATGTTTGTCACATCACCCAACCAAACAATCAAAGGGCAGAAATCAAAGATGAAAAGGATAAGTGTTGGTTGTGTAAAGGAGGGGATCATTATCCTCTAATGTGTCCGAGTAAGAAAGATAATTCAGACCAGACAAGATGCGCGTCTGATGCGCATAGAAACAAGGGAAAGGAACCCGAAATGGACAGGAATGATCCATACAAAGGCCTCACACACGAAGATATTGAGAAGGCATCTATGTATCGACATTTCGAGTCATTCGCCATACCAAAAGATGATGAGAATGAGTTTATGGAAAGAGGAAAAGTCATGTACCCAACCGAAGTGTCTACCATCAATGATTGCCTAGTATTTATGGATCTAATCCATATTGCAACCAAGGTAGAAGAACACAAAGACAAGTTCCAAATAGAGTTTGAAAGGATAGTCAAATGGTTTGTAAAAGAGTTTCTACAATCCAAGGTTCGAGTGGAGATGCCACCAATCGACATCAATGGTTATCCGGTCAATACTCTAGATCTCTATATGGTTGTGCAGAAAAATGGGAGGATATAACAAAGTTTGTGGAGAGTCAAATTGGCCAATAGTTGCTATGATGTTGGGATATGGAAAGGAAGGACCAATACTCACCCAAGACGACCCGATTGTGAAAGATCTAAGAATGATTTATGTGTTATATCTAGAAATGCTAGAGTGGTACCATTTGAAATATAAAGGAAGGGAACTAGCAATAGAAGTGGGAGAAAGCAGTAGCACTACCAAGAACAAAGACAAACAGCCCGAAGACAAGTATCTCCCACCGAAGAAGCGAAGCAGAAACTGAAGGCTGCACAAGACTGTTTTGAATGCAAAGATTAAGGGGGAAAATGTTGGATATAATCTCTGCAATCAAAACAGAAAAGGACCCAAAGTATATAGTGTAAATATGTGTCATATGTAATTATATTGTCTTGTCCTAAGTATAATAACAGGAAAGTCCGAATAGGTGTGTTGCACAGCGGTTAATAGCAGTTGTGTCAGTCAATGGTTGTGTCTCTTAAAGACACATCGGTCTGTTTAGTATATAAAGGGCTGTACAGTTCCATTTTACAGTTGCAGAACACATATTGTTTATAAAACAAAGTGTTTCTCTCTCTTTCTCTTTACTTTCCCTCCAAAACCACAAACCATACAATCGCATACATATTCTCAGATTAAACCACATCAGAAAACTGCAGAAATCAACATTGGTTCGCTGAAATCTGTTGTGAGTGTTTGTAATATTTAGTATATTGAATACAAGATAAGTTTGGTTTTTGAGATTGATTATTAAAGCTTTTTTAAAGCATGTCTTTTCTAATAATCAAAACTAAAACTAGGCACTTTGGGCTTTTTAGTTTTATCATAAATGAGCTAGTAGATTCTTATATCGAACCAATACAGTTAAACATACAATTGAACTTAATATATGTGATGAACATGCAAACCAATCACAGTATCCCATATTCACCATCCTAATAACCTTCCTTTTATAAATTCTCAAACGGTCCGATAAAGAATTAAAACAACACCCACAAGAACCAAAATCAAGATTATGGCATGTAGAAAGCATCATCAGCATAAACACCCTCAAGATCAAATCTTTCTTTAATAAAACCAAGGACCCATCTACAAATGTCACTACTTTAAACATAAAAAAACACCCACCAAGCAAAAAGCCATAAATAATATCAGGGAGGCATGGTGGGCACAAGCGTACCTGAGATGCACCGATGTTGAAGGGTTTTCAACACCGGCGTTGAGCAGCGGAAACGAAACACCGGGTGACGAACGGATCCCAACCCTCAAACGATGCAAACAACTGACGGTAGTTATTCGCGTGAAGATCTATTATGCGAAAATTTCTCTTTTGTTGATAGCGGGAAATTGTGTAGCGCCAAATAGAGTAGCGGGAAACTAATTTAGGGTTAATTTGGGCTTTTGTACCTGAGATAATAAAATGTTTTAAGAAAAAAATACCTAAGTACATAGTTGAGTGGGTGATTAAGTGGGTCATGTTCGAAACCCATCAAAGCACCAAAATAAAATTCAATTCCATGACAAATTAATATTAAAATATATTAATATAGTTAATTAAAATTTAATGATAAGGATAAGGTTGTAAATGATGCAACAATAGCTCAAGAGCTAATCGGATCGGTCGGTAAAAAGCTTTAACGACCCGAGCCTTAACGAGCCCAAGCCCCAACTCAAGCTTGAAAAATGACTCGTCTGGTTATCAAGCACGACTTCGAGCTTTTCATAAAAAGACCATTTAGGCTCGCAAGCCTAAAGGAGCCCAAACAAATTTTATATGATTATTATTTTATTTATAGTATACATACTATTTAACATTGGCAAGCTAAACTTTACCCGAGCTTTGGCTCGTTTAAACTATCGAAGCAGGTTCGAGCCGAGCTTTTAGCCCCTTTAAAATTGTTCTAAAATTATTTTGAGCCAAGCTCGAGCTCTTAGGTTTTACTTTCGAGCCGAGCTCGAGCTCAAGCTTCATAAAAGCATGATGAGCTGAGCTTGAGCCCAGTCAGGCTTGGGCTCATCTTGACTCGCTTACACCCCTAGATAAGGACAATAACTAATTAACGGAAAATTTGTAAGACCCAATTTTAAATATAACTAGTGGTGTTGACCGGCGCACATTCCGCGCGCGACTTGAGAGATGTTCTAAATTCTGCAGTAGTTGTATAAGTTTATACATGACAATTCAGCTCTTAAAGTTGTTCAATCGGTTAAACACCCACCCCTATTCTTCCTACACTACACCCATCAATCAAATCACAACTTTTCACATTTTCCCCCAAATAGATCCGAACACCACCATAATGAAGGTAATTGTAGTCACAAATGTTGCTTAATTATCGCTTGTTTTCATGCTTGTAGTAAGTTTCAAATTCAAGGATTGTTTTATAGTTTTTTATGGCAAATTTGTAGCAAAATATCAAAATTTATGACACACTTATCATAAAACCTAAGTTTTTATTTACTAAATTATTATTTATTAATATCAACAAATATAATATTTACTGAATAAAAAATTAGACTAGGGATCAAATAAGAAGTATAGTTTAAGTGAGAAGGCTACGAAAGGATGAGGTTCTGACATGTGAAAAAGTTGAAAAGAGTTAGAGAGAGGCATTTAAGTCAATGATAAACCAACGTCTTTTCAATCCTATCTCACTTTATCTATATCTCTTCCCCGTAACCCAAAAACCAACATTCTCCAAAAGCATCACCATAACTAACAACACGATCCCGACCACCACCTACAATCGTCACCATCTTTGCTGAAAAAGGTCTCAAACCAACAACACCATCTCGTCACTTTCACCTTCACCCACCTTTTTTTTATTTTCAAATATGAAACCACCATCCATCGCCACTGCTTCACCACCGGTCTCCACCACAACTAAATTCGCAATCATTAGTTAGAGTTCTTTCTCTGTCCACAATCATTCATCGAAGTCTTATGTGAATTCCATTCATTGGGTTTTTACACTAGCTTAGATTGTTGGCTAAGTTGTGTTTCATTTTAGTTTATGTTTATTTTAGAATTGTGCTTTAATCTCATAGTTGGATGAATTGTGTTTTATATTAAATTTTTGTGAATTGTGTTTTACACTAGGTTAGTCTTGGGTGAATTGTGTTTTATACTATCTTAGTTTATTAGAGAAGTGTGTTTTATCTCATTAGTTCTTTCATATCTGTTTATAACTCAATAAATTTAACTTCGTAAAAAGCTTTTGTTTTAAAACTGTAGGATCGACGAACGGGTCACCCGACAATCACGAGGGTTATATTCAGAGTGCGGAATCCTCTGAATATGTTCTAATAACAGAAACAAACACGAAACAATGATATAAGAGTAATTAACACACACAAATGGGTCAAAAGATTAAAGATTTTATCATTAAACAGAGCACGAGTGTTTACAATGATCAAACAAGACCTTTCAGACCAGGGGAGGGTGTTTGGAGAGTGTGTGTGGCAATAACTAATTATTAGGGCAATGATTGGGCCTATTTATACCCCTTGTACTCGTACAGAGCAGTATAGGCGATTAGGGGATTATCCACCATGTAACATCATGCGATTGGGCCTAATCGCATGATGATTACTAGCAATTGAGGCCTAATCGCATGTAACAACATGCGATTGGCTTGTAATCGCATGAACACTTATCCTAATCGCCTGATGTGACCAAACACTCCCAAAACGCGTATAAACATCTCCAAACACCCCGAAACTCGTCCAAACAACATATATACTAGCCTAGGGACATCATGCACTAACAAAAACACGGTGATAAAACTGAACACATACATTTTATATGAATCACTATCTATATAAAACACAACGAAAAAAAACTAAATATAAAATACGATAATGGGTTAAAAACACAATGAGCTTAGATACCCAGTTTATTGGGTTTTTCATATATCATTATGATACTCATTTTAAAGATAAAAAATGCTCGTTTTTATGGTGTGATTTTAAAAAAAAGAAATATATAACATCACAAGAAAAAGTTATTAACATTCTATTAATGGAGAAATGGAATATAGAGAAAATATTGTGTTGGGTGGACAATAGTGTCCTCAATATTGTAGCCCCTTGTTTTTATGAATGGTTAAGATGTATACTTAACCTTCCTACTATATTCCTATTATATTATAATCCTAAAAAATACGGATATGTGGGAAATTTGTCGCAACTTTTGATACTTTGCGACAAATTTCGCACAAAATCTTTATTTAAAAGAAAAAAGAGAAAACAATTTTTTGTGGCAGAATTGTCGCTAAATATAAGAGTTGCCACACATTTGTCGCAAATCCTTTTCTTATTTACCCATATTATTATGTACTAATTTTAACAAGTAAAGTAATTTTCTGGATAATAAGTATTTGAGAGAAATTTGTCGCAAATATTATTATTTTGTGACAAATTTCCCACAAACCTTATTAAAATTAATATTTGTCGGAAAGTTGTCGCAAAACTTCACAACTTGCAAAACACTTATGACAAAACATCATTTTTTTTATTTATTAATTTATTTTATTTTTTAATATTAGCAAAATAACAACTTAGAATTAAGTTTTGCCAAAAGTTTGTCGCAAACATTATAAAGTTTGCGACAAACTTGCGACAACATTATGTTAGGCGGCTAATTTGTCGGAACATTGTCTAAAATTCATGTGATTTTTTTTGTTGTCGAAAATCCGTCGCAAAATTGTAGCAAAGTTCGAGTTGTGGAAAATTTGTCGAATTTTTTTTAGCAAAATTAGTCATTTTCTAGTAGTGATATATATATATATATATATATATATGGTGAGGTTATGATACAAAGAATGTGTTTTGTAAGAATGGTGAAAAAGAAAAATGGCCATTGGATCAAAGTGATGGAGGGATAAGATTAAAAGAATGGCAATTTGGTAAATTGTGTTATAAGATTATTAAATAAATTAATGATGTGGGGGTAGTAATGTAATAACACATCTTCTTATTAAAAAAAACATTTAATAAAAAAAAATCAACCATATAAAATCCCTTAATTCTTTCTTTCCTCAAAACTGAAAATCAACATTCTCTATCTCCTCTCGTTCTCTTTATCTCTTGCCACTCACAATATTCCATAAAATCAACAGTTTCAATTCCACATTATGAAAAGCGATGGTTGTAATTTTATTCAAGAAAGGATACCATTTAATATTCAATTCAAT
Source organism: Ambrosia x helenae (assembly GCA_030844895.1). Taxonomy (NCBI): domain Eukaryota; kingdom Viridiplantae; phylum Streptophyta; class Magnoliopsida; order Asterales; family Asteraceae; genus Ambrosia; species Ambrosia x helenae. The sequence goes on along the minus strand of CM061224.1, from coordinate 94,111,902 downwards.
AAAGGATATCGAATCTTCATTGAATCACTGTGACTCACAATATTCAACAAAAATGGTTATAATTAGTGTGATTCAGAGATTGAATTCACTGTGTTATATCTACATTGGATAGCTTGAATCCCCTTGTTTGTGTTTTATATATTCTATAAAGTGTGCTTTGCTTTTGTGTTATATATTCTTGTTGCTGATAATTCTTGCTGCTGCTAATCAAAACACATTGATGTGTTCGGTTTTGTAAAAACACAGCAGTGTAATTTTTGAGACTTATGTTTGGTTTTATAGAAACACATTGACGTGTAATTTGTTGCTGCTAGTAAATGACATAACAGTGTAAAACACGTTGTTGATAAATCTTGCCGTTGTAAAACACATAATAACATGCTGCTGATAATTCTTCCTGCTGCTAATGTGCAAAAGCAAAACACATAATTTGATGCAGCCGCTAACGAGACAGTAGTGTAAAACACATATTTTGACGAACCAACGTAAAACACACCACTTTGTGTTGATCAATTCTTTGATAATAATAAATAAACATAAATAAGTAAATCGAATATGTACCTTGTTAGCCAGTAACCACTGATAGGGAATACTTCATGATCTACAGGATGATCGGGTTCCCGTTTAGGGTGTACAGTTATGATGGTTTAAGGAGATCATAGATCTCAGTTTTAGAGAGGAGAGGGAAGTATTAGGGTTTAGAGTATTGGTGTTTCATTTTTTTTTAACCTCTCCTAATAATCTCTATATATACACCCAAGGGGAAACCCTATTTAATGGTTCATTAAGGGTAATTACGTCCATCACATAAAGACCAGTTAAACCAATAGGGGTATTTAGGTCATTGATCATTTATTAGATAAATGATTATAAGGGCCATTTAATTTAGAATATATAAATATATTCTTACATTTTGGTCTGGGTTTCTTGTTTAAGGTCGCAATCTAGACTAGTGCCACGTGTCGTCTTGAGAGTCCTTCTTACCCTTCTCACAATTTCAACCCTTCGTACCAGAAGCCTTATACACACACACACACATACTAGTAGAAAACCCGCGCGATGCGGCGACGATCACAATACACAATGCGGTACTCGTTGGCTAGTAGTTTCTTAGTCGCCACGTGATATATTGTAGTGTTGGTGTTGATCGCTTCTAGTGACGTACAGTTAGTGGCAACAAAAAACAGGTGATGTATAGTGCTGGCGACCAACCGATTTGAAAAAAAAAAAAAACTAAAAAAAAATGAAGAATAACAAAAAAAAGGCAAATTAAAAAAACAAACAACTTAGAATTTGGTATGTTTGTAAAAAAGGTAAAATACTCATTCTATAATTTATTTTGAATAAAATAAACCTGAGTAAATTGGATATTTTTTAGTTTTATGAAAGAGATAATGTAATTTATTTTGTGGGGCGGGTATATATGCAATTAATGAGTAGGAAGAATATGTAATTGCCTCTTATACAAGGGAAAATCACCAAAATAGCCATTGACCAAAGTGGTTTTATCAAAATAGTCACCTCCCATTTCTTGGGAGAGTCCTCACAGGTTCCGAGACCTCTCCAAGAGGCTTCCCATAAGAAACCAATAAGGAAGTGACACATCTATATATATATATATATATATATATATATATATATATATATATATATATTGCAAAAGGATTAATCCTACATGTCAAACTCCTATGCAATCTCTCCTTTGAGAGATGCCACATAGGATGTGATGTGGCAACTTTAAAACCATTAAAAAAAGAAATAAATATGATTTAACCTAATCTATTATAATCTTTAACCTAATCTATTAAATACCTAATCTACTAAATCTAAATATTAAAACTTTATTATTTTATCTCTCGTGTTTCCTCCCATAACTTTTAAACGTTAACATCTTTTATATACGAGATTTTATTAACGTTTAAAAGTTATGGGAGGAAACACGAGAGATAAAATAATAAAGTTTTAATATTTAGATTTAGTAGATTAGGTATTTAATAGATTAGGTTAAAGATTATAATAGATTAGGTTAAATCATATTTATTTCTTTTTTTTAATTGGTTTAAAGTTGCCACATCACATCCTATGTGGCATCTCTCAAAGGAGAGATTGCATAGGAGTTTGACATGTAGGATTAATCCCTTTGCAATATATATATATATATATATATATATATAGATTAACGAGCGTTTTATTATCTTTCCAACGAGTACCATAGTGCTATATAAAAATCGGAGAAAATGACTATTTTTTGTAACCCGACAGGTATTGTGTCGGGTTTGGGATTAGTTTAAAAAAAATGTGGGTTTGGGCTGGGTCTTGGATTAGGTGATACCCAACCCGATTACCCGAAACAACATACCCAAATACTCGAACTACATACCCGATCATATACCCATGAATTTTAACGCATCACATAACCCTTAGACTAATGTGTTCGATATTTCAATAATTAACTTTTTTTTTCTTATTTCATGTTAGTTCTTTTTAGAATGATCGATTACGAACTTCTGAATTCATTTGTAATGGCACTAGATTTATACCCCGGCGCAGAGATTCGTTTTTTTATATTTGAATATGATAACTTATGGCAGAGATTTGTTTAAAATAATAATAATAATAATAATAATATATTTTATTATGTTATATTAGATATTTCAACCCGGGACGCTCCCGGGATAAAAACTAGTGTTTAAAATATAATAAAAAAATAATCACACTTCCACCCCCATTTTTAAAACGGCCATAACTTTTTATACGACATTATTTTTAAAAAAAAAAAATACACCATAAAAACAAGCTTTTCATCCTCTTTCATTTCCATACCATATTGCTATATTTTAAAAAAAAAAATTTGCTGGGTTGATAGTACTTGCGTCTAAATGTAAACACTTGATATTATTACTTGCGTTTAAACATGTCTGAACCAGAACAAGTCTAGTATTAATATCTGTACTTTTAAAAAAAATTTGCTGGGTTGATAGTACTTGCGTCTAAATGTTTAAACACTTGCGTTTAAACATATCTGAACCAGAACAAAGCCTAATTGTTATTGTTGTGATAACTAGACTGGTTTATCAAAAGGGGTGCAGATCTGAGGGTTATTGAAATACTGGCCGGTTACTAACTGTACAAAGGAGATTCTTTTTCTTGGAGAACTGGAAGAAATTCTTGACGCAACACAACCTGCAGAGTTCAAACTTTGCATGGTTCCTCTTTTTCTACAGATTGTACGCTGCATTAATAGCCCAAATTTCCATGTATGTTATCACCCAAACCAGCTATTAATGCATGTGGCTTTGATTTTAGTTACAGCGGTAGGTTTGGTTCATGATGTAGATGCAAAAGTGCGACTAATGCTTCGGATTGAACAACACATATGTTTTGGTAAATATCGTTGGTGCGAAGGAGGATTTCAGAAGGTACGAAGGAGGCTTTTTGTAGGTTCGAAGGAAGATGAAAGGTGCGAAGGAAGAAGACATGGACGAATGTGATTTTAGTTTATTGTAGAACTTGGTTCGACCATTCAGTTTGGGCGAACCTGCACATTCGCACAATCAATATGGGCGAATGTGCAGTCTATAAATAGACAAGTTTGACTTTTGAATGTAACTTTTGGTCATTATTATTCCCTCCACTTTCTGATATTCTCTCTAGTGTTTTGTTTAACTCTTTTAACGTTCATACCTTGTTTGTAATCATATTTCAACGTGTAATCGAGTTATTAATTAATGAAAAGCTTTTGAAAATGATGATCTGTGTGTTTTAATATGTTTGACTATTATTTTGTGATAGTTTTAGGGATTCCGCACCTAAAACTAACTTGTTTGATCATTCTTTGTTGTTAAACGATCCTTTCACGCACATACAAAGTGGTATCAGAGCCATTCTGGATCAAACAACCACAAATTAATAGTTTCTCAGTTGATTTGGACCCAATTTTGGTCAAAAAGTTTCTGTTTTCAATGAACAAACTGATGTGATAAGATTTTGATTGATTACAACTTGATTTTGAGGTTAAATTGGATAATTCTCTTCATTAAAGTTGTTCCAAATCAATTCCGATTCAAAACCTGATTTAGATCATCAAAATCCATCAACATTTGATAAACATGATCAAAATTAACGGATTTTCAAAGAATAACCGTTTTTGAAATCTCAGGGGTCGAAAGAGAGAATTTGGTCGAAAATGGAATTTCTTTGGGTCGAACGAGGGATTTTGTGGTCGAAGGAGGTGTTATAGTGGTCGAAAGTAGACTTTGATTGCTTATTTTATTCATTCGCCCAGTTGTATCACCTTCGTCTGATCGAACGGTCGAAGGAGCAGGAGAACGGTCGAAAGAGAGGAGAAAGCGGTCGAAGGAGATTTTGTTATTTCAGTCCACATTCGTATCAATCAAAACGGTCGAAGGAGAACATTATTTCTCATTCGCACGTTCGACTGTACGAAGGAGCATCCACTGATGCTTCAACATCGAATGTGGGTAATGATCTGGTTTCTACAGAGAATTTGACAACTCAAACGGGAGTACAAGTACCTGATTATCCGGAATCTCGGATACATCGGATACACCCGCTTGAACAGGTTATTGGTGATCCTGGTAGCCGTGTGATGACAAGAGGGCAGCTGAGAAATGCTCAAGCACCAGAAAATATTGGCAACCTTGCTTTATATGCCAAAATACAGAAATCTGGTTTTCAAAATGACTGGTCGTTTGCTTGTTATGTTTCGCAGGTCGAGCCGCGAACTTACAAGGATGCTCTTTTGGATGATGCCTGGGTGGAAGCAATGCAGGAGGAGTTATTACAATTCCAGAAACTTGGTGTGTGGACACTGACAGATCTGCCCCTGGAAGAAAGAAAATTGGAACCAAATGGGTGTTTAAGTGCAAGAAGGATGATAGAGGAGTCATAGTGCGAAACAAAGCTCGTTTGGTCGTTCAAGGTTTTCATCAGGTTGAAGGAATCGACTACAATGAAATCTATGCACCGGTTGCACGTTTGGAAGCAATTCGAATGTTCCTAGCGTTTGCATCATGGAAGAAATTTAAGGTGTATCAGATGGATGTAAAGAGCGCTTTTCTTTACGGTGTGGTCAAAGAGGAAGTTTACGTAGGTCAACCGCCAGGCTTTGAGGACCCTATTCACCGGGATAAGGTTTATGTGTTAAACAAAGCTCTCTACGGGTTGCACCAGGCTCCGAGACAATGGTATGAGGAGCTGAGCACGTATCTTCTCTCGAAAGGATTCAAACGCGGACTGGTAGACTGCACACTGTTCACGAAACGAGCAGGAGATGATTTGCTTCTTGTACAAATTTATGTTGATGATATTATTTTCGGGTCAACTAACGAACTTCTGTGCAGGGAATTTGAACAAGTTATGCAGGAAAAGTTCGAAATGAGCGCAATGGGAGAAATGCAGTTTTTCCTAGGCTTGCAGGTGGAGCAAAGACCAACGGGGATCTTTATTCACCAGACAAAATACGTTTCTGAAGTCTTGAGCCGATTCCAGATGGATGATTCGAAGCCGATGGATACCCGATACAGCCCAATCACGGGATTGGAGTTTACCTTAAGGGGGAGCTGACTGATCCATTTACATACAGAGCAATCGTCGGATCTCTGATGTATCTCACAGCGTCAAGACCTGATATAATGTTTGCGACATGTCTTTGTGCGCGATATCAATCGAAGCCGAAACAGAGTTATCTTGCAGCTGTCAAGCGTATCCTTAGATATCTGAAGGGTTGTCCATCGAAAGGACTGTGGTACCCTCATGATGATAATTTTGACCTAATCGCTTTTAGTGATGCAGATTGGGGCGGCTTGACAAAGACAGCAAATCCACAACGGCTGGATGTCAGTTTATGGGGAGCAGGCTCGTGACCTGGCAATGCAAGAAACAAACCGCAGTTGCACTATCCACATGTGAAGCAGAATACGTTTCAGCATCGAGCTGCTGCTCACAGGTTCTTTGGATCCAACAGCAGATGGTGGATTACGGTTTGCAATTTCTTAAAACCCCTATTTACTGTGATAATGAGGCCGCAATCGCATTAACAAAATACTTAGTAAATCACTCAAAGGCTAAACATATCCGGATTAAATATCATTTTATCCGTGATTGTTATGCTAAAGAGTTGATCGATATGGTCAAAATCCACACTGATTACCAACGCGCGGATCTTTTTACCAAAGCTTTTGACAAATCCAGATTTGATTATCTTTTAAAAGCTAATGGTATTAAAGAAAAACAGGACTGATCACCACCTCAGTCTATCACCTTTTAGTTTAAATTTTTACTGTTTTTCAGAAAAATTTCGAAAAAACCAAAAACATTGAAAAATTTCAAAATCCATAAAAATTAGAAAATTTCTTTGCTGACTGCTATATCTTCTTCCCTTAGATTAATGCCGTCAGATTTCTGTGAACAAACGATATCTGGGCAGTCACATATTTGAAATGCTTTAGCTTATCCTTGGGAACAGTAAATTCGAAAATCTATAAAAATCAGAAAATTCTAAAATGATTTCCTGGAGTATAAAGGGAAATGATAGTACATCAGTGGGGATCTGAGACATTCTAAGTAATGTACTTCTATATAGGGTGTGTGTCTGAGTCTGTGCGATGTGCTGATAGGCTTCGTAGACCTATTACTGCGTGCCTAATACATACATATCAAACGAATTGATGTGTGGATGAACTCTTCATGGGCATATGGTCTTAGTACCGTAATTTCGTTTGATAGGGTATCTGTACAAAACTCGGAGGTTTAGGGTCGTTATGTTATTAGTTGTCTCGGGATAGCCTCTCTGATCTTCTGCTGTAAGTCATTACGGACCTAGATCAGACAAGGTGTCTTTATAAAAGAGCTATATGCCAAATCCTAAAGTTACCGAATTGAGGAACTTTCCATGTTATATGATAATCAAAGATTATCTATTACATCGTATTAATCATTGATGCAAATCATGATTAATATCAGTCCTCAACCTGGTATAGTGCATAAGTTACTTTGCTGCATTAATTTGCTGACCTGTATACCTCTATGCATTATATCTTGTATAATTACAGACGACGAAAGCATAATCACGCTTTACAATGAGTCTTTGTGCATTTACTTCTTGATACGGGAGTATGTCGTGTGCGTGGGAACCACAGACAATTGCGTTTATACTATAAATATTAGTATCAGTTTAAAGTACTGCACAAAAGTCTGCATGTGAGTTTATGTGGATCACAATATCAGCAATTGCCAGATCACACATTGTCTTTAATGATAATAATTCAATAGATCAACGGTGTGATCAGATTTCTCAAATTACTGATATGATCCCTTTACCGGAAATCCCAAAAACATTTACAGTTTTTCATTTACATTTTTGCATTTTATTTTCTCGTCAAAAATTACAAAACTCAAAAATATTTTAGGTGTGTTTTAGCATAAACTTTAGAAAATCCAAAAAGATTTTTCATTTTCATCTTATTTTTTATAACTGATGGTGGTTGATGTCGATTTTCTAACACTTGGTACACCATTTGAGCTTTGTAACTTTTAAAATGTGAAAACATGTTTGTTGGATGCTTAAAAGTTGGAAAATGATTAACCGGATTCTCAACTGGTATCAGAGCCGTGGTACCGATTTGAACGATCTAACAGTCGTTTGAATTAATCACAGCTCGTTTTCCTGTTTTCAGACATTAAAATCAGATTTTGAATGAAAGGTTGAAACCCTAGAAACCCTAGATTCTTAATTGAACCCGAAATCATGTGATTTCTCCATGTTTTTTGTGAATTCGAGGGTTAGGTTTTCATTTCCGCACCTTTCTGAACAAGTTTCATCATCAAATTCGAAGAATTAGAGTGTTTATGGGCTGATTTGCAGAAAATATTGAAGAAGAACACGTTTGTTCTGCACATTCGCACCTTTCAGAAAAACGGGTGGGCGAATGTGGAATTCACCTGGGCGAATGTAGGATTTGAGGGACGAACGTGGAATGTAAATGGACGAATGTAGAACTTTTAGGGCGAAAGTGAGAATTTTCTACATTCGTACCTCACTACTGGGCGAATGTGAAATTTCAACCAATCATGGTACATTCGACCTTTCTAAACGGTCGAACGTAACTTTATTTTCACCTTCGCCCCTTCTACATAGAGGATGAAAAATTGGTATTTTAAGGGGTAAAAATTTCGAAAAAGGAAATTTTTGAAGATTTTTGGGAGAATGGTGATGATGTCTTCACAAATTGTTGAAGAAATGATGATGATGAAACGTATTATTGTGGGGTAGTCATGAGAATCAACATTATGAAAATCAGATTCAAATGACTATTATGGACCAGAAAATAGACAGATTTTATTCCGCATGATGAGAACAGTCAACCCAGTTCCTGTGTGTTTGAAGGAACTTGTTCTAAAAGAGTTGTTATGAAGAAGGAAATCAAGTTTGAGATTTCAATGTTCTGAAAGTAATGAGGTATCCTAGTAGGAGTCATGTGGCACGTAGGTTCAACGAAAGTTTCAAGATCACAGTCCTGAAGAATTTCAAGAGCTATTGGTAGATATTGTTGGCCCCGCCGAAAAATTCAGTTTCTGAAGCATTTCAAGTCCTCAATAAGTATTGGTAGTTCCCGCGGAAAACTTCTGATTGCTTGATCCACTCGTCTACGGCTTGTATTCTGTCGAACAGATGAAGTTACTCAAGAACATGATTGATTTATCATACGAGATCTCAGAGAAACTTGGTGAAGCATCAATCAAGGGGGAGATATCATCCCAGATTTCTTGTCTTCACTCTCAGCAATCACATCCTCATTCACTTCCTCAATTTTCAACTCCGACACTTTTTCAATTACAACCTCCTCCTCAATCTCCTCATTTTCATCCAAACTCATCTGCTGTGCCACACAGGCCACGTTGCCGGCGGTAATCTCTTCCACCCCAATTGCATACCCGTCCAATCAAAACCTTCATCCTTCTTTGTATGTGTTGATGTAACAATGTGTCTGATACTTCAACAATAACTGACTGAAGATGCTAGGTGTGTTTAGGATTCGCCAGCAACGTCAAGGGGGAGATTGTTGATGCACTTTCTGTGGACGTCACTGTCGAATAGACTAGGGTTGAGTCTTGTATTGTATTACATGAGATTGTGGTGATCCATAAGGGCATTTTATGGATCTGATGCATTTGTAAAGATATAGGACAATACACAAAGTTCAGGTTCGACCCAAGGTAAAGGGCGAATGTGGAAACATTCCACATTCGACCTATACAATGGGGCGAAGGTGAACTTTGGTCCACATTCGACCTTTACAAAGGGGCGAAGGTGGAATTTGGTGTTGGACTATAAATAGCAATCTCATGTGTTGGTTTTCATTTGTAGATTTGAGTTTGTGCTTTGTATGCTCTCAAGGGGGAGGTCATGCCCGACCTCCCCCGGCCCCGAGATAGATGTTTATCCTACTGATGACAGTGTCTGTAACCGTTTCTGAATTAATATGAATATGTGATGACTTTGTTATCGTATATTTCTGTCTCGTCTCGAATCTCCCGTCTAAAACCGAGTTGTTTTCGCTTAATCGATCCATGAATTCGGTTTTTAACCGATTCTCACATGATCTTGATCGGTCACTACTACATGTTGCGTGTTTTTGTGTTACCCTTGAAACCGTTGGATAAAATGAAAATAATACAATGTGCATGATTGATAACCTCCAAAATGCTAGAAATTAGCCATGTCAGATTGATAAAACCAGTCTATTTATCACAACAATAACAATTAGGCTTGTTTCTGGTTCAGATATGTTTAAACGTAAGTGTTTAAACATTTAGATGCAAGTACTATCAACCCGACAATTTTTTTTTAAAGTACAGATATTAATACTCGACTTGTTCTGGTTCAGACATGTTTAAAACGCAAGTAATAATATCAAGTGTTTACATTTAGACGCAAGTACTATCAACCCAGCAAATTTTATTTTTTTTAAAAGTATAGCAATATGGTATGGAAATGAAAGAGGATGAAAAACTTGTTTTTTAAATAATGTCGTATAAAAAAGTTATGGCCATTTAAAAAATGGAGGTGGAAGTGTGATTATTTTTTTATTATATTTTAAACATGTGTCACTTCCTTATTGGTTTCTTATGGGAAGTCTCTTGGAGAGGTCTCGGAACCTGTGAGGACTCTCCCTAGAAATGGGAGGTGGATATTTTGGTAAAACCACTTTGGTCAATGGCTATTTTGATGATTTTCCCCTTATATAAACTTGCCCCTCATAACAATATTATTTATCTTAAGTGTGTTGTAATTAAGTTCTACTTGAATAGGACATGTTCATAACTTTTTCTGTATGTCAAAATGAAATTAAGATTATACGATATAAGTTTTTTTTTCATACACAAGCATGATAAAGATTTTCTTGCAAATCAGAACTATTACACTTATCTCTAATACTTTGATTTTGTTGGTTTCGCGATATAGATACATAACGAAGATGGCGTTGGAATGGGTAGTATACTTGTCACGCATACAATGGCTTGCCTCATGATACCAAATATGATTCCTACTTTTTCATCGATTTCAACATCATATTGCTCATAAATCAAGCACAAAATAAACAAAAATGCCAACCGGTGACAAGGCGTCAAGCCAAAGTCAAATGAAAAAAGAAATCATAAAAACAATAGAATTGACATATACACAAATAGAAAGTTGGTTAAAAATGAAAGATGAACGTGTGAAACGGGTCGAAGATCGGGTCCTCTCACCATTATCATATGCTATTGGTTCACGACACTATGAATGTGCTTGAACAAAGCTTTCAATGATGTTGCATGTGTATCATAATTTATTAATAATACAAAACTCTGATGCTCCAATATCATAACTAATTAATTATCATTCAAGTACGTTATACATCTTATCACCACAATGACATAAATCCATGTGTGGAGTAGCAACATTAATTTCATGTCTTCTAAGAAATATATTCATTTTCTTTAAAAAAAAAAGACTTAACAAAAAATGTAAGCTTCGTCAATCAAGATTTATAAATTATAATTCTTCCATAAATTCATGGTATTCACACACAAGCTTCTTGAATCCCTCCTTCCACAAAAGCTGCAGATGAGTCAACATGTTACACAATCATAAGAATTTATGTTTCACCATGTGACTAAATGTAAGAAATACATAACACACTTAATGCTCACTTTGTCGGACTAAACTGCATACCAGACGATTGAAAGTGGTGGAATGAAAGTGGTTAAAGGTACTAAGCAATCAAAACTAAAATACCACAGGATTAAGTTTCATGATTTCTACATTGTCTGGTGCAAACCTTATCCATAGCCAAAAAGTATCACTCTTATAGCTGAATGCAAAAGAGCCTTGTGAACTTTCAATAAATGGTTTGGCCCTCTTTCGCTCTTGAAGCACTGCCACTAATGTAAGAAATATGTCACATGAACTTACTCTCCTAGTGAAGACACATTGAAGTAAGTTCCAAAATGACACTTCACTGTCGCATCATTATGAGCATACTGTCTTTTCAAGGATGGATCCGACAACAATAAAGTAGGAGGTATAACTACCTTAATTAGGTGGCTCTGATTTTACCAAAATAGTGATGAGTGAGAAATAGGGAAAGAAAGAGGTTTTTAAATTTCAACCAAACAAAACAAAACAAATAAAGGGGTTTGATTTCATCAAAACTAAAAAGGGTTCAGAATTTTTACCAAAGTGGGTATACCTTTTTAGGATCAATAAGTTCGGGTCAAAATCTTTATTTTTTTTGTTTATTTTTTTGACAAATGGGTAAAATCTTTATCTAAAAGTTGATTTTGGCTGAATGATTTTTCTGCATTCAAGAGTGATTACATAATACAATTGGTTACAGAGAGATAAAGCTAAGAGCTAATTTACAAGAAGCTAGAGCTAGTTTACAGGAACTGAATGCTAGAGCTAGACTATCACAAAAACCTTTGACTAATAAAATTCAAATACTTTTGAAAATGTAAATTAAAATATGTGTAAATGTTATTCCCGTTTATTTTGCATGACCTTCATGGATGACTTAATACTTTATACAATATTGTATAAAAAAAAAAAAAAACTTGCAATTTAATTTTATGTATACGAATCCTCCATTTCTACACATTTTGTATATAATTCTTTTGGGTCATAAGAATGATACTCAAGGATCAAAACATCATAAGTAACAACACTGTCAGACTTAAAACATAAAAAACAGTCATCAAAAGACAACAGACAATAGACTTCGAGCCACGAATATTGTCTAAACAAAACTGAATTTGAAATACCATATGAAAAGAACTGATTATCGTATGTCAATTAAAGCACATAAATACGAACAATAGAAGAATATAATCGAAGGAATCAATCTGGCTGGTGAATAATACCTCGTCGTATTCAATCTTTTTAGCATTTGGTTGCTTCGTTGGCTTTGTAAGCTATAAGCAGCCACCATCTTATCCAAAGACATTACCGTATGGATCTCCACTGTTTGTAGTCAACCCAGTTACCGAATGCCACTACCATAGCTTTTGTAAACCTTAAACTCACCAAACATCTTCCATCAATCATTTGAATCAGGTAACACATTCAGAATAACAGGTTAGAGGCAGGTTAGATCTTACCAGTGGTCATCAGAAAACCAAGCTCGTGATCTTCCTGTAGAAGTTGCTTGAAACCTCGTCATCGTCTTTGACAACCTTAATCTCCGCTCTCAGATTGCAAGTGAAAGGATTAAGAACCACATCCACCTCACCACCACCACCACAATCAGCACCACCGCCATCATTACCATCGACACCACCATCTGAATGATATTTGTTTAAAGTGCCCAGTTTTGATACTAAACAAAAGTTAAAGGTTCAGATTATATGCAATACATGAACACCCTAGGCATAAAATGAAGTTATCACCAACATATTATGAAGCTTACAATCTATCCCAATAAATTATAAAGTTATAAAACGGAGTAAAAGAGTGTACATCTATCACCAGCATGAATATTAAAACTGAATAAGAGCATAGAAAATTAAACTGTAACAAAGTTACTAACCAATATAGTACTTTAGGCTTAAAGAGTTACCTGCAACAATGCATTGACTTCATGGATGCTTTCTAAAGAGTCCTTCAGGACGTAGTCAACCAGGTTTGACAGACTGTTTTGGATATACTGTAGTAAATTACAAGTTACAAGTTAACTATATCATTAAAATCTAACATCGTGATAAAAAATAGTTTGAAGAAACAAACATATGAGGCATATTAATGAAAAAAAAACTCATAATAAAGCAAACAATTGTTACAACTGCAAGGCAGTTCTTTTCAGGTCCAGTTTGAACAACCACCACCAAGTATTTGTCTCTGCCGCTTGCGGCGGAACCCTAGCTGCCGTCACCACCAGATCTGCTGATCCGGTAGCTCCATTCGTGGGTGTAGTCTCTGGGAGACTTTCCCCTCCAAAGAGAACCTCTCGGCCACCCACATTTATAAGCAAATATCAAATTTGTCTCAAAAATAAATCTAAACCTCAATTTCATTAAAATATGTAGTGTGAGGTATTAACCATACCTGATTCTCAGAAGACCTTGTTGAACTAACTATCGTTGAAACTCCATGGGAGCCTAGACCGACTCCTACCGCCAATAAAAATCCACCATCATAACTCCAATGCCAAATCTGTGACCACCACCATTTATTCCTCCTCGTTCTCAACTGATTTATGTGGTTCATCGTTGGCCCTCGTCGGTTTGCATTTCATAGTCGCCAAAGAAAGGATGTGAAGAGGAAGCTTCTCTCTCATTATCTTGATGTTCTTGAATCGAGAGAGAGAGAGAGAGAGAGAGAGAGAGAGAGAGAGAGAGAGAGAGAGAAGGGGCGGATAATGAGATTTGATGAATGAAAACCCTAATATGTGTATCAGTGTTTTTTTTCATAGGCTTAGGCTTGCACATGATGCATCTAAGCTTGCACTTAAGAGTTTTATGCATTGGATGATTGTACAACAAGTTTTCAAGGCTTGTAAAGTGGCAAATGACCATTTCTGCCTTTCCTATATGCTTATTAATATAGTAAGTATAGATATATCCCAAAACAAGGATTATATTGATGATTGATCTGATTATAAAAAGAATCAAAGTGATGGTTTAGTTTGTGCCATATAACCAGGGTTGGTCTTCGGTTCGGTATAACAACAATCGAATAATCCTTCTATTGTTGGTTTATTTGATTAAAATAGTTTTCAAAGATTTAGGATAGGACCATGGAACAGTTGTTCGTTGAGAGTTTTTAATCGACAGTCCGATGGATAAAAATATTCTTGATAGAAAGCAATATATAGACAGACATACACTGATCAATTGATAAGTTAACATAAGGTTTTTACAAATGAGTGTATCCATGTATTTACAGCATAGGTTCAAAATTAAGAAGCACAACTGCCTAAAATAAGGCTTATGCGTGGCGTTTTATTACGGTGGTTGTATGGTGGTGGAACGATGGTGATAGGGCGGTGATGCGTGTTAAGTCGGTTGGAGAAGAAAAAGAAGAGTAGTTAGAAAGGAACACAGAGAATAAGCTTCACAACAAATTAATTATTATTATCCATAAACAACCCTATTTAACAACTCACACAACTAACTGATAACTACCTTATTTCTAACTTGACACTATTGACCCTCTTATTATGACTTATTACATTTAAGACTCCTCAACTATTCAACACATATCAAAGGCTAAAACAATAAGAAAACTAGTTACATAAAAACTCAGGTTAAAACATAGTTATGCTAATAGTTCCAACAACAAAATGCTTGGCAATGATTCGTTGGTGATTTATTTATCCACACTATGTTTGCTAATGGTGACTTGTCTTACAGTGGGGGAGCCCCGTTAGATATGTCACTCGATGAAAGCCCTCTGTATTTTAGTAGGAGGTATTGTAGAGGTTTCTCGAAGATGGAGCCATGTTTATCGTTTTTGTCAAAAATGGTAGCTCCATATGTGCGAACGATCATTTCAAATAGGAGAGGAAACTCAAGTGCGGAGAAGAGAACAATAGGAAGACTAGATAGAAGGAGAAAAGGCATGGATACTGACGATAGCGTGTTATCGAGCATAAGAAACATTGCAGCAGCAAAAGAAATCATCATGGTAACTATAGAGAAGAAAAGGCATGCAATTCCAATGATCAATTTGGTGGGCAAGGAAACTAGAAAATCCTCCTCCGCATATCGTGCAGTGAGAATTCCTAAGAACATCAAGATAGAAGTTGATGATGTGAAGAGAGCGAGTCCATTTGATATGATAAATATTATGAACGCCTTTTCTTCAATTTTGTTGGTGCTTAACATTACGGGATGGCCAGTTTTCTCATCATTCCCACCGGGTACAGTGAAGGCAGTTGCGAACATGACCGCAGCAATAAGAGTTGCTACAACCATACATGATCCTGCAGTGTTCTTCATCCATTTTTTACCTTCTTTTACTAGATCTTTGTGTTCTTCACTGAATAACGTGTGAGGCTTTCTATGGCTTTCGTTCAGATGATCTTTGTAGTTTGGTTGAACTAACCTTTCCACCTCCTAAAATGTTAGTTGAATAAAGTTAATTTCACATTTACATTTCCAAAAGATACCAAAATGAGCCAAGAGACAAATTTTGTTTTACCTTGTACCACTGTAGTTCCCTCTGCATTTGTAACGCGGCTCCTGAAATATGCTCAAGATGATCCGGAGGAGAGAGCTTAGCTGCAAGATGTAGAAAATTATTCTTAAATATATCATACCGACTAGCCACTATGCTTTTCTTTGTTCCCAATCTATAAAAAAGACTGAATATTTTTTCTTGGCGTAGAATAATTGCATGTGAAAAGATTGATCTTCCTCTTTTGTCTTCCCTCCATATGATGTCTGGATTGTATTTTAGTAGTTCCTCAACGAATTCAACTATTCCATACTTAATTGCAGTGTGCACTGCTTTGTCTATTTCCATTTCATCAAGCTTTGAGTTACTCACGCCTTGTGTTTCCTTGCAAATGCGGACAAGGAGGTTACTTGCTTCATCATTTACTAACTTCTTGTCATGCAAATCCTTGATAACGGGTACTGCAAGTAAAATTAAAAACACATATTTACATAGAATCACTTTCTTTAATACACAATTTCAAGAAGGAGTATTGGATTTAAATAACCTTAACTATTAGTGATTGGTCGCCACCAGTCCCAACTAATAAAATGTGGGATGGCGGTGCCATATTTTAACATATTCGCCACCAACGGATTATGACTTATAGAATACTAACTGATTATATGAACGTAACACATTTTTTTAGTAATAGTCCGTTGGTGGTCTATATGTTAAAAGGTGGGACCACCAATATATATTCCGTTAGTTGAATTGGTGGCAGCCAATTACTAATAGTTGAGAATATGTAAATACAACAATCCTTTCAAGAAGAGAAGTGTAGTCGTCCAGAACTATGGCCTGCATACCGAAAAACTGTAGCAAGATCCAACCTAGCCGACGTAGTAAGCTAGGACAACTGATGACTTCTTGTTCATTAATAGAAATATCAATTACGTATTGAGACCCATTTGTTCCTCCAGTGATTTCGTGTTGAGAGCTATTTGTTCCCTTGGTTCCTTTGGTGTCAACATCCGTGGTGGATATCTGCACATGCCTGTTTGGAATGTATAGAGGCATCAATGTAGTTAATCCACACAACATCCAAAATAAGGTCAAGTTATAAATAGTAATCACCTAGGACCTTTACCTGCGTGCCTGAGGTTTTTATGCCACAAAAACATAGATTAGGACAAGTCGTTTTTTTTTTCTTCATTTTTTTTATAAAAATAACAATGGAAAACGAGTCTATAACAAAAAGGTTACAACTTACTAGGATGTGTAACCTCTTAGAAGGTCTCCACTAAGGTAACAAAAAACAAATCTGCAAGTTCCTGGATGGGTAGCCCGTCAGGGGGCAAAACGATCAATATTGGTAGGACGAGTTGTCATTTGTTATAGTGAGTTCCTACATGTGTAACCCATTGGGGGGTAAAGCAAACAATATTTTGGTACAATTTACTTAGGTTCTCACAGGCCAGGGCCTAGGTCGTGTACCAATAAGGATTTGGGGCAACCTAAATGGTTGGTAGAGATGTGAGTTCGACATCGGTTGACCAAGAGAATGAAGCCTTCCTTATAAATGGGTGGAAGCATTCTCCACCAGGATGCATTTTGTCTGGCAGAGTAATTTGTCTAGTGAAACCAAAACCACGCGTTTTAGATGTGCAACATGTTAGGATTCGATCTCTCAAACACAAACGAAATTCAAGAGAAAAATAAAACAAAGATAAACACACAAGATTTACATGGTTCGATCGCCTGACCTACATCCACGGGCTGCAACCAATATAGTTTTACTGTTGCTTTCTGCCATACTCGTTTTGATTACAAGTACAATAATTAGAATATATAGAGATCAACTTGGAGTTTAGTAATTAATCCCCAAGAGAAATAATTATGGGCTAATTAAAACAAAAACAGGCTAAGTATTCAATTTAGTTAATCTGCCACTTAATTGTCTTCTAATCTGAGCCCAAATCGAGGCTCCACAAAAACCAACAATCTCCTACTTAGAGGCTTGATAACTTATAAATTGCGATCCGTTGTGAACTTGTACCTCTTGTAATCTTTCCTATCTTTCTGGTTGCAGCGGCCTTCTCATCAATTAACGTGAAGGCCCCTGCCCCTTGAAGCTCCCTAGAGCTCCAACGCTTAGTTATGGCTATGTTTGCCAGTGACTTGTTCAGTGTCTCTACTGGCTCCCACTAACATGAATTGTCGGATCCTGAAACACTCTAAGAATAAACACTCGCCTAATTTAGAAAGTTATCCACTAGAGAGATTTTATTAATCGAAACATTGGTTCTCCTAACGTAGTGTCATCTAGGAACTCTGACTGAAGCACAACCTGTGCTCCCACTACAATGAAAACCTCTAACTGATCTACTTGAACCTTTCCTTGCTTATTTATCCTGAACCTGACACACGACTTTTGGTTTCTCACTTACCAAGACAGCCTTTTCTCCCACGAGATCTGTGAACCCGACATTGTTTCTCTTTGAACTAGGAGGTCAATCCCTTAGATGATAAACTAACCATGTAAAGGAAACCTCGCTTTCTTTCTCGAGCTATGACAAGATTTCCTTTAATAACTTTCCACTGTCCATTCCCGAATTTAACCTCATGTCTTTGTTCATCCAACTGCCCAACGAAAGTGAACTGTTTCCTTAAGCTTGGAATCACCCGACCTCCTTCAAAGTCCATGAACTCGCTTGAGTAACTATGTCCATATCACTCTTGCCCTTAACATCAAGAATATCATTGTTCGCCAGTGTGACACCTGGCAAATTCGGGTTAACAACGTTGTCTAGATGAAAGTCTACCTTAGCGAGTCACGCGTATATTGTACTTAACTGGGTTAGTTAGGTCGGGTTATGGTTCGGGAACTACTGGTTAGTCTAGAAGATCATTGGATGTTGGTCTAGAGGTTCGTTAGATGTCAGTCCTTAACCAAGTGTCCAAACGGTGACGATTTGTAGGATCGTCAGAGCATACGGAACGTACGAGTCTCGAGTCCCGGGAATTGGTGAACGAGTGTAAATATGTGTATTTACTTGTGTTATGTGTTTACAATCATTATATGACTTGTCGGTATGTTAATATGTGTTAACATACGTTAAAACGGGGTTTAACGCGCAAAACGCACCAAACCAGCCCCTATAGGCGATTAGGGAGGCCTAATCGCCTATAAGGGAGGCGAGTGGGCATCATTAGGGGCGATTAGGCCCCCAATCGTGTGTTAGTTTGGGCGATTAGGCCCAATCACATGTACTTCATGCGATTAGCAGCCCTAATCGCATGAACTGCTGCACAATCGCGTGTAACGTGCTGGAACGACTAGAAACGCCTATAAATAGAACACTTAACCTCCTAAACTCCCTAATATCAACCCTAGTCGTCCCATAACCGCCCCACACACCTAAACAACCTCTGGAAGGCGATTTTGATCAAAAACACAAGGTTTCAAGGTCTAACCATCAATCTTTTACAATTCTAAGGTTTGATTCTTATCCATAACACTTTGTAAATGTTTTTAATCAATCCCTAATGGTCCAGACCTGTTCATAAACAAAAAGGCTTTCTGAAAATCGTCAATAAAGGTTGTTAATCGGATTATAACTAATTAACATGCGTTATGGGTATGTATGATTAGAAAGATAGGATTTTTATGGATCTTGATGATGTTTTGATGTGTTATCATGCTAGGTCAGAGGTAATATTGTTAGTATGATGATAGGAACCTCAGTAATCGGATAATAGGGTTATGCTTACATGCGTTAATTGATGTTGCATGCTATGTGTATAGTGTTTGGATTGATTTGGTTGCATGCGGGACTGATAATACGAGGTTGAACGAAGGGTTTTGGGTTAAACATGTTTAGGATAGTGTTTGGGATGATATTGGGTAGTTACACACGTTCTGGATCTGATCTGGGGTGTTAAACGCGCGAAAAACCGGAACAGCATGGTTACAGGCGATTAGCAAGGCTAATCGCCTATAATTCATGAGATTGGGGAGCTAATCGCCAATAATGGCATGTGATTAGCCCCAATCGCATATAATGTCACGTGATTAGCCCCAATCGCATATAATGTCACGTGATTAGCCCCAATCGCATATAATGTCACGTGATTAGCCCCAATTGCATGTAAGTTCACGTGATTAGCCCTAATTGCTAATAATAACATGTGGTATAGCCCCAATCGCCTATAATAGAGGCGATTAGGATTCCTAATTGCTAGTTGACCAACCTAAATGCTAGTTGACTTTTCCTAATCGCGTGTACTGCTGCTGTAAGTATAAATTAGCATTCCGAGACCCGATTTCACATGTAGAAACATGCTAGGAACCCAGTAACATGTCTAATAACTTGGTAACATATATTTGGATGTAATTCGGTGATACGTGAACTATGTGCTATAACTTGTTGAGTGTGTTAACGTATGTTAAGTGTAGTTACGTTAATGTATGTTTTGGAGCGTAAACATAACACGGGAGTCTCGGGTCACCAATGGGATGTCGAGTCTTGTCAATTGGGTCAGTTAAACAGTCACGGTGTTTTCAAACGAATTTGGTTATGGTCTGGACATCTAGGGACTAATTAACCTGCGGGTTATTAGTCTAAGTACTTGTAACTGTCGTATGTTAGGTCGCCACTGTACGGGACTAACATAGCAGCTGAGTTTACTCGGGATTAGGAGTAAAGCAACTTAAGGTGAGTTTACGGCCCCTCTTTTAAACTGGTTTTATACTTTCGGGGGAGAAAACATGTGTTAAAACGATTGTTTGGTAAATTCTGTCATACTATGGGTTCTAACGTATACTACACGATCTTTGGAAGTCCCGGGGGGAACCATGAATGTGCGGGTTTGCACAACGGGGAAATGTGAATAGCGCTATTGGGAGTGACCAACCCCGCTCGTCGGCTTGGAGGGCCGGGCGAGTGCATATTGTCTCAAACAGGAACAACAGGAACATTTGGAACTATTCGGGCACAAAACTGGTATACGTGTTAGTAATGGTTTTCCAATCGTGGTAGTAGCAAAACGTACGCCTAGCTAGCGTATACTGGTTTTCTATTTGTTATAGTATGGACAGGTGAACTTGGTACTTGAACTGCAAACCTGTAAACTCACCAGCATTTTTGTGCTGACGTAAACTTTTACATGTTTTCTCAGGTCGCTAAGGTAGCACAGGGGAACTAGGGCGCACGCGTCTGCACGGCGTCTAGATAGAGTTGCATTATTTCACAAACATTGAACTTGGTTTATTCATGTTGAACTTTGTTTTGAATAAGCTTCCGCTGTAAACGGGATTTTAAAACTATGTTTTGGTATTGCATTAATTACATTTAGACTTGTTTATTGTGATCGTTGGTTTGGATCCTGGTTTGTCATGCGCCTCGCGGTAAAACTCCGCAAGTGGATTTTGAGGGTGTGACAGATTGGTATCAGAGCCAATGGTTATAGTGAACTAGGACTGCATGTAGAGTCTAGTCTATAGCCGAGTCGCACACACTAGACGATCACATGGTACTAAACGTTATAGTGGGTTACGTTATGGTCTTGTCGGGGTGTCTCTAAATCGTTGGTATTTCTACGTTACATCATCCGTTCTATCTTAGGTCGGGTTACTTGTTTTCTAGGCAGTGTGGTCTATTGGGGTAACTCGTGTGCTCTTGAGATTTGTCCAAGGCTCGGACATCTCCCTTTCGTATTCCAATAGAAGCACTTGTCATGAACTACCGTAGTATTACGGTGTGTAGCTAAGAGTCTATGTTCGGTGATTTGAACTTTGAACTAGGAGAACACTTGGAGGACCATGTAGAGCGTTTTATCATTTTGGGTGCACACAAAATCATAAAACGAAATGCATGGAAGCACTAGTGAGCTCTGAGTTTGAAGGGATAGTCCTGGATTGGATCTGGCTTTAATCTTGTGAACATTTGTGGTTATCTTTAACTATGAAACTAAATTTTCTCGTTCTTTCTGCCAGAATCATGTCTGGAGTGCGTGGAGGACGAGGAGGTGGACGCGGTGGTGGACGCGGTGGTGGTCGTGGTGGTGCTGGTGGTCGTGGTGGAGGTATTAACCTGTCACAGGCTGATCTGAATAACTTGCTCCAGGCTGCCTTTCAGTTAGGGCACAACGGTGGTGGTAAGTTGTTTTATCTGTTTTCTTTGCCTCATTGGTGAACCTTGTGTACGTTATTCGTGGTTTCTCATACGTTTCATTTCAGGTGGTCCTGTTGACCCACCCCCACCCATGTGCACCTATAAGATGTTCCGGGACTGCAAGCCCCAGGAATTCTCTGGCACCGAGGGTGCGGTCAGTTTACTTAGATGGTTGGAGAAAGTGGAGTCGGTATTCCTGATGTGTAACTGTCTCCCGGAAGATCGGGTGAAGTATTCGGCTGCGTTATTTCAAGACGTGGCATTGACTTGGTGGAATGGTATTACCCAGAACATGGGAATTGGGGAGGCATATGCTATGCCATGGGAGAACTTTGTGCAGTTGCTGAAGCGGGAGTATTGCCCGAGGGAGGAGGTACAGAAGCTGGAACATGAGGTGTGGAACCTCAAGATGAATGGGTCGGAAATCGAGAAGTATACGGTTAGGAGGAATGAGTTGGCGGTGCTGTGTCCCGATCTGCACGTGCCGGAGTATCGTAAGATTGAACATTATGTCTCAGGGTTAGTGCCGGAAATTGCAGGGTTAGTGGCTGCTGGGAATCATCCTACTTATGCGGAGGTAGTTCGATCTGCACATAGGATGACTAATTTAAAGGTGAATGAAGGGATTTTGCCGGCGAAAGGTTCGACTGCTAAGACTCCAGAGAACAATAAGCGCAAGTGGGAAAACGACGGGAAAGGGTCTGGGTCTGCACAGCAGGGTAAAAAGTTTGATAATGGGGGTTCATCGTCTTCGGGTAATAAGCAGGGTGGTTATGCAGGAAAACTGCCCAAATGCAACAAGTGTGGACGCCATCACCAAGGGAACTGCGACAGTAACCGTTGTCACCGCTGCCAGCGAACAGGCCACTATGCTAAAGATTGTCGGGTTACACTTCCATCGACTCAGGCTCCGACCAACAGTTCTGCTCCGACTACTCAGGGTACTACAGGGAAACAAGGGTGCTACAACTGCGGTGACACTGGGCATTACAAGAAGGATTGTCCAAAGCTGAAACAGGGTGGAAACAACGGGAATGGTAACAACGGGGGCGGCGGCAGAAATGCACGTGCCTTCGTCATTGGAGCTGCTGAGGCTAGGCAGGACCCTGATACAGTCACCGGTACGTTTCTTCTCAATAATCATTCTGTTAGCGTGTTATTTGATTCTGGTGCCGACAAGAGTTTTGTATCCATGGGTGTTAGTCGACTGCTAGATGTAGTACCTGTACCATTAGAGACCAAGTATATTATTGAGTTGGCTGACGGGAAAACGATTGAAGCTACTAGTATTCTTCGGGAGTGTCAGTTAGAGTTGTCGGGTTTATCGTTCCCCATCGACCTTATGCCGGTACCATTGGGTAGTTTTGACGTTGTAGTAGGAATGGATTGGTTATCTTTGTATCGCGCGGAGATTGTCTGTTACGATAAGGTTATTCGGATTCCTCTCCCTGATGGAGAATTTCTTTCTGTGTACGGTATCAAGGGTGGCGTTTCGCTAAACATCATCTCTAGCATGAAAGCCCTTAAGTGTCTTCGAAAGGGTTATCCAGCCGTATTGGCGCTTTTATCTGTTTCCTCCAGTGATGAGAAGAAGATTGACGACATTCCGGTGGTACGCGAATTTCTTGATGTTTTTCCCGATGATTTATCTGGTCTTCCTCCTCATCGTCAAGTCGAGTTCGGTATTGATCTTGTACCAGGGGCTGCTCCTATTGCTCGGGCCCCCTACCGTCTTGCACCTCCCGAGATGCAGGAATTGTCTAGCCAGTTACAGGAACTCTTGGACAAGGGTTTCATCCGGCCAAGTTCTTCCCCTTGGGGAGCCCCGATTTTATTTGTCAAGAAGAAGGATGGGAGTTTCCGATTGTGTGTAGATTACAGAGAGCTGAACAAGTTGACCGTCAAGAACCGTTATCCTCTTCCACGTATCGATGATCTATTCGACCAGCTTCAGGGTTCTAGTTATTATTCCAAGATCGACTTGAGGTCCGGTTATCACCAGCTGCGCGTCAGGGAGGCTGACGTTGCAAAGACTGCTTTTCGAACACGTTATGGCCATTTTGAATTCTTGGTCATGCCTTTCGGTCTCACGAACGCACCGGCGGTTTTCATGGACTTGATGAACCGCGTCTGTAAACCGTATCTGGACAAGTTTGTCATTGTGTTTATCGATGACATTCTGATCTACTCCAAGAACGAGACCGAACACGGGGAACATCTGCGGTTAGTTTTGGAACTTTTACGACGGGAGCAACTTTACGCCAAGTTCTCAAAGTGTGACTTTTGGTTACGCGAGGTTCAATTCCTAGGACATGTGGTTAATGAACTAGGGATTCATGTCGATCCAGCTAAGATCGAAGCTATCAAGGACTGGGGAGCACCAAAGACGCCAACTGAGGTGCGGCAATTCCTAGGCCTTGCGGGCTACTATCGTCGTTTCATTCAGGGGTTCTCGAAGATTGCTCAACCCCTCACCACTCTCACTCAGAAGGATAGGAAGTTCGACTGGGGTGAATCACAAGAGTCAGCTTTTGAAGAACTGAAGTCTAAACTATGTTCTGCTCCTATTCTGTCTTTACCTGAAGGTCCTGATGATTTTGTCGTTTACTGTGATGCTTCCATTCATGGACTCGGTTGCGTGTTGATGCAGCGCGAGAAAGTGATTGCGTATGCTTCTCGTCAACTCAAAGTGCACGAGAAGAACTACACAACTCATGACTTGGAGTTGGGTGCCGTGGTATTCGCGTTGAAAATTTGGAGACATTACTTGTACGGTACCAAATGCACCATCTACACCGATCACAAGAGTCTCCAACACATTTTCGACCAACAACACTTGAACATACGGCAGCGTCGCTGGATTGAACTTTTGAACGATTATGATTGTGCTATTAAGTACCATCCTGGCAAGGCGAATGTTGTAGCAGACGCCTTGAGCAGGAAGGAATCTTCTAAACCTCGTCGCGTTCGGGCGTTGCAGCTCACTATCCATTCGTCGTTACCTGATCAACTCCGTTCTGCCAGTTGGAAGCTTTGAAGGAGGAAAACCTTAAAGCTGAAACCATGCACGGTGCCGACAAGCACCTAGAGCGAAGGCCTGATGGCCTGCACTATTTCGCAGAACGCATATGGGTCCCTTTATTCGGGGGACTACGGGAGCTTGTTCTTGATGAGGCTCATAAGTCCCGTACTCTATTCATCCTGGTTCGGATAAGATGTACCAAGATCTGAAAGTGCTTTACTGGTGGCCAAACATGAGGTCGGACATAGCCTCATACGTGAGCAAATGCTTGACCTGTGCCAAGGTCAAGGTGGAATACCAGAAACCGTCGGGTCTCCTGCAACAACCTGAAATTCCGGAATGGAAATGGGAACGGATTACTATGGATTTTGTCACACAACTTCCAAAGTCACCAAGCGGGAACGACAAGATATGGGTGATTGTCGATCGGTTGACGAAGTCAGCCCATTTTCTTGCTATTAAGGAGACCGACACTATGGATCGTTTGGCTCGTCTTTACTTGAAAGAAGTTGTTTCTAAACACGGGGGTACCTGTTTCTATCATCTCGGATCGTGACTCTCATTTTACTTCTCACTTCTGGAAGTCTTTGCACAAGGCTTTGGGTACCCAACTAGACATGAGTACGGCTTACCATCCACAGACTGACGGTCAGAGTGAGCGTACGATTCAAACTTTAGAAGACATGCTGCGGGCGTGTGTGATTGATTTTGGGAAGGGTTGGGAAGCTCATCTGCCGTTGGTAGAATTCTCGTACAACAACAGTTATCACACGAGCATCAAGGCTGCTCCGTTCGAGGCACTGTACGGACGGAAATGCCGCTCTCCTCTTTGTTGGGCTGAGGTGGGTGAGAGTCAACTCACTGGGCCTGAACTAGTGTACGAAACTTCGGAAAAGATCGTACAGATTCGTAATCGGTTGGCGGCGGCACGGGACCGGCAAAAGAGTTATGCTGATCAGCGTCGCAAACCACTGGAGTTCCAAGTTAACGACAAGGTGCTTCTGAAAGTTTCTCCGTGGAAGGGCGTCATACGCTTTGGAAAGCGTGGCAAACTCAATCCAAGATATGTCGGCCCATTTACGATCCTGGAACGGATTGGGCCGGTGGCATATCGACTTGATCTACCGACGGAGCTCGGTAACGTACATAACGTCTTTCACGTGTCAAACTTGAAGAAGTGTCTGGCTGACGAGTCTCTCATCGTTCCACTAGAAGAGATCAAGGTTGATGATCGTCTTCGGATTGTGGAAGAACCTGTGGAGATACTTGATTACAAGATTCGTAGCCTACGTCACAGCAAGATTCGTATCGTTAAGGTTCGGTGGAACTCGAACCGGGGACCGGAATATACATGGGAACGGGAGGATCAGATGAAGTCTAAGTACCCTCATCTCTTCCCTAAGGAAGCGTTCGAGTCGAGGCATGTCTCTTCGGCAGCTGAATGAATCTCGGGTCGAGATTCCTTTTAACGTGGGGATGATGTGACAACTCGGGTAAATCTCTCTTCTGGTTTCTATCTTTTTGTTTGATTCCTTCGTTACTCTTTTGTTCTTTTGGTACTTGTGCAATTTTCGGGACGAAAATTCTTTTAACGTGGGGATGATGTGACACCTGGCAAATTCGGTTAACAACGTTGTCTAGATGAAAGTCTACCTTAGCGAGTCACGCGTATATTGTACTTAACTGGGTTAGTTAGGTCGGGTTATGGTTCGGGAACTACTGGTTAGTCTAGAAGATCATTGGATGTTGGTCTAGAGGTTCGTTAGATGTCAGTCCTTAACCAAGTGTCCAACGGTGACGATTTGTAGGATCGTCAGAGCATACGGAACGTACGAGTCTCGAGTCCCGGGAATTGGTGAACGAGTGTAAATATGTGTATTTACTTGTGTTATGTGTTTACAATCATTATATGACTTGTCGGTATGTTAATATGTGTTAACATACGTTTAAAACGGGGTTTAACGCGCAAAACGCACCAAACCAGCCCCTATAGGCGATTAGGGAGGCCTAATCGCCTATAAGGGAGGCGAGTGGGCATCATTAGGGGCGATTAGGCCCCAATCGTGTGTTAGTTTGGGCGATTAGGCCCAATCACATGTACTTCATGCGATTAGCAGCCCTAATCGCATGAACTGCTGCACAATCGCGTGTAACGTGCTGGAACGACTAGAAACGCCTATAAATAGAACACTTAACCTCCTAAACTCCTAATATCAACCCTAGTCGTCCCATAACCGCCCCACACACCTAAACAACCTCTGGAAGGCGATTTTGATCAAAAACACAAGGTTTCAAGGTCTAACCATCAATCTTTTACAATTCTAAGGTTTGATTCTTATCCATAACACTTTGTAAATGTTTTTAATCAATCCCTAATGGTCCAGACCTGTTCATAAACAAAAAGGCTTTCTGAAAATCGTCAATAAAGGTTGTTAATCGGATTATAACTAATTAACATGCGTTATGGGTATGTATGATTAGAAAGATAGGATTTTTATGGAATTGATGATGTTTTGATGTGTTATCATGCTAGGTCAGAGGTAATATTGTAGTAGTGATGATAGGGAACCTCAGTAATCGGATAATAGGGTTATGCTTACATGCGTTAATTGATGTTGCATGCTATGTGTATAGTGTTTGGATTGATTTGGTTGCATGCGGGACTGATAATACGAGGTTGAACGAAGGGTTTTGGGTTAAACATGTTTAGGATAGTGTTTGGGATGATATTGGGTAGTTACACACGTTCTGGATCTGATCTGGGGTGTTAAACGCGCGAAAAACCGGAACAGCATGGTTACAGGCGATTAGCAAGGCTAATCGCCTATAATTCATGAGATTGGGGAGCTAATCGCCATAATGGCATGTGATTAGCCCCAATCGCATATAATGTCACGTGATTAGCCCCAATCGCATATAATGTCACGTGATTAGCCCCAATCGCATATAATGTCACGTGATTAGCCCCAATTGCATGTAAGTTCACGTGATTAGCCCTAATTGCTAATAAAACATGTGGTATAGCCCCAATCGCCTATAATAGAGGCGATTAGGATTCCTAATTGCTAGTTGACCAACCTAAATGCTAGTTGACTTTTCCTAATCGCGTGTACTGCTGCTGTAAGTATAAATTAGCATTCCGAGACCCGATTTCACATGTAGAAACATGCTAGGAACCCAGTAACATGTCTAATAACTTGGTAACATATATTTGGATGTAATTCGGTGATACGTGAACTATGTGCTATAACTTGTTGAGTGTTTAAACGTATGTTAAGTGTAGTTACGTTAATGTATGTTTTGGAGCGTAAACATAACACGGGAGTCTCGGGTCACCAATGGGATGTCGAGTCTTGTCAATTGGGTCAGTTAAACAGTCACGGTGTTTTCAAACGAATTTGGTTATGGTCTGGACATCTAGGGACTAATTAACCTGCGGGTTATTAGTCTAAGTACTTGTAACTGTCGTATGTTAGGTCGCCACTGTACGGGACTAACATAGCAGCTGAGTTTACTCGGGATTAGGAGTAAAGCAACTTAAGGTGAGTTTACGGCCCCTCTTTTAAACTGGTTTTATACTTTCGGGGGAGAAAACATGTGTTAAAACGATTGTTTGGTAAATTCTGTCATACTATGGGTTCTAACGTATACTACACGATCTTTGGAAGTCCCGGGGGGAACCATGAATGTGCGGGTTTGCACAACGGGGAAATGTGAATAGCGCTATTGGGAGTGACAACCCCGCTCGTCGGCTTGGAGGGCCGGGCGAGTGCATATTGTCTCAAACAGGAACAACAGGAACATTTGGAACTATTCGGGCACAAAACTGGTATTACGTGTTAGTAATGGTTTTCCAATCGTGGTAGTAGCAAAACGTACGCCTAGCTAGCGTATATGGTTTTCTATTTGTTATAGTATGGACAGGTGAACTTGGTACTTGAACTGCAAACCTGTAAACTCACCAGCATTTTTGTGCTGACGTAAACTTTTACATGTTTTCTCAGGTCGCTAAGGTAGCACAGGGGAACTAGGGCGCACGCGTCTGCACGGCGTCTAGATAGAGTTGCATATTTCACAAACATTGAACTTGGTTTATTCATGTTGAACTTTGTTTTGAATAAGCTTCCGCTGTAAACGGGATTTTAAAACTATGTTTTGGTATTGCATTAATTACATTTAGACTTGTTTATTGTGATCGTTGGTTTGGATCCTGGTTTGTCATGCGCCTCGCGGTAAAACTCCGCAAGTGGATTTTGAGGGTGTGACAGCCAGTCTTACCTTACCAAAGTCAGCTTTTCTTCAAATTCTACAATGCTTCATTGCTGTGGGTTAGGGCGAAATGAAACATCATAATCCATGACCAGGAAATCCCCATTTCTTTCTACACTACAGATTAAAGCTTCATCATCTGAGTTGCAAGCTACACTGTTAACTTCTTTTTTTTCTCATTTTGATTCTAATACTTAATATGTCCAACCTCTTTTCAGTTCCAACAGGTTACATTACTTCGAGCCATAGACTGACTCCTCTTCCTATTCTTGCTCACTACCTCCGTTATTCTTCCTACATCTTCCAAAAAGAATTAATTCACCCGATATCCACCTAAATTTATTCGTCTGACTTATTCGCCCAAAATAGGATCATGAATCCCATCAAAAGTGAACTCATTTGTAGAACTAGTAATCGCTGTAACAGCCCTTACCAGCTATCAGGCAATGATGATAACAGTAGTAAATCCTAAACTTCATCCACGAATTTGAACCAATTGACCTAAGTCTTGACAAAATTGAGTTCAAGTTGTTGATCTGCACTGTAACCAAACTTCCTTCTTTCATTAAACCAATTCATGTATCAGGAAAACCTTATTAGCTACCGAAGGCTTCTTGTACATATCAACTAGTGCATCCATAATTTCAAGCGCTGTGTTTCTTTCAGAATGTTGAACGCGACATCCTTTGTTAGCGACAATCTAATAACTGCCTTGGCTTTCTTATCTAAAGTCTCCAACTCGTCTTGCTTTAACATCTCCGATTTATCATTCAATACCATGTCCAAATCCTTCTGAACCAGCAAATCCTCCATTTGCATCTTCTACCAACCAAATTAGTTCTTTCCATCGAACTTCTCAATTTGAAGTTTCCCACTCTCGGCCA
Organism: Ambrosia x helenae; assembly: GCA_030844895.1. Taxonomy (NCBI): domain Eukaryota; kingdom Viridiplantae; phylum Streptophyta; class Magnoliopsida; order Asterales; family Asteraceae; genus Ambrosia; species Ambrosia x helenae. Next base: position 94,081,893 of record CM061224.1, on the reverse strand, counting down.
TTGCCTCAAACTACAAACTGCCTACTAATCGGTTCAAGACTGAAAATAGTATCAAACACAACAATGGCTGGCTGCCTGAACTTAACAGCTGTTCTATTGCACACTACCCTTTACTCAGTCTAAAAAAACAGTAAACGCGTAAGTTCAACAATGCACCTAAGTAATTCCTGACTTTAGATATTAGCAAAACAACTAGAAAATTAATCTCGGACAAACAAAACAAACTCCGCTAATCAAAACCACCCAACTAAAAACTGCCCGATATATATGCCAACCACCCAGAATAATAATCAACTAGAGATAAAATCCAATGCAAAACCTTAATCAAGAAATTGAAAAAACAAAAACGAATACAACCTAATCTTTATTTTTTCTTCCTGAAAGTTGACGAGAACCAAAAAAAAAACGTGTGCCCCCTTTTTTCTTGAACGATAAACAACTTTTATTCATCACCTAAAATATACAATACATTGTATGATTAAGACACTAACACAATGTAAGGCCCTAGACAAAACACCATGTAGTTACTACTATTACATCATAAATTTCCTACCCCATGTCATTAAAAAGCGCCCATTTCTCCCACTCCACATTGCGTATAATCACCTTCTGTTTGTACTATATGAAAACAATAAAAATGCCCTTCTCCAAAGATACCGTCAATTGGATACTCCGCATTCATCTTCTTGCATTACCTCCACCATTCATATGTTTGTTTTTCTCCTCACCCTTTCCCACAGAAGCATCCCCATTGACCACATTATTTAAGTCCAAGGGCGAGCAATGATCCCCCGACCCACTAAGATTAAGAGCCCCAACAGGTCCAGAGGCCTGGCTTTGTTGAATTGGGCTTCTCAAACGCCTAGGGCGCTTTCAAGGATTAGTCTCACCCCTTTGGCCCACTTCCCCAATTGAACCAAAAAAATAAATTTGACCTTTTTTACTACCATCTACCCATCGCGGAACGATTAATCCTGCGTGTGCCTCTTCCTTCATCGCGTTGTTCCTAAGGTGAAGAACCCATGTGGATTTAGAGACTTTAGTCCGATAAGCTTGATGGTTGCATTTCCAGGGTGGTGTCAAAGGTGTTGGTGGCGAGGTTAAAAAAGGTGGTTTGGAAATTAATTGGGCTGGAACAATTAGCTTTCTTGTCGGGTAGGAGTATTCTAGATGGTCAATTGATGCTAAATGAGTTGGTGGGATGGATGAGGAAGAATAAACGGGTGGGGATGTTATTAAAGATTGATATTGACAAGGCTTACGATTCGGTGAGTTGGAAGTTCTTAGATAGTATTCTTCAACATATGAATTTTTCACCGGTTTGGAAAAGATGGATTGCGGCGGTGGTATCTAGTGCTAGGGCCTCGGTTTTAATCAATGGTTCACCATCAATGGAGTTTCAATGTCATCGGGGTTGAGACAAGGTGATCCGCTATCACCCTTTTTGTTCGTTATAGTGATGGAAGCGCTTAATGGATTCATGAAAAGGGCTTGCGAGGTTGGTCTTTATCATGGTCTACATTATGGGATGGAGGGGCCTATGGTGTCGCATTTGATGTATGCGGATGACATCGTGTTCTTAGGCGATTGGTCGGTGGCCAATGCGAAGAATTTGAGGAGAGTATTTAGGTGCTTCAATCTGATTTCAGGGCTTAAAGTAAACATGGACAAATGTTGTCTATATGCGATTGGGGTTGGGGAAAATGAGTTGATTAATATGGCTGCGGCATTAAGATGTAAGGCTGGAAAATTTCCCATTCTCATACCTTGGTTTGAAGGTAGGAGCTAACATGAATTTGTGTAAGCATTGGCAACCGGTATTGGATACGTTTAGAAGTCGTTTGTCAATTTGGAAGGCGAAAAGGCTAACTTTTGGGGGCAGGGTTACCTTGATTAAATCGGTGTTGAATTCGTTGCCTATGTACTATTTTTATTTGTATAAGGCTCCGATACAAGTCTTGGATTCATTGGATCGGATGAGGTGGGTTTTCTTTTGGAGTGGGTCCGATGAAAAAGCGAAAATGAATTGGGTTGCGTGGGATAAAGTGGTGGCTAATCCGGAATATGGGGTTTAGGTTTTGGTTCCTTGCGAGATGCGAACTTAGCGTTACTATCAAAGTGGTGGTGGAGATTTAAAAGCGAGAAAGACGGCTTATGGAGGAGGGCGATTTGAGCACTGCATAATTCGTCTCAGGGTTGGAAGTATGTTCCTGCTAAAATGTCATTACCGGGGCCTTGGAAGAATATTGCAAATTTAGTTTATGAGGTGCAGAGGGCGGGTGTGGATGTTTCAAGAATTATTAAAGGTGTTTTGGGTAATGGAGAGGATATACGGTTTTGGGTTAATGTTAGGATTGGTGATGAGCCATTGGCGGTGGTTTTCCCAAGTTTATTTCAACTAGAAAGAAAGAAGAATGCGACTGTCGCTGATTTGGTGGGTGGTCTGGGGTTGGGTCCGAAATGGGATTGGATTAGGGGGGTTGGGCCTGGTATCGAATCTGTGGAGTTGGGGCATTTGGGTCAGTGAGTTGGAAGGTTACTGTTTCATCAAGGGTTGACAAATGGGTTTGGGACATGAATGGGGTTGGGTCATTCTCTGTGGGAAGTATCAAAGAAGGTCTTAGAGCGCTTAGATACAACACTCCAGAGTATGTGTTTCGCCGGAATTCTTGGGTGCCTAAAAAAGTGGAAATCATGCGTGGCGAGCGGAACTTGGTCGACTACCAACATTGGCTGCACTGCAACGAAGGAACGTCGTTTCTGGGCCTGTATTATGTCCATTCTGCAGAGATTTTCCAAAGACAACAGAACATTTGTTCGTGGAGTGTGCTTTCATTCACTCGGTTTGGCATGTAATAGCGCGGTAGTGTAGACTGGATCCGATTTACGCGTTCGGCATTAGAGACATTTTAGAAGTATATCGGTACATTGATGGGTCTCCAAAGAAAAAGAAGGCGGTTCATGCGATTTGTCTAGTAGTATTATGGAGCGTGTGGAAGATGCGGAATGAAGTGGTCTTTAGACAGGTTCAGTTCTCCACTCAATAGGTGATTTGGTGAGGTTAAAACTATGAGCTTCTTATGGATCAGTTCTAGAGCAAAACAATTGTGGCTGGATTGGAACACTTGGAGGGGTTTTAAGGTTTATAAAGTTGGATGGTAGTGTACTGTGATGTTCTGTTTTGTGAGAGTTAGTTGTAAATATTGGTGTATGTAATACTTGGTATATGGCTATCATCCTGGTAGCTTTTTATGGAATGAATTTTGTTCCATCTTTCAAAAAAAAAAATGGACCTTCCTCATTAGGCATCACATTTAATTCATTCCTAGGATTTTGAGCCACCTTATTTGATACTTCTCCAAAGTTTGACCACCTACAGCAGTAATAATAATATCAATGTTTAGTGTTTGTTTATTGGGAACATTCACAACCTTTTCATTCTCAAGACCTATTTGTTTTAGATTCTTAGGATCTAGGATTAATACACCCTTTTTAAATCATGCTTATGTTATCTTTGATTCACACACCCCCAAAAGTAGAAGTCTTCTCAATTTTTTATTATTAAATGATTAAACTGCTTTTTTGATTTTCAAACTTCCACATACATGTGGTGCTACTATCCTTTTGTTGCATTATCTTTTTATCAACTTTTCATATCTTTTCATTTTTTTAACATACCTTTCTAGGGCTGTAAACGAACCAAACGAACACGAACAAGACATTGTTCGTGTTCGTTTGTTAACGAATTAACGTGTTTGCGAATTGTTCACGAAAACTTACCGAACGAGATTTTTGTTTCGTGTTCGTTTGTTAAGAAAATAACGTGTTCACGAACTGTTCATGAACACTTACCCGAACGAGATTTTTGTTCGGGTTTCGCTTGTATTTATTTGATAAATTTAGGTGTCGGCCAAAAACGAACACAAACGAATACAAATGAATGTAAACGAACACAAATAGGCATTACTAAACAAAATCGAGCACAAACTAACACATTAAAATTCTGAAAATTCGCATTTTTTCATCGCTGACATTGTCCGCCCAGAATATACTAATCCAATTACCCAAATATACGTGACATAATCTTGATCACATAATATCTTATAAAAACACAGAGGTATAATATTAAACTTGAAATCCTCATTTAATCCACCAAAAAAAACCGTTAACAAAAAGTTAAAAGTAATACTAACATGTGATACACTAATACATGTTAAATAATCTACCACTGGGAAATTTGAAATACTAAAATTAAATATAAAAAATTAAAAACCTAAATGAACTATTGAACAAAAACAAACATACACGAACACATTACCGAACGTTCACGAACATAAACGAACGAACGCGGCCTCTGTTCATATTCATTTGTTTAGCTAATCGAACAGAAATTTTTGTTTGTGTTCGTTCATTTATTAAACGAACAAACACAAACGAACTTCCCGCCGAACAGTTCACAAATTGTTCGCCGAACGTTTGGTTTGTTTACAGCCCTATACCTTTCCATTTACTCTCTCCCCTCTGAAGATCATTCTCCTTTCTCTCTTTTAGCTGTACAAAACGCCTACTAGTGTCTCTGTTATGGCGTTTGTGGGGGTAGGGGTTTGGTGCAAGTTATGGTGGTAGCCTGCCGGTGGTATTGGCAGATGGTGGCGTGGAAGTGTTTTACAGTCGGTGGTAGGTGGTGGTGGTTCTGGTTTGGTGTGTGGGATGCCAGTGTTGTAGAGGGTTGTTTTCGTCAGTGGTAGGTGGTGTTGGACGATGGTGACGGATTTGCTTCATCAACGAGACGATGACGATGACGATTAGGAAGGAAGTCAGGAGCTGAACATCAGATGGCCTTTTTCATCTCCGGATCTATTTCAGATATGAGCTTCGAACAAATCGGTTTCAGAAACAGAAGGCTCAAGTAGTGTTCGCAATGGAGTTTACATGTGTGTCGGACCGACGTCTGTAACACTGCTGAAAAAGAGAAAGAAATAAAGTGGGCAAATAAAAGAACGGGATAGGGATCCGTGGAGCCGTGGAGTGCCAGTCGGCCGATTTGGTGGTGTGATGTGGTGGTTCCGGTTAGGCGATGGGGGTAGGTTGGTTCCGATGTGGTGATGATTTTTTTATTGGTGGTGTACTGACTGTTGTTAGAGATAGCAGAGAGATGGAGAAACTAGGGGAGATAAGGATATAAAGGTTAGGATCAAATACACAAGGCACTTTTTCTCGGAAGGGTGAGAAGGATTGTGATCCATTGATTATATATTTAAAGGGTTGAGATTAGTTTCTTGAAAAAAATAAATAATAAATTAGAGAAAGGGCATAAAAGGAAAACAACATTTGTTGACTTTCTCTCTCCACATGCAATGCACATGTCAATTCCCCCATCATTTTAAAACGTCTATAACTTTTTCATATGACATTTTTTTTTCAAAAAAATTTCACCATATTAACGAGTGTTTTTTTATCTTTAATATGAGTACCACATTGCTACATTAAAATTGAAAAAAAAAATTCGTGCTAAATGGGTTTTTTTTCTCGTTGTGTCTTCTGCACGTTCATTGTGTTATAGTATGCATGTGTGCTTTATAAATATGTTATTTATGTTTTTTTAGTCTACACATGATTTAACTTTGTCCATTGTGTTTTTAGTATGCTTTTAATTGTGTTTTACGCAAATGAGTTTTGTATTTAGGTGTACATTGTGTTTTACTATGTTGTTCATTGTGTTTAAGTCTATTATTCATTGTGTTTTAGTCTTCTGTTCATTGTGTCTTTTATATGTCGTCCATTGTGTTTTATTAGACTGTTCATTGTGTTTTATACCCTATTGTTCATTGCATATTTAATTGGTACTCATTGTGTTTTACGTTATCTCCATTGTGTCTTACGCAACTGGGTTTTTAACTTTTTTTCCAAAAGTATTCATTGTGTTTTAATCTTCTGTTCATTGTGTCTTTATTATATCGTCCATTGTGTTTTACACAATTGGGTTTTTAACTTTTTTTTTCAAAAGTATTCATTGTATTTTAGTCTTTTGTTCATTGTGTCTTTCGTATGTCATCCATTATGTCTTATGCAACTGGTTTTCAACTTTTTTTTTCAAAAGTATTCATTGTGTTTTAGTCTTCTATTCATTGTGTCTTTAGTATGTCGTCCATTGTGTTTTAATAGACTCTTGATTGTGTTTTATACCCTATATTTAATTGGTGTTCATTATGTTTTACATTCCATTGTGTCTTACGCAAGTGGGTTTTGAAATTTTTTTTCAAAAGTATAGCAATATGGTACTCATATTAAAGATAAAAAGACGCTCAATTTTATGGTATAATTTTTTTTTAAAAACGGATGACGTATAAAAAAGTTACATGCATTTAAAAATGAAGATGGAAATGACATGTGACTTGCATGTGCATATGTTTTTGACAAAATTACCCCTCCCACTTGTTAATCCTTTGAACACATGTCATTTTCTAGTGGCTTCTCACGCTTCTTATTTTTTGTAGCCTTTGTAGAATAACCCAACCCAGAATATAAAATAGTAAATGAATATTAATGTTCAACTTGATTTTTTTTACCTTTAAAAAAAAATATCAATGTTTAACTTGTAGGGAAACAGGTTGACCATGTCGTGTATTGGTGTTGACTGACAGCTTTTTTGTACCTTTTTGTAGCTTTTCTAGTGGGTGTATAAAATCTAAAGTAGGGGGTGTATATTTCCATTAGTTATGGGAGCAGTCCCTGGCATTTTATCTTTGAGACCCGAGCCCAGCCTTTGATCTTCTCCAAAATGCAACGTCCCAATATCTTTTGATCTTCGCAATTATTGTTGGAATTCACCGGATTTCCCTTGTCACCGTTCTATGTCACCCAGTTTCAAGATTCATCAACACATTTTTCTTGTAACTTTAATAAAATCCGGGGACCAATTATAATCCGTTTCTGTCACCCATACCGAAAAGCTCCCCCTTTCCACTGAACTCAATCTTTTGTTCAATTCTCTTGCCATGGTTAAGTAACACACCTACAATTTCCTGTGATAAGTCTCCATCTTTGGGGCTGGCTGCGGAGTCTGAATCACCGCATTGTACAAGTTTCTGATATGGGTAAACACCTCCTAGTCCCGTAACAGTATTGGATCTCCTGGAATGTTTAACTATGCCACTCATTCAAACGTGTATTGTCGACCCTAGAAATCTAGCATTGTGAACCAATCCGACCATGCCTCTTTCGGATATTTCGGATATCCGAAATATCTGCAAATTTTGAAAATCACTATCCGAACCTGAAAATTCGGATATCCTCGAATTTTGGATACCCGCATTTTGGATAGTTTCGAATTCGGATACCGGATAATTCGGATCGGATTTTCAATTTGAACACCCATACGTATAACCACCCTACTTATGTTTATGTTCTTTATGAACTCTTCAATCCAACACAGCCTGGTTGCATCCCTGACTTTACCGATCGCCGAGTATCCTCCCATGTATTTTGACGGTCAATAGTTTTCATCGGGGATCTTTACCACCGTGTCTTCAACCTTCTTGTCTTGCTCCCCAGTAAGGCGCTCCTAAACAGTGGCGGAGGGAGGGGAGGGACAAAGGGGTATCCAGCCTCCCCCAACAGCCCAAATTTAATTAAGTTCTTATGGTCCATATTCAATAAAATTGTATTAAGCCCCCTTAAGGTCTACTCCACTCTCCACTATATCTATTTTTTTTTTGTATCAAGCCCCCTTAAAGCTCACTCCACACTCCACCAGTAATAAGACTATCATTAATGCGCCCTTAAATTGGCGCCCTTAACCACGTGGAAAAAAACAAAAAATTCAGGCACATTAAATTTCATCCAAAATTATCAAATCCTTTACAAATGTCCGTAAGCAAGGGCATTTAATTACTTGGTTATTGTGCATTAAATATATTTAAATATTCAAATAACCTCAGATTCTTTACTTGGTTATTGTGTATTTAATTATTTAACTACATTTTAATAAATCAAGTAATTAAATTTAAAGAATAAATAGGTGATGATATGGAAATTGTAATGATATGTGAAGATATTTTTATGGTTGGAGGTAAAAGTGAGTTTTTTAAGGATTTGTAAGGATTCTTAAGAATTTGTAAGGACATGATGTGACAGCTGACTAGGCAATTAAGGGCGCCTAAGGGCACCCTTAGCATTAAAGATAGTCTAATAGTTTATTATGTTGTTTGATTTTTTTAATGAGTACTAGTTTAAATAATCTAAGCCCCCTTATCTTGAAATCCTAGCTCCGCCTCTGATTGATCCCTCTTGGTTTCCAAACCATATTCTTACCTTCATGCTGATATCTGCTCCTCAGATCCAAGTTTCCAACATTCTGTAAGTTTTGAAAATCCCCGGTGTACTATGGTTTTGGAATGTTACTATCTTCTTTCCCAAACTTGGCTGGGTTTGCTCTCACTTTGAACTCCCCAATATAAACATTGTTCAATGCCCTCACCCTTGCTTCCTGGTTTCTGACGTCTTCAAATCTTATGAAAGCAAAAAGCTTTCTCGCTCGATCTTTTATCCTAGGTAAGTACGCATGGCCATATTGCCGTAAATATTTGTGTTTTTACAAGTATACCCTCACACCATTAATTTAATTATTAAAATTAGAACACAATTTACAATTTTACCACTCCTTTAATCTTATCCATCCAATTACATGATCTAATGGCCACATTTATTTCTTACCCTTCTCACAAAACACATACTTTGTATCATAACCTTATCATATATATATATATATATATATATATATAGTGGAGAGTTCAAATGAGATTAAATTTTCTTGAGAAAAAGAAGAAATTTAAACAAGTAGAAATCCTCCATTTAATAGTTTATTTAATGTTAAATAAATTTTTAAGTTTTTGAAAATTCCATAGAGTAGTTAAATAAATGAAATCATAATTCTTTTTCAAATATATATCTTTAAAGCTAAGATAATATATATTGAAGGATAAATTTCGGGATGTGTAGGATAAATGTATAATGAATTTCTGCATGTGTAGGATAAACCTAATGATAATTTCGATATGCGTAGGATAAAAGCATGATAATCTCAATGTATGTAGGATGAATTTTGATATGTGTAGGACAAGTTTTGATGTGTGTAAGATAAAATATTTAAAACTAGTTAATTGGATAATTAATGTGAAATGAGTTAAAGTAGTTAATGTTAATAATAACACCCACCCCACCCCACCCCCACCCCAAGTTTCAGTTTAAATAATAATAATAATAATAATAATAATAATAATAAATAATAATAATAATAATAATCTTTATACTCTCTCTCTTTATCACACACAGCTTTCTCTCCCGTTCTCTTTCTCTCTCTAACCATCTTCCTTACTCCCTCGTTCTAAAAACCACAAAGAAAACCATTGTTAGAAGGCGGCAGTGGTGATGATGAATATGGGGGGTGGTTTCAGGGGGTTTGTTCGATGAAGATGGGTGGTTTTAGGGGGGTTGTTCAATGAAGATGGGTGGTTTCAGGGCTGAGGAGGGGCGAAGAGACGGAGGTGGTGGTGGCCGAAGGAAGGAAAATGATGAACAGGTTGTGAAGAACGGGTTGCAGGTTGTGAAGAACGGATCTGTTTCAAATCTGAAGAACAGATGGGTTCGATGGTTCGGTAGAGGTTTTTGAAGGGGGTTGCAGGTTTGTTCGATGGGGTTGCAGAGGGGGAGGACGGCGGTGGTTGATGGTGGTGGTGGGTTTTGCAGAGGGGAGGATGAAGGGACGATGGTATGTTATTATTATTATTATTATTATTATTATTGTTGTTGTTCTTGTTGTTGTTGTTGTTGTTGTTATTGTTGTTGTTGTTATTGTTATTATTATTTTTGTTATTATTATTATAATTTTGTTATTATAATTTTTTTGTTATTTTTTTTTGTTGTTATTATTATTATTATTATTATTAATGATACTATGGGATATTATTGTGAAAAAATAGGTTTTTATGTTGAAAATTTTGGGGTTTTTTGTTAGGAGATGATGCGGTGAAGAAGATGATGTTTTCTGGTTTAAGGAGATGATGCTGTGAAGATGACGATGATGGTGTAGTATGTTGTAAGAAAACATTGGTGTAAACATCAGTTTTACACCGGTGTAAATATGAATATATAGTATGTTGTAAGAAAACAGTACTGGTGTAAACATCAGTTTACACCAGTGTAAATATGAATGTATAGACGTTTTGATGTAAGAAAACACTGGTGTACACCAGTTTACACCAGTGTAAATATGAATGTAAATCTTCCTCATCATATGTTTGTTTGGTTTTTTTACACTAGTGTATTTTTTGTAAAATTTTGTGTATGACAGATTTACACTGGTGTAAATAATTACACCAGTGTAAATCATGGTAGATTATCCTCATCAGATTTTTTTTAAAAATGATTTTTTTTGAATAATTGAATAAAAATTAAAATAATATTATATTAATTATTTATCATTCATGGTGGTTTTACCTAAATACCCCTTAATGTACTTTTATTGTATTAAAATATATTAATTAACATGTAACGACAAAAAACCTCAAGATTTAATCTCAACCATTAAATCAACAAGATCAATGGTTCACAAGAGTTCTCTAATTCTTCACAACTCAAGTGAGTTCTCATATTATCCTAACCACATATATATATATATATATATATATATATATATAGAATTTGGATCATTTGAGAACCACTATTTAGGGAGAGAACCAAAGAACCAAGTGTGAACACAAAAACCCCTCCACCAAAAAATAATAAAAAAATTATATAACCTAAAAAAATAAAAAAATAAAAAAAGTAAAAACACCAAAATGTTTTTTTAGTGTTAATCTTTCTAAAAAAATAAAAAAAATACAAAAAAAAAACAAAAAAATGGCCTTTTTTACGTCATATACCGTATGCACATGTGCATTTCACTATTAGAGCACACTTTTGAATAAATTATCAATTGCCATAATGAAATGATCATTTAAATGGACGTGATATGATATATAAGGTGGAAAAAAATTTATTCAATGATCTTTAAATAAACGCGAAGTGCATTTCACTATTATAGTTAGGTTTTTTTTTTCATGGGTTTAGTTTTAGGGTTTAGTTTTTAGGTATGATGGGAATGGGGTTATGTTTTTTTGGGGTTGTTGGTGAATAAACTTAAAAAAACCCCTATATAAAACTATAAAATAAGATAATTGTACTACATGCACATGTGCATTTCACTATTATAGTTAAGTTTTTTAATGGGTTTAGCTTTAGGGGGTATCTTTTTGGGGGGATGGGATGGAGCGTTTTGGTTTTTGAGGGGTGTGGGGTTAGCTGCACATGTGCATTTCACAATTGGGGGGGGGGGGGGGTTGGGGCGGTGTGGGGGATGGGGGGTTTAGGTTTTTAGGGAGTGAGGTGGGTGGGTTTAGGTTTTTAGGGGGTGAAGGTGGGGTTTTTAGGTTTTTTTTGTTTGTGTTGACAATGGTTCTCTGGTTCTCTCCCTAAAGTTGGTTCTCGTATGATCCCTACCCTATATATATATAGGGTGAGGTTCCTGTACAAAGGTCATATTTCGTGAGAAGTGTGAGAGGATTAAAAATTGATATGTAGCCATCATTTTTTGAACTTAGTCATGACGTTTTGGATTGTTTTGCCTAGAAAAACACCAAACATAACAATTAAAAACCTAAAACAATGTATTTTAGGCTTAAAACATAACACCATGCTAAGAACATTAAGCAGTGTGTTTTAAGTGTTAAGTAGTGTGTTTTAGTTGTTTTTTAAATTTAATAACTATAATATATTGCATTGTGTTTTAAATTGTTGTGTTTGGTGTTTTCAAGTTAAAACAACTTAAAAGATCATTCCTAAATCCAAAACATGATGTCTGCATGTTAATTCTTAATCCTTCTCACGAAATATGTCCTTTGTACAGGAACACATTGCACTTGGTGAGGCCATCCTCACCTTTAAATTCCTACAAAAAATTTTAGGTTATAAATAACCCAATATTTATTAATTTATAATTTTTATCTTTATCTTTATCTTTATTATTACTTTACTATATAATAAATAAAAATCATATAATTATCTTCTTTCTCTCTCATATGAAATAATATTATTAAATCATAATTGCACGTTTATCTTTTATTTATTTAATATTGATTTTCTTTACTAATTATTTTTATATTTCCACTTATTAAAAACAATTTAGTATTTTGTTGATAAAAAAAAGCTACACTTTCAAGACCATCGCCACAATCACACCTTACATTGGTTGCTTCTGTCTTTGCACCTCATCCAAACTTACATTCTCTCTTTAATTTACATTTCATTCTTATTCACATGATTAATATTGTTACTTTATCATATTATAGTAAATTAATTTCTATGCTACACCGTAACACATATTTTGTTTTTATATTAGATTTGTATATCCCGAGAAGATCTCGAGATATAACCTAGTTAGAATATATAGAGATTAAACTAAGGTTTACTACTTAATTCTTGAGCAAACTAATAATGAGCTAATTAAAACAAAAACGGGCTTAGTCTTCAATTTAATTAATCTGCCACTTAATTTGTCTTCTAATCCAAACCCAAATCAAGGCTACACATAACTCGACACAACTCATCGAGGATAAAGCAACACTATCCCGACACAATTTATCTGGGCTATTAGAGTTGTGAAGAGTGGAAATAAAAAATAAATAAATGTTTATTAATGCATCTGTTAAAAGTTTGGATGTTTGCAAAGACACTAGTGAAAGAAAACACAGATTTTAGTACGTATTTTAAGGTGAATAATTGTATAGTTCTCATTACTCTAGAGATTTATACTTTAATAAAATTTGTGGTAGTATTTCTCAGTCTTTTGTGTGATTGTAAAACTAATAAAAGTTGTGCGCTGGGATTTTGGTTGTGACGATATAAGATTTTAGTAAAAATTATAAGGATATGATTCATTCTTGAGCTATTGTATGAGGTATTTAAAATGTGACTACTTACGATTATATATCCATTTTATCCAAAATGGAAATTTGCTTCCACTTGCAAATGCCGAAGGCTTGTGTGCCAATTTGTGAAGAGCATAATCACCATGCTGATCCACCATGATGCCTAGATTTGGGAACAAGTTGAGTAGGTTGGAAGCAATATCTGCAACGTAGAGTAAAACATCGTTAGTACAAGTTAGTGAAAAATGACTAAGATCAGATGCCTTTTTCGGTTTATATATGAATAATAACTCTGAACAAAACAAGCCCAACTCACTAACCGAAGAATTCTGCAGTGATCAAATGATTCAAAAGCAACACACCATCTTGTCCTTTTAGCAGGTGTTCTGGAGTCTTGGAGTAGAGATAGTGAACCATTTGCTTTCTACCATACATTGATGCCACAATCACGGGAAGGGAACTGTGGCCAGTCTTTCCTCCTTTTATTGAAACCAAATTTTGATTCTTTTCTAGCATGGCTTTAGCCAATTCGGTATTTTCGGTCATCGCAGCAATTAGCGAGAGAGGAGTATCATTAAAGGCATTACGTATTTCTAATCCTTCTGGGGGCATCTTCTTTACTAAGTCTAGTGCAACATCTGTTTTTCCACAGAGGATTGCGATATGTAGAGCTGTATCTTCATGTGAAGATACACTTGCTGTTGTTGCCTCGAGACGCTTCATAAGGATTTCATTTACTTTTTGGGTCTCACCATTTTCAATAGCGTTGTATAGGTCTTGATTTGGAGGAGGTTTTTTATCGTCTGTGAACATTTTAATACTCCTTTAAAATTGCACAACATTGAATCATTTTAATGCAAAAACGGACCGACTAATTCACCATACACTATTAGAAAACCAAACAACTATGAGTCATGAACGTTGCAACCACAAAGTTGGCTGCTGATTTGCGACTTAAATTGTAATATAGTTGCAAAATTAACAGCCGATCAATATGTCGCAAATTTTGCGACCACATGTTAATTTTGCAACTATATTACAATTTAAGTCGCAATATGGGTGAGGCTAAACATACCTTTATGAGATAAAATAAAGAGCTAATATGATACTTAGTAGGTGGGCTGGGGGTAGCTTTAGTAAAACCCATTTGAAATTGGTATGTTTAGCCTAATTCAAAAAATAATAAGTAGGAATATTGTAACACCCCAACCGATGGCGGAAACATCGGGATGTCACGTATTGATGATTGTTCAGTAGCTCATGGTGAATAATAGATTCCATTAAATGATTTAAATGAATTACATACAATAGTTCTAGAATTTGTACATCAAATTGAATAAAACTATACACATATCTTCAAGCATCAATTCAAATCTTCAAGCAAATAGAACCTGAAACATGTTAAGTTGAAAATGTTTTGGGTCAACAAAAAGTTGGTGAGAATTACATAGGTTTTTGATAATTGAATAAAAATGTTGTGCAATTCATGTGTCATGTCAATCTAGTCCATATGTGAGAACATACTAGAAATAAATCGAGTGCATAACCAACCCTGATGACTGTTATAATATGATACATACCATACGCTCATGGTCCACTTGAATATGTTATACGATAACAAACACCCACGCTACCTTTGTAGGAGGCACGTATCCGGGTGGGATAGTCAGTCCAATAGATCTATCAATGTTTACCGCCGGCTTGTACGGAGTTAATGATTATGCTAGAATGGTGCTTACTCTAATCATGTTCAAGACATAATGCAACATAGAAAACACATAGACACATTGATGATTGAATTGCATAAAATGATGTTGTAACATGTTTCACCCCAAAAATGGTGATAAATAGAAAAGGGGCTATGTAAAACTCACCTTAGCAAAATGTTATGTCTCGTGAAAAAAAATAGAATAATATGTTGTGAATGTATGCGAGGCGAATCCCAAAGACTCAACAACGTAGCTAGTCCAAATTGAAGAAAACGAAAAAGAAAGAATATCAAGCTTCCAATTCGCCAATTACAAGAGCTTATAATCAAAGCTTCAATTGTAGAAGTAATAGACTATAGAAGAAAGGTATGAGGGAAAGTTTAATCGGATTGAAACAATCGATTTAGAGGTGCAAAGTATAATGGGTCATAGGTGGGTTTTTATACTAGTTTTGGATTCAATTAGCCATTAAAATTGGTCAACACCATAAAGTAAGGTTTTATGATGAATTGACTATTTGACTAAGACTTTGACTATTACTTTGACTATTTGACTCAAGGCTTTATATAAAAAAAAAATCTTGTATGTGAAAAAAAAAAAAGAATTTAGAATCATATTATTATTATTATTATTATTTATATACATTTATGTATGTATATAAGTTGTGAGTTAGGATAAATAAAGACTTAGGCACATTTGTATAATATTAATGATAAAGGTGTAATAAAAAATATATATATATATATATATATAAGGGCTTTTTATGTATTAAAATTTTGGGGAAAATTTTGCGATGTTACAGTCTCCCCTACTTTTGGAAACTTCGTCCCGAAGTTAAAAGAAAAACACGAGGTATACAATTGGTCGACTACCGAAAACCTTGATAAAATTTCTCACTACCTTAACGTACCTGTAAATTCATGATTACGTTCCGGACCGTAATTATCAATTTACCTTACATTAGGGTTTTGCGTCCTTTTATGACTCTACCGATTGTTGAGCAGCTTCGATAGTCTCCACCAGTCGTTGAGCAGGTTGTAGGGCCTCTCCCGACTGTTGGAAAGACATGATGACCTCTACCAATCGTTGAGTAGGTTGTTTGGTAGTCAACTAATTGTTGTACAAGTAAGCAAGTATGATTATAGATATAGCAATTAGTTCACATTCAAACAAGCATGCACTCAGATGTTATGATAATACTTGAATTTATTACGTGAATAAAAAAGTGTCAATACATAGAATTAAAAAGTAGACATCATTCAAATGGTGGGGTTTGCTGTTAAGTAGCTGGAGGGTCTTGATCTCGATTTAGTTTAGGGCATCGGTTACGGAAATGATTTGGGTTTCCACATTCATAGCATTGACCATAGTTGTATTTACCAGGACGATTAAGATTAGCAACCTGAGCAGGGTTGGTTGGTTGGTTGGTGTTGTGGTTGTTGTTACTTTCCTCTTGGTTTTCACCACTGTTATTGCGAGTGCTGCGACGTGGAGACATGATCTGTAAGGGACACAATGAAGGTTCAATGTGGCATGAAATGAATGAGGTGATATAAGGAATGTAATCATTTATTCATTAATTAAAACGAATAAACGAAAACGTTGACGTATCAAAGATTTCAGATTCTAATAACATAGTGAAGACATGCTTTAGCCTATAAGTGAACACTCATCCCGAGAATTCCCAGGTAGGCATCCGGGTCCCTCGTCTGATTGGGATATATGCGCAATGCCAGCCTAGACAGAAGACTCAGAATACAGGCGTTCACCCTTCCAGATTGCACGTGTTCGTTATTAAAATCTAGAACTTCGACGAGATCTCAAGGTGGTTCAGGTTAAACCTGAGGGTTTTGCCTTATTAGTCTAAGAGTGGATCCAGTGATGGAGAGCAACCTTCTCGTAGGGATTAATGTAGGGATAAGAAGTAGGAGGGAGATAGAGAATAGCAAGCAAAAGAAGCAAGTACTGGTTAAATCCTATGGTTATAGACTAGATTATTTTTCTAATAACCTAATTCCCTATAACCATGGCTCTGATACCAATCTGTAACACCCCAACCGATGGCGGAAACATCGGGATGTCACGTATTGATGATTGTTCAGTAGCTCATGGTGAATAATAGATTCCATTAAATGATTTAAATGAATTACATACAATAGTTCTAGAATTTGTACATCAAATTGAATAAAACTATACACATATCTTCAAGCATCAATTCAAATCTTCAAGCAAATAGAACCTGAAACATGTTAAGTTGAAAATGTTTTGGGTCAACAAAAAGTTGGTGAGAATTACATAGGTTTTTGATAATTGAATAAAAATGTTGTGCAATTCATGTGTCATGTCAATCTAGTCCATATGTGAGAACATACTAGAAATAAATCGAGTGCATAACCAACCCTGATGACTGTTATAATATGATACATACCATACGCTCATGGTCCACTTGAATATGTTATACGATAACAAACACCCACGCTACCTTTGTAGGAGGCACGTATCCGGGTGGGATTGTCAGTCCAATAGATCTATCAATGTTTACCGCCGGCTTGTACGGAGTTAATGATTATGCTAGAATGGTGCTTACTCTAATCATGTTCAAGACATAATGCAACATAGAAAACACATAGACACATTGATGATTGAATTGCATAAAATGATGTTGTAACATGTTTCACCCCAAAAATGGTGATAAATAGAAAAGGGGCTATGTAAAACTCACCTTAGCAAAATGTTATGTCTCGTGAAAAAAAATAGAATAATATGTTGTGAATGTATGCGAGGCGAATCCCAAAGACTCAACAACGTAGCTAGTCCAAATTGAAGAAAACGAAAAAGAAAGAATATCAAGCTTCCAATTCGCCAATTACAAGAGCTTATAATCAAAGCTTCAATTGTAGAAGTAATAGACTATAGAAGAAAGGTATGAGGGAAAGTTTAATCGGATTGAAACAATCGATTTAGAGGTGCAAAGTATAATGGGTCATAGGTGGGTTTTTATACTAGTTTTGGATTCAATTAGCCATTAAAATTGGTCAACACCATAAAGTAAGGTTTTATGATGAATTGACTATTTGACTAAGACTTTGACTATTACTTTGACTATTTGACTCAAGGCTTTATATAAAAAAAAATCTTGTATGTGAAAAAAAAAAAGAATTTAGAATCATATTATTATTATTATTATTATTATTTATATACATTTATGTATGTATATAAGTTGTGAGTTAGGATAAATAAAGACTTAGGCACATTTGTATAATATTAATGATAAAGGTGTAATAAAAAAAATATATATATATATATATAAGGGCTTTTTATGTATTAAAATTTTGGGGAAAATTTTGCGATGTTACAAATATGATATGTTTAACACAACTAAAAAATAATGAGAAATTAGTTCTACCAAGTTTGTCTTGTTGATCATGTGTAACCATAGAGTGTTGTGGTGGGATGGTACTCATTTCCACCAAATGAGCCCATGCGATTTTAGCGGTCACATGTGCGTTCTTCTTGAACTTGGCATAAGCTTGTGACCCACAGGCGAGTTGAATAGCATGCAAAGCCTGAGCGTTCTTCCTTTTCCATTCTTCTGATTTGTCTTTCTCCTCGGGTGTAGCTTCTCTAATGACCACATCCCATAAGCCTTGACCAACTAGATAACTTTGTAAGCATGTTTTCCAAAACTCATAGTTTTCTTCTTTGAATTCTTCTGTTACAATCCCCATCATAGCCATAGTTTTTTCCGGTTCTGTAATAAATTAAAGTGTTCATCAAGAAAATGGCCAATGGGAAATTGAATTTTAATAATCCAAACAATGACTTATTGGCCGATGGGATCCATACTTTCAGTTTGAACAATGGTGCTAATAAATTTCAGTATTGTTACAAAAAAAAAAAAAAAAAAAAAAAAAACAATCCCAATTAATTAATCGCATAATGGTCATAGATTTATGCCTGATTTTCACTCGATTTCTGTTACAATAATGATTATGAATGAAATGAAGAAACATACAAGCAAAATCAAGTATAAATCAAATGTATTGAGTGTGAATCTATAATGATTTACACTTGAAATGGACATGTAATAACAATAAACTTTCACGTTTGTCCATTTCACAAGCAATATTTATATTCTATATCTGTATCTATATATATATATATATATATATATATATATATATATATAAATCAAAGCTCTAAATCCTACATGGCATTTAAAGATGCTATTTTCCTCTTTTGGTTGTGTCACGTGGCATCCTCTCTTTATTTTCATCTAAAAGTATTTTTCTCTCTCTCATGTTTCCCCTACAATTTTAAAACATTAATAACTTTTATATACGATATTTTTTTAAAAAAAATTACACCAAATTAATGGACGTTTTTATTATCTTTCTAATGAGTACCATAGTGCTATAAAAAACGAAAAAAATGACTTTTTTGTGGTTGTTTCTTACTCTGCTCCTCATCCAATCATAGATTTTCCTTTGAATATACATTTTCATTCTTATTCAAATACTTAAAATTGTTGTTTTCTCATATTAAAGTACATTAATTTATATGTTACATCATAACACATATTTTATCACTTCCTATTAATTTTATCTATCCCGTAAAACTTAGGGGATATAATCTAGTATATTAATAAAGCAAAGCACTAAATCTTACATAACACTCAAAGAAGTCATCCTCCCCCCTTGGATGTGCCACATGACATCCTCCTTATTTCCATCCAAAAGTCTGTTTTCCCTCTCATATTTCTCCATAAATTTAAAATGTTAATAACTTTTATATATGACATTTTTTAAAAAAATTACACCAAATTAACGAACATTTTATTATCTTTCTAACAAGTACTATAGTGGTATACAAGAAACGAAAAAAAAAACGACTTTTTTTTAGGTTTTTGTTCATACAGGAAAAACACACGCAATGTGTTCAGGTAATTCATTAATTATGTCTAGGCATGTCACTAATAATGTTCAAACTAATAATTCTATTTCATCAAGAGCAGAATAGGTTAAAACCACTCATTTAAAAAAAAAAGTCACACATTCAAGACCACCGCCTCAATCACGTACGCTATGCAATGGTTGTTTCTAGCTCTGCTACTCATCCAAACATACATTTTCTTTTTAATATACATTTCTATTCTTATTCATATGATTAAAATTGTTGTTTTCTCATATTATAATACATTAATTTCTATATTAAATCATAACACATATTTTATCACTTAATATTAAATTTATTTGTATGTTTGGCAAAACTAGCTGGAGGCTGGTAGCTGCAAGCTGGTAGCTAGAAGCTGTTAGCTGGAAGCTTTTTAAATATATTTTGGTGTTTGGCAGAGTAGCTGGAGCTTTTAATAAAATGTATAAAATGACCAAAATGGTCATAATTAAAAGATTATAAATAAGGTTTTTATTTTATTTTTAAAATAGAATGGGTATTTGTGTCATTTACTAACTAAAAGCTTGTAGCTAGTAGAGCTTTTTTTTAAAAGCTACTACTAGTAGCTTTTCACTGTAGAGATTTTTCTCTAACCTAAAAGCTTCCAGCTCCTTCAACCAAACAAGGCTTTTTATTAAGTATGAGCTTTTTCTTAAAAGCTTAAAGCTTGAAGCTCCTAAAAGCTATTAAAAGCTCCTTGCCAAACATTACCATAATCTAGTATCTATATATACACCAAGTAGTTGACTGTTTGCATCAATACTAGAACAATGGGCGCGCAATTACGAATTTTACTTGCTAATAACCTTTTTACGCCAATACCATGATAATTATTTCCATGGGTAATCCCATTTCGCAACCTATTTGTGACCGGGGGTTGGTATTTTTCGACTGCTTTTAGCAACTGAAATTTCCATCTCAAATGTTGCGACGGATTGGCAGTGGCAACTAGAATTGTGATTGTTGTTATTTAAGTCGCAAATGCCTCATTTGTGGATGGAACATTTTCACAAAGTTGTTCACATAAATTATAATTTTGGCTAGCCACGTGCCTTTGAAAGTAGGAGCAACTCCAAATGTATAAAATTCCAGATCAAAATCTTACGTTCTTGCAAAAATTTCGATTAAATAGAAGTGCTATAGTGACGTAATATATGTTAGTCAAATTAGGTGGAAAAAATATCGTTAGATCTACCTTAGCGAAACTTAATTTGATATACATAACAATATAGCATCACTCTGGCCTGTTTCTACACAATCTAAACAAATTTTACGCCTATATTAGGTTTTTAAACTCTTGATTTGAAAATTGACCCAAACAACATGAGTCTCTGGCCACGAAGTCGATAACTTTTTTCACGCGTACGGTGATTTTGTTGGGTTTTACCTGAAGTTATGAATGTTATCAACGGCCTCCAACCTTCACTTGTTCTACATTGACGTTTCTACATTATTTAATTTCATGGTTTTATATTATCTCCATCGGTGAACCAATACCAACTAAATTTCTGTCGTAATGCCTGGGTAAAAATACTAGTTGGTACAAGTATGAAGGTTCACTACCTGACTACCTTACGTTATATATGCAAACAAAAAGTATTTTAACTTACAGCACGAAAATTTTGTAAAAAAAATAACGAAACAACTCGTTACTACCAAATAGAATAGAACTAAATATTTAAATGATCTCATGTCATGTGTATATATTAAAGAAAATAATATCATACATGAGCTTAACACAGTAATAGGAAAAATAAACTTACAATGTTTTTCTTTTTTCTTGACGTCCACTATGATGATAGTCCTAGGTATACATGCACTAATTTATATACATTAGAAAAACATTCATGAAGACAAAAGAAAGTTTCTTTAACCTCGTCCCAAGTGATTCTTCCTTTTGAGATTCTCTTTTTCTGTTTTGTTACTTGCTCTTCGAGACATGGATAAAACATGAGAAAGGCTCCCACTATTTGCACAAGTTCAAATTTTATCCAGATAATCCTATACGGGTCGTAGAGGCTTCTACGGCCCGTATACCACATTTTTTCTTCTTCTACGGGCCGTAGGTAATCATTACAATGATTGAATGATTGTCAATCATTGGTAATGACTACCTACGGGCCCTAGAGGGTTTAATGCTCCCAACAACCAGCTTTTCTACGGGCCGTATAGGCCTCTACGGCCCGTAGAGGGTTTGTTTTTTCAGACTGACACACTGAATGTCAGACTGTTCATTCAATGACCTCGTACCTCGTATGGCCTACGGGCCGTAGAGGCCTCTACGGCCCGTATAGGGTTTAAATGCACTCCACCAAACCACCTCTACGGGCCGTATAGGGCTTTACGGGCCGTAGAAGGTGTTCGCATTTATTACACTGACACCCTCTACGGCCCGTAGAGCCCTATACGGCCCGTAGAGAGATGTGCAAACCTTTTTTTTGTTATTGTGTAAATAACATGCCTCCATGAGAAACACATTAATAGTACTATAAGGGCAAAAAGCAAGCAAAGATACAACGGTTTATAAGTTTTTTTACTAGTAATATATTTAGTGCTGGACCCAAAAACTTTTAACATGGGGGCGGAAATTTTCAGAGGTCGTCGGCTATTGCTATATGATTATTTTTGGATCCGAGTCGGGTCGGGTCAACGTATTAGGTAATATAGATGAGTTAAATGGTACTCATATATTATATTCGCTAAGGTACAATAATTATTTTTTAACAATCCACAATAAATAAATAAACAAGATTAATAAGAAATTAAATTTAAAAAACAGGAACACAAAAAATTAACAAGGATTTAAATAGAAAAATAAAATTATATAAGAAATAAAAAAATTTAAATACCAAATTAAACAAGATAAAAAGGTAATTAGATAAGAAAATAAATAAGCAAAAAAGAATTTAAACCAGATAACAAAAAAACAAACTTAAATAAGAAATTAAACAAGATAAAAATAAAATAGACAATAAATTTAGAATCCTCTATTTACCACCAAAGTTTCTATGTATTAGGGTGTTGTAATGCCTGCATAGGGTGTTTTTCAAAAAACTTTTGATTTTACAACTTTTCATGCACTAGGTACAACTATCTTTTACACCTCATCCTCTTTTTTCTTTATCAATTCACACACACTATCTCTCTCCTCTCATACCTTCTGCACATACATGCACACTCTCTCTCTTCTCTATTTTCTCGAGAGGTCGTTATCGAAGGTGGTTGCAATTGTAATATTACTATATATATTAATTCACAACTGTCGGCGGAACAGTGTGTGAACACATGGCATCTTTGTAATTTTCTTTTGGTTTAGGGGTAAATTGTCATCTTGTCTTTTGTCCTCTTCCTGATAAAACCACCGCTGCATCCCTCAAATCACCATACTCGTGCTCTCTCTCTGCTATCTTCCTTCAAAAACCAATCGTTGCCTCCATCCCTTTTTTTGGCAAGTCATTCCTCTGCTCATTCTACCTCCTCCTTCGCCGTCTTCCTTCTCCTATCGACAAACCCCCACACTGCTACCAACCCGTTACCGGACCAGTTCCAGCGAACGATACCTTACTCCGCCGGCTTGGTTGTCAGCGCTTTATGGCCCGACGCTGTATACTCACCGATTGCCGACTCAATCCGCCGCCCGTCTATGGTTCACGTCTCCGCCAGCTGTGTACCCTCATAAGCTTATTTAATCATGCCTTCCTTCTTTAATATAGGCTTCCTTCATCTCTAAATTAGGTTAGCCTTTTACAGTATTGTTTTCTTTTTCATTGTAGGTTGTGGTGTTGTATGGTGTTGGTGGTGGGGAGCTTTTGATGCACAGAGAAGAGAGAGAGAGAGAGTGTGTGTGTAGAGAGAATAGAGATATAGAGAGAAAGAAATGGATGAAAATGTCAGGCTTATTTATTTTCACTTAAATGTTTCAATAAAAAAGTAAACCATACCAAAAAAAAACCATCCCACTAAATCCGGTTCAAGTGGGACCACTAAACCATATATACAGTTGGTCCAGACTCCATCTAACAACAAACACATCCTTCACAAATCATAAATAACAGATAATATTTTCATATCATCAAAATATCAACAATTCAAATATTGTTATTATTATTATCATTAAACTGTTTTCAGTAGATCTCATTCATATATCGTTATTGTGTTCTAAATCTAACCTTAATCGTAGACGAAAGATAACTATGATCAACATGCCAACGAGTTCCGGCATCATAACCATGTCGTAACTGGATTTCCGCCGCATCGCGGCGGGGAATCCCACTAGTTCTAAATTAAATGCTCAAAGGCAATACTTCAAAGTCAAAGTTGAGGCACTCTTTGGTGAAGATATGCATCGTTTCTTCGTATATAGTAATGAGTAATCGATGGTCCAAAAATAACTAGAAAGTTATATCTCGAGAAATATTTATAACAAAACCAAACACGGACTGGTATCCAACTTCCTCAAGTTTCCATACAAAAAAAGAAGAAGAAGAAGAAGAAGAAGAAAAGAAAAAAAAATCTAACTTGCATATACCTCTCCTCCGCCGCCACCGGAAATCCAACCCGCTGAAAACCAGTCCACCGCCGCAGATGGGTGTTGTAGAACTGGTAATTACCATTTTACCCTGCTTTCACCTTATTTTTTAAACCATTATCTCAGATGTTATCCCCTGTTTTCACCTATTTTCAGGTTTTAGAGAGAGAAAGTGAAGATGGTGTTGCAGGGGGGTTGACTAGCTGACAGGGGGATGTCGGTGACAACCACGAACGATGGTGGCGGGCAGGTTTTTAGAGAGAGAAAGGGAGAGGGGAGGTTTGGTGGTAGTAACGGCTGGTTCTAGAGAGAGATAGGGAGGAGTCTTGGTGGGTGTTTTTTTGAGAGAGAAGCGGAGTGTTTTGGTTGTTTCTTACCTTTTTAAAGAGAGAAAGGGAGGGAGGAGTGGTGGTGGTTGCGTTTTTAGATAGATGTGGAGTGGTGGTTGTGGTTGTGGTTGTGGCGTGTGGTGGTGGTTGAGGTTGGTGCTATGGCGGTGAAGGTTCGGTGATGTTGATGTCGAAGAATCAAAATCCCTTCTAAACCCACTCAATTAATAAGTTATGACATGATTTAATCAAAATATATTTGTTTAAAACAAGTGAACAATTTAAATTTACAATCCGACTCATTTGCTTTTTGCTATATGTAGATTACTATATTTTAAGCAACAGTCATTACAATTGAAATTTATTTACTCGGCTTAGTTTTCCGGTGATCATTGTTTAGGCACAGGTAGCTATGGGGATAAATTGCTAAGAATGTTCATCGTAGTTGAAAATTTTTATAACTAAATCACTTAACATGTTTAAGGTATAGATGAGAGTAGTGGGAGGTGAGTTGTTTGTGCATTAATCCTCAAACGA
This sequence comes from Ambrosia x helenae, assembly GCA_030844895.1. Taxonomy (NCBI): domain Eukaryota; kingdom Viridiplantae; phylum Streptophyta; class Magnoliopsida; order Asterales; family Asteraceae; genus Ambrosia; species Ambrosia x helenae. Next base: position 94,056,872 of record CM061224.1, on the reverse strand, counting down.
TTTACCACACGACGATCTACAAAACCCTACACCCAATTAATTATGGTACATGGGTCATACGCATGATAAAGGATTTAAGCAATCAGGTTATTAGGTTTCGCGATTGTTAGTTTAATTTGTTTCTTTTTCTTTCTTTTTGGTAACTGCCCCCTTTTTATTTTTGTTTGCTGATGTCAATTGCTTTGGATAATAATTTGCAGTCTTGAAGGTTAATGCAAAACTGGAAAAAAAGACTGTTGCTACCTGTAACGGTTCACTTAGGTACTTTAAACCAAAACCTCAAGTTGACATTCCTGCAATATTTTTCTACATATATTCATGTTACCTTCCTGTGCAATTTGATATCAATTGATATTGCGTTTTTGTGTCATCTTTCAATCAAGAACATATGTCCATTAATTCATTTAAAAAGGAGTGGGACTCTGATCCCCAAATGTGTATTTTGAACTTCTAATTTGATAGTTGTCTTTAAAATTACATGTTTCTCAAAATGCTTAAATAAAATCTTCGGCTAAGTACATACAAAAAGACCCAAGACCGAAGAAAAATATAGAGTATTATTCTTACTCAGAATCCCTAACCATCTTACCAGTTCTGAACTCGAAAAACAGGATTTTAATCTGGCTTAAATGGTATGAAACATTTAAAAAACTCATTTATTTGGTGTCACATGTAATTGTTGTTAACATTATTTATGAATTTGACTTTTCTTTTACTTGGGTGAAGATGGGTCTCATAATGTCTATTTGGTGCCACTGAACCATATTGAGAAGCATATGGACTACTATAATGAGCTCCAACATATGGATGCCCATTTCTCTCCCTGCTTTCTCCCACATTTAACATCTTTTATGTCCGTCAGAATTCATTTGACGTTAGCAATGAACCCGTGCGGCCGCGCTGCAACGCGCGCGGGTCTTAGTACTAGTTAAATATAAAAAATAACCATAGATAAGATCAAAGATCAGTGTATGCCATAAATAAGATAACCAAAAAAAAAACTTGTATAAGAAATTAAAAAACAAAACCTTCTTTTTGTTGAGTTTTTTTCCCATAAAGGTGTCGTAGGAAAAAATATTTACCAAAGTAGTGTTGCTTCAAAAATATTTACCAAAATAGTGTTTTATTCCATTTTATTAGTTTCTCACTCCTAATTTTATTGGATAACTTCACCTAATTAAATAACTATTGGCCTAATATTTCTCTAATGTAATTAAGCACTAAAATTGCTAATTTCATTTAACGTGTCTGAACTATTGTGATTTCATAATTGAAAATAAGATTCTAGTTATTATAATTATAATTTCTTTTAACCACAAAGTTTAATTTATACTTATTCATAGTATAATTTTACTATATATAAAAGAATAAACAACAGTATAATGTGGAAAGATTAATTTGTAGTTATTTATGTTACACCATTGTTTCCAATCTATACACCCATATCTATACCGAAATGGGTAGAGCCACACCAACCACGATTACATCAACCCTTTCAATCCAACCGAGTGATGTAACTTGACAATATCTCTTACCGAAAACACGATGATGTTTGCGACATGACACCACAACGAAATGGCAGCCCAAATTCCGGACGCAAACAAACACCCGGAAAACAAATGTTCCACCGTCTCGCTAAGGTGATCACAAAAAAACACAACTCTTCTTAGGCACATTAATATTGCGTCTTTCTAACGCATTTGTGGTCGCCACTCTACCCATTTCGGCTCGCCAAACAAATATGTTTACCTTTGAAGGAATCCAGTTACTCCATTCCAATACAAAATCTGGTCTCGACTCCAGCTTATTAAACCATTTTCGAGCAGCCTTTACCGTAAACGATCCAGAGGAGTCTAAACTGCAACGCCAAGTGTCCCTGTGATAAATTAAAACAATCGTAGACTTATCTAGTTTATGTATATGCATATATATTATTTTTTATTTACTGTTATATTTTTTATCCATATACTAAATTGTAACATGAATAAGTACAAATTAATCTATGAAGTTAAAAAGAACTAATAATAATAAATAATATAATAACTACAATCTTATTTTCAATTATGAAGTCTTAAAAGTTCAAACACGTTACCAGAGATTAACAATTTCAATGCTTAATTACATTAAAAAAATATTAGGTTAATAGTTATTTAATTAAGTAAAGTTATCAAATAAGATTAGGAGTGAGAAACTAATAAAGTGAGATAAAACACTATTTTAGTAAATAGTTTTGAAACAACACTATTTTGGTAAAATACTTTTTCTTAGGAAAAAACTAATATTTAACTTATTTTACATTTGACCACAAAAGTGGCTGTACACATCACCTCAAATGGCACAAAGTTTTGTAATGGATGAGTAAATTACAAAAACACCCTTCATTTGCAAGTTAATTATAATAAAAAAGACATCATCTTCTTTAAGAGAACTCTGTGTATACATATCAGTCAAAATAAAGCCGGAGTTTCAAAAGATTATCAATATTAGGTACCATTTAGAGGTTGGTTTCGAAAGTTCAGTCCAAGGGGTGCGATTTGAAATTTTCAAGGGGCGCGAACGAGATTAACACGCGTATATAACACAAAAAATTTTCTTTTCAAGGGGGGCGCCCACCCACCTTTGACGAGTCTAGGTCCGCCCCTGAATATATTGTTCTTTGTGTTGGGATCTTCATGTAGTCCATACTCAAATCCAACACATAAACACTACTAAAAAACATAGACACGAAAAACAATTCATGAATAAATCAACTAAACATCCCAATGTGTAAAGAAAAACGTAATCCGTCAAAGAATGTAGCTTACCAAAAAATATGGAAAGAAAAAAGTTGGATTTTAATTCGTGGACGATTGACAGCCACCTACGATCTCTGGTGGGGTTTAAACATTTACCTTTTCTTTTGCTTTTGCTTTGAACAAAAAATAAAACATAAAAAAAAATAAAACAAAAACTCAAGTTATATAGCACGTTTGCAATTACCACTGAATAAGATTTTGGATAAAATGTCCTCCTAGTTCTTTTATTATTTGTCGCTAATTTATGATTAACGGTTAATGATCCATCAATAATTTGAAGATATGGTTTTTAGAGGGTGTTTGGGATTGAGTTTGTAGATGCAAAATTGTTTTTGGTCAGAAGTGTTTATTGGCTTATGGTTTTTTGTAAAAGAGTTTTCAAAAAAGTGTTTGGATTAGCTTTTGGGATGATAAACGTTAAAAAGTCAATAGATTGTTTTTTTAAGTGTTTTCGCTTAACTTATTGTGAATATTGGTTGTATGGGTGGTAGATTTGTAAATTTTTTTCAAAGGTCAAAAGCCAAAAGCCAGGATTTCTAACTTCTCAAAAACAGCTTTTCCACCCTTAAAAGTCAAAAGCCAAAAGTCAAAACAGAAAGTGCTTTTGGGTTACACAAACAACTTATTGACTTATTGGCTTGTTGAAAAAGCCAATAAGTCAATAAGCTGATTTGAAACTCAATCCCAAACACCCCCTTAGAAGTTGCCAGATAAAGTGGCTTTGGATTGATGATACTATAGACATTGTTGCTAGGCATAAAAATATCTTTAACATGTAGTATGAGACCTATCTCTCGCTCTACCTCGTCACTATATATCACTAGCGGGAATGCCCGCACCTTGCTACAGGTGCGTTTGTTTTATTGTTTTGTAGTTGTTATTGGGGTTTGTGGTGTTTGTGTGTATGACATTTGTGTATAATGATACGAAGTATGTAGGAACCAACAAGCTAGTAGTAGGATGTAACGCATAAATATTGGTTACTAAATTTTGAAACTCATAAACATAGACTACAATAACATTAAAGATCCGAACAAGTTACTGGTATCCGGTACCCTTTGTTTGTGGCCATTATTCATTTTTTTTCTTGATAAGATTGTTTTATATCCCTACATTGTTTGCCAAAAATATTGGTGAGTCTGTTCTTAATGTCAGTCGTTCTTTTGAAACTATGATTTATCAAAAAAAATCTAACAGTCTGTATATAAGATTGGTTCACACCGTAGCTGGATAAGCAGGTCAGGTGGTTTAGATTCCAAGTCAAAAGTAGGTTTAAGTTGAAACATGTTATTTTTAGTGTTTTGGTCAAAAATTACTAAGTAGAAATAATTTTGTATTCCAAATTAGAAATTGTGAGGTAGAGTGCTATAAGTGTAAATCAAGTTTATAATCTAGTTATATTCTGAAAATGGTTTAATCAAGATGCAAAAAGGAATAAATATATGACAACTATGCTCGGGATGGCAAAGGTATGATTCGGGATGGACAGTTATATCCTCGGGATGTAACTGTTGGCAAATTCAAGGAATAAGGATATAAAGTACTAAAACACAAAGAACAACACTCGATCTACGAGGAAAGCCCTTGATCAGTTGTAGATCGCCAGCATAAAACCTCGGGAGGAGACTAGGCCCCTGCCTTGTTTGTTAATAATAACGTGGTAAAAAGAATTACAACTTTGGATGAATGAGTGGACGAGTGTTCTAAGATTACAATGATTTCGTGAGTATTCTAAGTAGCTGAGTGTGTGTGTATAGCTCTAGTGATAACAATGTGTCCTATACTCGTCCATCATTCCCATTTATATAGTACAAGGAAGTAAATAAAGAATCCCGTAAGATCCACCATATAGTTAAGTTGTTTAAAGGCTTCAGGTGACTGTTTGTAACAGTTTCTTCTCAGCTAGTCGTTGTACCAGCTGTTTCCTTATTCCTCGCCGATATTTAAAGAGTACCGGTTACAACTTTGACTCCATCTTCGATATTAGACTTTGGTTTTTGTAAGTTACTCTTCAATCTTTGACTCCTTTGACTGAGTGTTATAATATAGACCTTGTAGAGTACTTATGTATCCATATTATAACTTAGTTGTACCTGCAATCACATATAAAAAAGGTAATTCGTTTGTCCATTCTTAGGATGTGCACATGTTGAAATATTGCTACATCCTGAAGTCAGTTGAGCCCTTCATCATCTTGAGGATGCTACACCAGGGATGTGAGGTAAAATCATCCTGAGGATTTTCAACACCAACAATTGTCCCCAAAAAATATGTTACCGTTAATATCTATCAAGGTAAATATATTTTTTAACCAGAATATCTTATCTGATGACTGATGGGACGTCTTGTCAGGATAATAACGGCTATATCTAGAGCATATCTCCTCCTTTATAATCACTCTTGATTTTTCTAAGAAGGTAATTTCTACTTTATCTTGCTCATATTTTTTCTTTCACCTGCAAAATATTAGTAATATTTCGAAGATGGTTAAGAGATCTACAAGAGCTTCGGGGAGTGTAGGAACTTCAAGTGACTTCATTCCCCAAAATCTCTTAAGTCATCCTGAACAAGAGACCTGTTCTTTCGATGATAAGGACATTCAAGCCCTAAAGAACTCGAAAATCTTTCCGAGTTCTGCTGAGTTTCGTCCTTATGACCCCCATGCAAGATCTGATTTTGCATCTCCTTCTTGGGTCTGTTTCCTGTTCTTACCATTCTCTCTAGGGTTAAGGTATCCTTTTCCCCTGTTCATCAAAGATTTCTTTGATGTGACGGGGATGGCTAACTCCCAAGCCATGCCTGAACTCTGGAAGATTCTGATGGTTTGTAGCAGGATCGTCGAAAATCATGGTGTCCATCTTCAAGTGGGGGACCTGTCTCATGTTTATAAGTTGAGGACGCACGGTTCTCACCGTTATGTCCTTCAAGTTATTGAAAAGGATCCACCCTTTCTGTTTAATGTGGTTAAGTCTGAGAAAAACTGGAAAACGAAGTTTTTCTTTATAAAGAGAAGTTTTATTCCTCATGGGGAAGAGATTCCTCTTTATTGGTTAAAAAGTGGTAAAATTTATTCAAAAATTTTTTTTTTAAAAAAAAATTTAGTTACAACCTGAGGATGTTAACATCCTGAAACTTTTGTTTAACAGGTGCTTCGTTTGCCAAGTTTGCTACTCCCGTGAACGATGCTTTCCTGCGGTGTAAAGCTGTTTACGACTTACCTGAATCAGCAAGGACCTTTGATGTGGAAGAAAGTTATACTACCAGTCAAGCCTCCGAGATGTCTGGTGAATATATTATGTTACATCCTGAGGATGTTCATTATTTTATTTATTTACTAACCTTGCTATTGTCTTAATTTCAGCCAAAAAACCTGCTTCCTTCGACTTGGATGACATTGACAGTATGGATGCCAAGGCAACCAAAGTGACTTCTCCATCACCATCCAGCTCCAAGATGGCTACTCCTTCACCCAACCCCCCTAAGTCTAGGGCTGCTGCTGCTTCGAAGAAGAGAAAGGCAAGTGCTGCTTCTGCCATTTCTCAGGAGATCACCCCCTTTGAGGGTTTAGGCTTTGATGACATACTGAACAAGATCTCCCAGTTCACTCTCCAGGTATGGACCAATCCTGAGAATGATATTAATATGTTAGTAATAAAAAGTTAGAAATGCTTACCTTTCCTTGCCTTCTTTTGTTAGGGTCATAAATATCTGTCTAAATCTTTGGATGTTGTTGCCAAAGAGCATCATGAGGCCCAAACCAAGCTTGAGGATGTCCAGAAGATTGCTCATGACAAGGGCAAATATCTTGAGAGCAAGCTGGCAGAGACTGAAGCTGAACTGAAGCGAGTGAAGGCAGAGCATGCTCATGCTATGTTGGATCAGGAGAAGGAAGCACAGGATCACAGGAATGGGCTCATAAAGTCTACCACTATTTCTGTCTTCCAGGCCAGGGTAAAGATGGCTCTCCAAGCTAAGGACCCAGGGTTCAATCAGGATACCTGGGATGTTGATGCTTGGAAAGAGAAGATCAAGAGCCTAGGTGGAAAAGAAGTGGTTTATGAACCTGTTCCTGTTGCTCATCCTGAGGATGTGGTTAAGGATCTTGAAGATGCTGAGGTGAAGGCAGCAGAGGGCAAGGTTGCTGAGGTGGTGAAGGATCTTCTTGTGGGCGATGAAGGATGTGATGACTAGGCTGGAGCCCACTTTTTTTTTTAAATCTTTTGTGGTTGTGATGGTAGTTTATGGTTGAACAATTTCAGACAATTTAATTCTAGCATGCAATAACTTAGGATATTATAAGGTTTGGGGTAGAGGGATCTTGTTTTCAAGACGAAGCCCCAAATCTTCTATTGACCCGGACCATAGATGTTGACCCCTGGTTGATGGGTCCTGGTTTTGGTTGAAGCCAGGGGTTGACATCAAATTTTGATTATGATGCATAAATAATATATGGTAATAACTTTTGACGCTATCATCCTTGTGTTCTTTACTCTTTTGATATTTTGCAAACATTAACAAACATTTAGGTTGTAAAGAAACGACACAAATAATACCTTTTGTGTTTTTTGTATGACGTCTTGAAGATATTTTTTACAAGTCTTTGTCATCCTCAAGATGACCTTCATTATCCTGAGGATGTCCCCAGTTTATTTTTCGTACTCATCCTTAGGATGGTCTTCTTTATCCTGAGGATGTCCCCAGTGTAATATCTTCAGGATAGACTTTAAGTCCACAATCCTTTCTGAGAATGGTTTAATAATCTTTGATAATATCCTGTAAAGGCAAACATTGTTATTATTCTGGCGACTTAGGCCTTTAGTTAAACTGGGATCAAAGCCTTTTGTAATAACTTGGTGACAGGACCAATATGTAACATCTTGAGAATAACTGGCGACAAGGCCCTTAGGAATAACTGGCGACAAGGCCCTGGTGACTAGACCAAATACGTAAGAGACATTGAAAAATGTCTAAACCTTAAGAGCTCAATATATATCTCAAAAATGATGAAAATGTCAGCCACTTTTACATGGACTTGTCCCACCATCCTGAAAATATACATGAGCAACGTGCGTACCAGGTGGGGTTGCTAACCCAATGAGATAGGTGAAAACCTTTAAACCTTAGGAAGGTGTCGGACACCTTAACGGAGGAGAGGGTGGCCAACCCTCTAGTCTTCTAAGCATTCCATCTTCAGGATGGTACTGCAAAATTCTCAGGATGGACTATTTCTAGACCATGTTTAGTTAAAATATAATCGATCGAAATAAATTACGGATAAATACTTACATACGGAGATGATTCATCTCTATCAGCCTTCACCTTCATTTCACCAGTTATTCGGACTATGGTTTCTCTTCCAGAGAGATCAGTCACATGCATCCCTAGGCATGGTAGTATTTCAGGTGAATAGCATCCCAAGCCCTTGGTAGGATTTCTCCTTCCATCGTCGATAACCAATATGCTCCTTTGCCAGCTTCAGAATCAATCAAGTATGGATCTTCCCACTTGGGAGCTAGCTTGCCATCACTTGGTTTCGTTGTGTTTTGGAAGGCTTTTCTTAGTACCAAGTCTCCTTCTTGAAATCTTCTTATCCTTATACTCTTGTTGTATGCTTTAGCAATCCTTTGTTGGTATGCTGCCATTCTTAACTTAGCTGCATCCCTGAGTTCATCCACAGTTTCCAAATCTTGCAATAGTGCTTCAGAATTGGTAGTTGCATCCTGAAGATGTTTCCTTGCTGTAGGCATGACCATCTCTGTTGGCAGCATTGCTTCTGTTCCAAAGACCAAGGAGAAAGGTGTCTGACCAGTTGCATTCTTGGAAGTAGTCCTATCAGCCCAAAGTACAAATGGAAGCTCTTCTTCCCATTTCCCTTTCTTCTCCCCAAGCTTCTTCCTCAAGTTATTGACAATGATCTTATTTGAAGATTCTGCTTGTCCATTAGCCTGAGGGTGGACCGGTGTTGAGGTTACCATCTTGATCCCCCAACTCTCACAAAAGTCAGTTGTTCTCTTGCTAATGAATTGAGAGCCATTGTCACAAATTATTTCAGATGGTACTCCAAATCTTGTTAAAATATTCCTTTTGATGAATGACATCACTTCTTTATCTCTAACGCACGAATGCTTCAGCTTCGATCTATTTTGAGAATAATCTGTCATTACTAGCATGAATACCTTTCCACCAGGAGCTTTGGGTAGCTTTCCTACTATATCCATTCCCCATTTCATGAAGGGCCATGGTGAAATAATAGGATGCATCGGTTCAGCAGGTTGGTGAAGGATGTTGCTATGTCTTTGGCATGGATCACACTTTTGGGAATATAGCATGGCATCCTTCTTCATAGTTGGCCAGTAATATCCTGTCCTTAAGGTCTTCAAGTAGAGAGATCTTCCTCCTGTGTGATTCCCACAATCTCCTTCGTGGATATCCTTGAGTACTTCATTTGCTTCTTCTTTGTTGAGACACCTTAAATATGGACCTGCAAGATATTTTCTATACAAGATATTGTCTATAATTGTAAATTTCGATACCTTCATCTTGGAAGCCTTTGCATTTTCTCCATCAGGGATGACATCTTCTTGTAAATATTTCATTACGGGTGTCATCCATGATGAATCGTCTTGAACCTGAGTGGTTAAAACAGTGATATCCTCGGGCTGGACTGTTTTATCCTCAGGATGCTTAGCCATATCCTCGGGATGTGCTTGGCTATCCTCAGGATGCCACTCTTCGATTGCTGGTTTCAGGATGTGGATGATGGGAATCTTGGACTCTTCAGGTAAATTTAGAGATGATCCCAGATTTGCTAAGGCGTCAGCTTCAGCATTTTCTTCCCTAGGTACCTGTGTTAGTGAAAATTCTACAAAAGAAGTAGCTAAATTTTTAACTATTTCGAGATAAACAACTAACTTTTGACCCTTTAGTGCATATGATCCATTAAAATGGTTAGTAATCAACAAAGAATCAACAAATACTTCAATATTAACAATATGCATGCCTTTAGCAAGTTGTAAACCAGCAATGAGAGCTTCATATTCTGCCTCATTATTGGTTGTCTGAAATGCACATCTAATAGCATGGGGTATCTTGTCCCCTTGTGGCGATTTTAGTAGTATTCCTAGGCCTGTACCTCTTGCATTCGAAGCACCATCAGTGTATAGAGTCCATTTTTCTAAATTTTTATTTAGTTGTTGAGCTTCAGACTCCACTTCACTTAGGATATCACTACTGAAATTAGCCACAAAATCTGTTAGAGCCTGTGATTTGATTGCATTTCTAGGCTCATATTCCAAGTCAAAAGCACTTAATTTAACTGACCATTTTGCCATTCTTCTAGACATTTCAGGTTTTCTAAGTACATTTTTAATGGGATAATTAGTTTGAACATATATTTTATGTGTTTCAAAATAGTGCCTTAACTTGGTAGAAGCCATTATTAAAGCTAAGATAAGTTTTTCGAGATGTGAATACCTGGTTTCAGCATCTAGTAGAGTTTTACTTACATAATAGACAAGATGTTGTCGCCCTTCAAAGTCTTTTACCAAGACAACACTTATTGCATTCCCAGAAACTGCAAGATATAGCTTGAGAGGTTCTTCATCCTCAGGTTTCATCAGAAGTGGAGCTGCTGCAAGATAATCTTTCAGCTTCTTCAATGCTTCTTCATGTCTCTGTCCCCAGTCGAATTTATTATTCTTCTTCTTCAGGATATCATAGAACTCTTTGCATTTCTCTGAGGATTTCGAGATGAATCTATTCGGAGCTGCTATCCTGCCAGTTAGCCTTTGTACATCCTTGATATTTCTGGGGGATTTGAGATCAAGGATGGCCTTTATTTGTTCAGGGCTGGCTTCTATCCCTCTTTTGGTTACTAAGTATCCAAGAAACTTTCCAGCTCCAACACCGAAGTGGCATTTTGCTAGATTTAACTTCATATTGTAGGCATCCAGGATGTCAAAGGCTTCTTTGAGATCCTGAAGATGATTCTCTGCTTTCTTGGATTTCACTACCATGTCATCAATGTAGACCTCCATCGTGTCCCCAATCTTTTCCTTGAACATCATGTTTGTAACACCCCAACCGATGGCGGAAACATCGGGATGTCACGTATTGATGATTGTTCAGTAGCTCATGGTGAATAATAAATTTTCATTAAATGATTTAAATAAATTACATACAATTATTCTAAGAATTTGTACATCAAATCAACAAATACTAGCTACGCATCTTCAAGTATTAACTCAAATCTTCAAGCAAGTAAAACCTGAAACATGTTAAGTTGAAAATATTTTGGGTCAACATAAGTTGGTGAGAATTACATAGGTTTTGATAATAGAATAAAATTTGTTGTGCAATTCATGTGTCATGGCAATCTAGTCCATATGCGAAAACATACTAGAAGTAAATCGAGTGCATAATCAACCTTGTTGACTGTTGTAATTGTGGTACATCCCATACGCTCATGGTTCACTCGTTTAAATTGCAGTAACAAACACCCACGCAACCTTTGTAGGAGGCACGTATCCGGGTGGGATTGTCAGTCCAATAGATCTATCAATGTATACCGTTTGGCTGATGAATGTTTATGCTACAATTGTGCTTACCCTAGTCATGTTCAAGACATAATGCAACATAGAAAAACACATAGACACATTGATGATTAAATTGCATAAATGATGTTGTAACATGTTTCACCCCAAAAATGGTGATAAATAGAAAAGGGGCTATGTAAAACTCACCTTGGTAAAATGTTATATCTGTTGAAAATTGTGTGTTGCTCAAATGTATCAAGTATCACCCTATAATGAGGTAATAAATATGTCTAAGTCTATCAAGTCTACAAATGTATAAGTTCTAGGGCTTCGAATTGGGGATAAATGCTTGTTTGATTAATATGAAAATTGTTTAATAAATGAGAGAATATTAGTAAATAAATAACCAAAAATCTTTTTATGAAATTTAAATTTAGGATGGTCACAATAATGTGTTTAAAGTACAAAAATAATTTTTATAAAATTATTTCCTTTAAAATAGATTTTTAAATCTATTTATTACAAATTGTCAAAATTTAACTTTAATATTCAAAAATACTAAAATTAAAGAATTATTGTTTTAAAAATCATATTTCTGTTCTAAATATTTAAAAATAAATTGTATAAAATTTTGGTGCAAAAATAATAAAAATTGAATTTATTATGATTTAATTATGATTAAATGTAACAAAAATTGATTAAAAATATAAAATAAATGATTTTTCTGAATTAAAAATTATTTCAGTAAAGTTTAATATTGTACAAACATAGGGTAATTTTTGTAGAAATTAATAAAATTGTTTTGATATTTTAAAGGATTTTTATAAATATAATAGTATAAAATTGATTTAATTATTATAAATATTAAATAAATGAATTTCAGAAAAATAAAAATTGTAAATAAAACTTTTATCTCAGATTTAATAAATATAATTTTTTTAGAATTTATAAAATAGTTTTAATATTTAAAAACGAATTTATAAGATTAAAATGTTTAATATATATATTAATTGATTTGTTTGTTTGAAAAATGAAAAAGAGAAAAAAAGAATGTCACGTCCGGGACTCGAACCCGCGTGACTCGGCTGTGGGACACCAGACACAACCACCTGGTCCAAGCCAGTGGTTGTGTTTGGTTGTTGTTAATATAAAATAAATACAGAAAGATGTTCTTCCCCAAAACCTCAATTACGAGCCCTAGATCTACAATCAGGCAAATCTCACAACATTAACCCAATTAAACATAGGGCTAATGTTGTGCAGACGCCGATTAACAAAACCCACAATAAAAATTTCACTTACAATCACTTTATGATCACGATTTGATTGGTCAAAGACTCGGGTCAAAATACGAACAGAAAACGACTAACAGAGGTTTGATAATGGAAATTGGAGGTTGAGAGAGATTGAGTGGCGAGTTGAGATGGTCCAGAAATGAACAATTTATAGTGTAATGGTTTGGAGGCTCGATTTGGCAACGTTGACTATGATTTGAATGTGTGACGCGTTGATCAAACAATATGGTAACAATTGGCAGTTAATTATTGTGCGAATGAGTCGTATTAGGCCGGTAATCAAGCCCCTCAGTCAATCCTCAACAATTAACGGTTAATTGATGTGGTTTTGGCAAGTCCTAGATTCTCAGTTGACTTTCCAAGTCAACTGAGAGGTTTTGTAGACGGGATATAGTTATAATAAGCCGGGTTTGATTCAAATATGATGGTTAGATCAGCTGGTTAGTGTGTGCGGGTTGTGTGTTGTTGGCTCGGGTTCGATACCAAGCAAGGACTCCATTTTTTTTATAACAGTAAAGGGGAGGGGTTGGGCCAGGTGCTGGACTGGGCTGGTTAATGGGCTCAGGTTTGGTTTGGTTGGGCTTGGTTTAAACAAAGCTGATTTTATTATTATTATTATTATTATTATTATTATTATTATAACTTTAATATACATATATATGTATGAATAATTTTCCTTGTATTGGGGTTCAAAATTTCACCAAATAATAATAATAAGGCTTGTCGTTTTAATCCGTAACGTAAATTTATTTAGTGTGAAATGTTACAGTCTCCCCTACTTTTAGGAACTTCGTCCCGAAGTTAAGAGAAACACTAGGTTACAATTGGTTAACTACCGAAAGTCTTGGTAAAGTTTCACACTACCTTAACGTAATTGTAAATTCATGATTACGTTCCGGACCGTAATTACCAATTTACCTTACATTAGGGTTTTGCGTCCTTTTATGACTCTATTGATTGTTGAGCAGGTCTGATAGTCTCCACCAGTCGTTGAGCAGGTTGTAGGGCCTCTCCCGACTGTTGGAAAGACATGATGACCTCTACCAATCGTTGAGTAGATTGTTTGGTAGTCAACTAATTGTCGTACAAGTAAGCAAGTATGATTATAGACATAGCAATCAGTTCACATTCAAACAAGCATGCACACAGATGTTATGATAATACTTGAATTTATTATTTGAATTAAAAGTGCCAATACATGGAATTATAGAGAAAGTAGACATCATTTAAATGGTGGGGTTTAAGTAGCTGGAGGGTCTCAAGCGGGTTATCTGGAGCATCAAGAGCGTTTGCAGCAGGGATTCGACAAGCATCTGCCAGATGCCCATACCTTTGACAATTGGTGCACTGTCGGCAGGGTACTTGAGTTGGGTGGTGATACTGGCAGGTGTTGCACTTAGGTAGCATCCCATTGTATTGTTTCTTGTTGGGTGGGGCAGTGGTATCTATTGCAAAATTTCTGACCTTGTTCTTTCCGTTGGTTGAGGCCTCGGTTTTGATTTCAACGGCAGGTTGGGGAGTATCCTTTTTCTTTTCCCCTTTACGAGTTAGGGTTCCTGCCTTCACATGGTTATCTGTTAGGGTGGCAGCCAAACGCTTTGCTTCTTCCAAAGTAGCAGGGTTCCTTCCCCACACCGTGTCTTGGATCTGCATTGGTAATCCACTAATGTATTTTTCGATAGCAATGGGCAAAGGGGTGACTTTGTGAGGTAGCAGTAAACTAAGTTCGTGAAAACGCGTGTTGTAAGCAAGGTTTTCCCCACTGTCTTGAGCAAGATCATGAAATTCATCTTCCAGTTTCTTGATTTCATTACGAGGACAGAACTCTGCCTTCATAATGTCTTTAGCTTGATCCCAAGTTAAGGCTAGTGCAGCTTCAGCTCCGCGAGTGCGTTTTTCTTCATTCCACCAGGTGAGTGCTCGTTTGTGAAGAACACTCATGGCATAACGGACTTTAAAGTTGTCGGGGCATTCACTGTTAATGAAGGTATTCTCAATACCCTCAAACCATTGTAGGAGTCCTGTAGCTCCTTCTTCTCCACTGAACTTTGGGGGATTGCAAGAATTAAAGTGTTTAAGGGTACAGGCTGGAAGTCCATTCCTATTGTGATTTCCATTTCCATTCCCGTTGCCGTTGCCGTTCCCGTTGCCGTTTGACTGGATGACCTGAGCTAGTAAGTTGGGAACCAGAGTTGCGAAATGATTGCAGCCAGTTGAGCATCAACACCATTATTGTTGTTGTTGTGGTTAGTATCGTGGTTGTGGTTGTGATTGCTACTACCTTCATCATGATTTTCACCACTGTTAAGACGAGCACTGCGACGTGGAGGCATGATCTGTAAGAGACACAGTGAAATGAATGAGATTATATAAGGAATGTAATCATTTATTCATTAATTAAAACGAATAAACGAAAACGTTGACTTATCAAAGATTCTAAATTCTAATAACATATGAAGACATGCTTTAGCCTATAAGTGAACACTCATCCCGAGAATTCCCAGGTAGGCATCCGGGTCCCTCGTCTGATTGGGATATATGCGCAATGCCAGCCTAGACAGAAGACTCAGAATACAGGCGTTCACCCTTCCAGATTGCACGTGTTCGTTATTAAAATCTAGAATTTCGACGAGATCTCAAGGTGGTTCAGGTTAAACCTGAGGATTTTTGTCCTATTAGTCTAGGAGTGGATCCATTGATGGAGAGCAACCTTCTTGTAGGGATGAAAGTAGGGATATGAAGTAGGAGGGAGATAGAGTATAGCAAGTAAAAGAAGCAAGTACTGATTAAATCCTATGGTTATAGACTAGATTATTTTTCTAATAACCTAATTCCCTATAACCATGGCTCTGATACCAATCTGTAACACCCCAACCGATGGCGGAAACATCGGGATGTCACGTATTGATGATTGTTCAGTAGCTCATGGTGAATAATAAATTTTCATTAAATGATTTAAATAAATTACATACAATTGTTCTAAGAATTTGTACATCAAATCAACAAATACTAGCTACGCATCTTCAAGTATTAACTCAAATCTTCAAGCAAGTAAAACCTGAAACATGTTAAGTTGAAAATATTTTGGGTCAACATAAATTGGTGAGAATTACATAGGTTTTGATAATAGAATAAAATTTGTTGTGCAATTCATGTGTCATGGCAATCTAGTCCATATGCGAAAACATACTAGAAGTAAATCGAGTGCATAATCAACCTTGTTGACTGTTGTAATTGTGGTACATCCCATACGCTCATGGTTCACTCGTTTAAATTGCAGTAACAAACACCCACGCAACCTTTGTAGGAGGCACGTATCCGGGTGGGATTGTCAGTCCAATAGATCTATCAATGTATACCATTTGGCTGATGAATGTTTATGCTAGAATTGTGCTTACCCTAGTCATGTTCAAGACATAATGCAACATAGAAAACACATACACACATTGATGATTGAATTGCATAAATGATGTTGTAACATGTTTCACCCCAAAAATGGTGATAAATAGAAAAGGGGCTATGTAAAACTCACCTTGGTAAAATGTTATATCTGTTGAAAATTGTGTGTTGCTCAAATGTATCAAGTATCACCCTATAATGAGGTAATAAATATGTCTAAGTCTATCAAGTCTACAAATGTATAAGTTCTAGGGCTTCGAATTGGGGATAAATGCTTGTTTGATTAATATGAAAATTGTTTAATAAATGAGAGAATATTAGTAAATAAATAACCAAAAATCTTTTTATGAAATTTAAATTTAGGATGGTCACAATAATGTGTTTAAAGTACAAAAATAATTTTTATAAAATTATTTCCTTTAAAATAGATTTTTAAATCTATTTATTACAAATTGTCAAAATTTAACTTTAATATTCAAAAATACTAAAATTAAAGAATTATTGTTTTAAAAATCATATTTCTGTTCTAAATATTTAAAAATAAATTGTATAAAATTTTGGTGCAAAAATAATAAAAATTGAATTTATTATGATTTAATTATGATTAAATGTAACAAAAATTGATTAAAAATATAAAATAAATGATTTTTCTGAATTAAAAATTATTTCAGTAAAGTTTAATATTGTACAAACATAGGGTAATTTTTGTAGAAATTAATAAAATTGTTTTGATATTTTAATGGATTTTTATAAATATAATAGTATAAAATTGATTTAATTATTATAAATATTAAATAAATGAATTTCAGAAAAATAAAAATTGTAAATAAAACTTTTATCTCAGATTTAATAAATATAATTTTTTTAGAATTTATAAAATAGTTTTAATATTTAAAAACGAATTTATAAGATTAAAATGTTTAATATATATATTAATTGATTTGTTTGTTTGAAAAATGAAAAAGAGAAAAAAAGAATGTCACGTCCGAGACTCGAACCCGCGTGACTCGGCTGTGGGACACCAGACACAACCACCTGGTCCAAGCCAGTGGTTGTGTTTGGTTGTTGTTAATATAAAATAAATACAGAAAGATGTTCTTCCCCAAAACCTCAATTACGAGCCCTAGATCTACAATCAGGCAAATCTCACAACATTAACCCAATTAAACATAGGGCTATTGTTGTGCAGACGCCCATTAACAAAACCCACAATAAAAATTTCACTTACAATCACTTTATGATCACGATTTGATTCGTCAAAGACTCGGGTCAAAATACGAACAGAAAACGACTAACAGAGGTTTGATAATGGAAATTGGAGGTTGAGAGAGATTGAGTGGCGAGTTGAGATGGTCCAGAAATGAACAATTTATAGTGTAATGGTTTGAAGGCTCGATTTGGCAACGTTGACTATGATTTGAATGTGTGACGCGTTGATCGAACAATATGGTAACAATTGGCAGTTAATTATTGTGCGAATGAGTCGTATTAGGCCGGTAATCAAGCCCCTCAGTCAATCCTCAACAATTAACGGTTAATTGATGTGGTTTTGGCAAGTCCTAGATTCTCAGTTGACTTTCCAAGTCAACTGAGAGGTTTTGTAGACGGGATATAGTTATAATAAGCCGGGTTTGATTCAAATATGATGGTTAGATCAGCTGGTTAGTGTGTGCGGGTTGTGTGTTGTTGGCTCGGGTTCGATACCAAGCAAGGACTCCATTTTTTTTATAACAGTAAAGGGGAGGGGTTGGGCCAGGTGCTGGACTGGGCTGGTTAATGGGCTCAGGTTTGGTTTGGTTGGGCTTGGTTTAAACAAAGCTGATTTTATTATTATTATTATTATTATTATTATTATTATTATTATTATTATTATTATAACTTTAATATACATATATATGTATGAATAATTTTCCTTGTATTGGGGTTCAAAATTTCACCAAATAATAATAATAAGGCTTGTCGTTTTAATCCGTAACGTAAATTTATTTAGTGCGAAATGTTACAATGTTCACTAGCCTTTGGTAGGTGGCACCTGCATTTTTTAGTCCGAATGGCATGGCTATATAACAATATATACCTGACGGTGTCATGAATGCTGTATCCTCCTGGTCATCTGGTTCCATTTGTATTTGTTGGAATCGTGAGGATGCATCCATGAATGTCAGCATCTCGTGGCCTGCTGTAGCATCCACCATCTAATCTATATGTGGTAATGGGATTGGGTCCTTAGGACAGGCCTTGTTGAGGTTTGTATAGTCTACACACACTCTCCATTTCCTATTTTTCTTTTGAACCACCACTACGTTCGCAAGCCATCTTGGGAATTTTACTTCCCTTATCATCTTGGATTTGAGCAGCCTGTCCACATCTTCCTGTATGATGATATTTCTTTCTGGAGCAAACTTTCTTCTTTTTTGCTGAATGGGTTTGAAACTCTTATCAATCCCAAGTTTGTGGGTAATGACATCCTTAGAGATGCCAGTCATATCTTCATGCTTCCATGCAAAAGTAGACATCCTGCATTTAAGAAATGAAATTAGTGATTGTTCAATATCATGAGGGATATTCTTACAGATCTGCACAGTGATATCCTTGTTATTGTCGTCGAGGTAGACGACTTTTACATCCTGGTCAGGATTGCTTTAACATCCCGAGGATGGCACTATGCATCGTGCTGTAATTGCTATGCTTGTCGGGATGAGGCTTTCATTGATGTAGTATAACAGTCCTTGGCTTCCTGTTGATCACTGTTGACTTTCACAACTCCCCAAGGTGTAGGTAGCTTCACACACTGGTGATATGTTGAAGGTACTGCCTTCATGTCATGTATCCAAGGTCTCCCCAGGATGACATTATAGCAGGATAGGGAATCTATCACACAGAATCTCTGGATAGAATTCACTCCTACATATACTGGTAGTTTGATGTCACCCACTGTGCTCTTAGTTTCCCCACTGAAGCCCACCAGGACTAACGATCTGGAAACTATTTCAGATTCCAGGATGTTCATTCTTTTGAGGGCTTCAAGCTGGATGATATTCACTGAGCTTCCTCCATCTACAAGAATCCTGCGAACAAAGTGATTAGCAATATATAAAGTAATGACTAAACCGCCATGATGAGGGTCAAGAATGTTCTCCCGGTCTTCTTCCTCAAAGCTGATCACTTTAGAGGTTGTCAGGATGGTCGTCTTCGTAGGTCTTTCTCCTTTTTCTGACTTTGTTTCCCTCGCGTGCCTTTTAGCAGCTGAATTTAAGGTTCCACAAATGTCTGATCCACCTGAAATAAAGCTGATGATGCCAGCATCCTTAGGTGGGGATGCTACTCTTTCTGGGATGTTGGTTCCATCCTGAGCCCTTGATTTCTTCTTGTCCAGGAGATCTTTAAGATGACCTTTGCTCAGAAGGTATGCAATCTCCTTTCTCAAGGCTATACAATCTTCATTGATGTGGCCGAAATCTTCGTGGAAGGCACTCCATTTTGATTTGTCCTTCCATCCTGTCTTGTTATCCTTTTTTGGCCATCTTGCTTTGTCCCCGAGATCCTTCATGGCATACATCAATCCTGTTACATCCATAGAAAAACAGTAATCTGATAACTTAGGACATTCATCCTCATCATCATCCTCCACCACATTGACCTTCTTATTATCGGGTCTAGCATATGGTTTATGCGTGTATGGTTCGTATGTGGGAGTGGAATTTCGATTAGGATGGTTTAATCTTGAGGATGATTGTATCCTCTCTTGTATCCTTTTGTCATCCTCAAGTCGGATGAACCTCAAAGCCCTGTTCCTGACTTCATCCAAGTTTCTGCTAGGGTTCATCACCAATTCTTGGTAGAATGGTGAATCTCTTTGCAGTCCCATCTTGAATGCTTGTACTACCGTAGTGACATCCAGGTTCGGGATGTCAAGTGCTTCCTTTCCAAACCTGGTAATGTACTCTCTTAGTGATTCCCCCTATGGTTGAGTCACCCTGTATAGATCACTTGTCAAACGTTCGAACGTTTGACTACAAGAAAATTGATTGTTAAACATGTTAATTAAATGTGCAAAAAAAAGTAACAGAATAGGGAGGAACACTTAAGAGCCATTTCAAGGCTGGACCAGTGAGAGTTGAACCAAATCCCTTGCACAAGCATGCTTCCATAAGATTGGCAGGGATTGGATTTATCTCCATCCTTTCCCTATACTGAGCCACATGCTCCTCAGGATCTGTAGATCCATCGTAGAGCTTAATGCTTGGAGTTTGAAAGCGTTTTGGGATCTCTGCATCACATATGGGAGGTGCAAATCGAAACACCCTATGGCATGCTGAGGATACCTCGGGGATAGGTTGTACTATCCCTGGCACACTCGATATCATATCCTTGATCTTCTGTAGCTCCCTTGCTAGCTGAGGACTTATACCTGTATCCTGCAAAGAAGGAACATCATTAGCAGTAAAAGTACTGGAACTTAAATTGTTACCGTTATTGTTGTATCCTTGGGATGGCCCAGGTGTATATCCTGGATCCCTGGTGATTGCCATCCTGGGTGCAGTAGTTGTTTCTGGAGCAGAGAATCAAGTGCTCATGGGGATGAAATCTCCTTGATGAATGCTCCCAGAGATGCCAGAATTGAAATCTAACACCTTGGGTTGTAATGGTGTCCGCATGTCTTCAGTCGGTCTCTTTGAGGATGTTTTGAGGGATTGTATCTCTCTCATTATTATCCTGTTGGTCTCCTGCTGTTGTTGCATTTGATACTTCACCATTGAAAACATGGAAAAGAGCTCATCGTTCGATACGAAAACAGGAGGAGTAGATCCAGATGTCCCCATTGCTGGTCTAGGTGGAATCTGGGAAGTAGCACTCCTTGAGAATGCAGGTCGGGGTGGCAGTGTAGCATTTCTGGTAGAGGTTGAAGATGGCATGGATGAGGAAACAATTTTCTGGGAAGAAGACATAGTTGTCAAGATTTTGTAAAGTGAGTTGTTTTTGGAAAAAAAGTTTTTAACAAAGCTTTTCGTTCAAAATAGCACCACTTGCCCCACGGTGGGCGCCAAATTGTTTTGGTCAAAAATTACTAAGTAGAAATAATTTTGTATTCCAAATTAGAAACTGTGAGGTAGAGTGCTATAAGTGTAAATCAAGTTTATAATCTAGTTATATTCTGAAAATGGTTTAATCAAGATGCAAAAAGGAATAAATATATGACAACTATGCTCGGGATGGCAAAGGTATGATTCAGGATGGACAGTTATATCCTCGGGATGTAACCGTTGGCAAATTTAAGGAATAAGGATATAAAGTACTAAAACACAAAGAACAACACTCGATCTACGAGGAAAGCCCTTGATCAGTTGTAGATCGCCGGCATAAAACCTCGGGAGGAGACTAGGCCCCTACCTTGTTTGTTAATATTAATGTGGTAAAAAGAATTACAACTTTGGATGAATGAGTGGACGAGTGTTCTAAGATTACAATGATTTCGTGAGTATTCTAAGTAGCTGAGTGTGTGTGTATAGCTCTAGTGATAACAATGTGTCTTATACTCGTCCATCATTCCCATTTATATAATACAAGGAAGTAAATAAAGAATCCCGTAAGATCCGCCATGTAGTTAAGTTGTTTAAAGGCTTCAGGTGACCGTTTGTAACAGTTTCTTCTCAGCTAGTCATTGTACCAGCTATTTCCTTATTCCTCGGCGATATTTAATGAGTATTGGTTACAACTTTGACTCCATCTTCGATATTAGACTTTGGTTTGTGTAAGTTACTCTTCAATCTTTGACTGAGTGTTATAATATAGACGTTGGAGAGTACTTATGTATCCATATTATAACTTAGTTGTACCTGCAATCATATATAAAAAAGATAATTCGTTAGTCCATTCTCAGGATGTGCACATGTTGAAATATTGCTACATCCTGAAGTCAGTTGAGCCCTTCATCATCCTGAGGATGCTACACCAGGGATGTGAGGTAAAATCATCCTGAGGATTTTTACCACCAACATTTAGTACAAGCCAAAACTGGCCATGTCGATTAGGAAGGTATGTGAACCTCATCTTCTAGTTTTTTTTAAGAAAGTCTATTTGTTTGCAAAATTGGCTAAATTTTAAACCAAAAAAATAAAAAGAATGTATACCTTAAATGAACTTTTCAAATAGGCCATTTAAGATTTAAAATAATTTGTAACCAATTTATTTAAAACTAGCATATGCCTTGGCTAATTTAGGATCTTCCTTGAAATAAGAAAGTATCTTCCTAGCATCTTCTTTTTTGTGATTTTACACTAACACAGGTACCCAGAAAAGAAAATGCTGAAGCATATGCCTTGGCTAATTTAGGATCTTCCTTGAAATTACCAGAAGGATCCCAAATTCCAATCATTCACATCCTGAAACCAACAACTGAAGAGTTGCATCCAGAGGATAACACTGTCCTTGCTATTCAGAATCAGGATGACTCATCTTGGATGACACCTATAGTAAAGTATCTTAAGGATGGTGACATTCCTGATGGAGAAAATGCAAGGGCTTTTAGGATGAAGCTGAAGCTTTTGTACATGTCCGAGATAAAGAAGTGGTGTCCTTCATCAAGAGAAACCTCCTGACCAGATTTGGTGTTACAGCTGAGATCATTTGTGACAATGGATCTCAATTCATCAGTTAAAGGACAACCAGTTTTTGTGAAAGTTGGGAAATCAAGATGATAACTTCAACACCTATCCATCCTCAAGCTTATGGATAAGCAGAATCCTCTAACAAGATCATTGTTAACAATTTGAATAAAAAGTTAGGAGAAAAGAAAGGAAAATGGACAGAAGAACTTCCATTTGTATTGTGGGCTGATAGAACTACTTCTAAGAATACAACTGGCCAAACACCCTTCTCCTTGGGTTTTGGTATAGAGGCTATGCTCTCAACAGAGATGGTAATGCCCACAGCCAGAAAACATCTTCAGGATGCAACTACCAACTCAGAAGCTCTGTTACAAGATCTTGAAGTAGTGGATGAACTTAGAGATGCTGCTAAATTGAGGATGGCAGCTTATCAACAAAGTGGGCTCAGGCCTAGTCTTCACATCCTTCATTGCCCACAGAAGCTTCCACCTCCTTTGCCACCTTCAAAACGCCCACCTCAGCCTTGCCACCAGCGTCCTTAGGCACCACAGGTGCATCCTCAGGAACTTCAGGAGGAACAGGGTCATACACAACCTCTTTTCCATCCAAGCTCTTAAATTTTTCCTGCCAGTCCTGGACATCCCACTCCTCTATGTTGAAGTTAGGATCCTTGGCTTGGAGGGCTATTTTGACCCTAACGTATAGGACAGAAATGGTGCCAGACTTGACGAGTCCATCTCTGTATTCTTCCAGTTCCTTCTCATGCCCCTCCGAGATCTTGGCCTTCTCGGATTTCACCCTCTTCACCTCAGCCTCTACCTTGGACAACTTATCTTCAAGATATTTTCCCTTACTGAGGGAAATCTTCTTTACATCTTTCAGAGCTGCCTTGGTGTCATTGAGCTCTTTGGCGGAATCATCCAGGGACTTCAACAGATACTCATGTCCCTACCAGAAAGACAAAACAGGTAAGTATACTATCCTTAAACCCTACTTAAAATACTGATGTCATCCTCAGGATAACACTATACCTGAAGAGTGAAGTGGGAAAGCCTAGCCAAGATATCCTCAGGACCAAGGCGCTCAAAGGGAGAGGATTCTTGTCCTAAAGAGGCAACAACCTTCCTCTTCTTGGAAGTCTGAGCTTTAGGCTTAGGAGGAGGACTGGCCATCCTGGAGCTGGATGGAGAGTTGATCTTAGCAGCCTTGCTGACATCCTGGCTGTCAATGTCGTCCAAGTCAAAGAAAGAAGATTTCTTGGCTTAAAATATCAAAAAAACAGGGTTAGTCAATATAATATTGAGGAAACATCCTAAGGATGTAAAGAGAAATACTTACAAGACATTTCGATGGCTTGGATGGTGGAAATACTTTCTTCTGCCTCAAAAGTCCTTGCTGCCTGAGATAAGTCAGTGACCTCCTTGACTCTAATGAATGAATCATTGAGAGGAGGAGCAAGCTTGGTAAAAGCACCTGTAACACAAAAAGAATTTTTAGAATGTTAGTAATATCCTCAGGATATAACTATAAAAATTTTTCATCCTAAAAATATTTACCACTTTTCAACCATGATAAAGGGATATTCTCTCCATTTGGGAAGGAATCCCTTCTCATAAAGAAAAATTTTGACTTCCAAGACCTTTATGACTTAATGACATTGTACATGAAAGGAGGATTTTTGTTAATAAGCTGAAGAACAAAACGGTTTGATCCATGTGTTTTCAACTTATAAACATAAGACAGGTCCCCTATCTGTAGCTGGATGCCATGGTTCTCATTGATCTTGTTACAGATCATTAATATTTTCCACACCTCGGGCATAGCCTGAGCATATGCCATCCCTGTGACTTCAAAGAATTCTTTGATAAAGTCAGGGAATGTATACTTTAGGCCAAGATGGAAGGGCAGGTACAGGAAGTACACCCATATCATCGATGCAAAATCAGACTTTGCATTCTGGTCATATGGCCGAAACCCAGCTGAATTAGGGAAGGCCCCTGAGTTTTGCAAAGATAAGATATCCTTGTCTGTGAATGTACTGACTTCGTTTGTAGGACCCTTTAACAGGTTTTGTTGTATGAAGTCCTTGTGGACTCCAATACTTCCTACAGCCCTCGTAGATTTCTTACCCATCCTGAGAATTTTTTGTGTAAAAAGTTTGAAGATTAAGAAAAATAGAGAAGAAGAAGATACCTTTCTAAAATAACTGTGATGAGGTTATAAAGGAAGGATCAAGGTGTAAATATAGGCGGTGAAAGATGATGTGTGTAACGGTCATCCAATCATTGCCTAAAAAGTAGCCGTTGATACCCTGTTAGACGTCTAATCAGCCTCATCAGATAAGATTTTAGAGTTAAAAAATATTATAACCGTTGACATATTAATGGTAACGTATTTTTTGGGGACAATTGTTGGTGGTGAAATCTTCAGGATGATACTAACTTGTATTTACTATGTGACATCCTTAGGATACTAAAGGTTGAACAGAATTGTGACAATAGTCAACAAACCAGGTCAACATTCGTACATAGTTCAGTCATTGCTTACTATATGTGCATATCTAGATAGTTTTTCATACACTATACCCCCCCCCCAGTCTAGTAAAGCCAAAGTTAATCAGATAACTCAACATTGGGCCCTTGTTTAGTCATACAACACCCGAATAATCTCTTAAGCAAGCCTTCTAAGAGATTAATACACCCTAACACATGACAAGTGCATCTCTAACACATGTATGAGAAAACAAGAACCATCAAGGGCTATCAATTACTAAACATACAATATCTAGTGAACAAAATACATGTTAATATCGACATCCAACACCCAAGAGACATTCATATGTCTCAACTCAACAAAACCAACTACAAACCATAACCAAAGAGGTATGTATACATATATATATATATATATATATACATACACACGACACCACACTAGACCAAACAAACATAAGATAAGATCACTTTGCACCTATCTACCTTGTCTAAGTTCCCTATATATACACATATATATGATCGAACACATGGACACCTACTCGATCCTATACCTACACCAACTCATGAATGAGAAGTCCTTTTCCTTTGATCCCATGATTTCGGCCAATCCATCATTCCAAGGAAACATCTCATCAATCTAACACTAGGCTATATGAACCTAAGGTTTCTAACCCATCTTAGCCGATCCCTAAGTCAAGAGAAATCACCATCACCCTAAGTTTATATCTAGTTAGATACACACAAGTTCATGACACCATCCAAGGCTCTACACCTTTCCACATCTAGTATAGAACAAACATTCCTATCCTACTTAGATTTGCGGCTACACTATAGGACACATGGGAACAACCTTGGAACTAGGAAATGTCACAATCCATACTAACACCCTAGACCTACCCTTAGCCGAATCTATGCAAGAAACAACACATGAATCGGATCCAACTCATCCATTATACATGATGTCATGGCTCTAGAAGGGTGATGAGGTAGGAACTTGCACCAATATGGTAAGAAACACAAAGATAGACAAGCCCTTCCCAATGTCAAATTTCCTAAATTACTAGCCCATGTGCACAAATCGGCCAACACCCCCTAAGCATGCCTTATACTAGGTTAGTCCTAACCTAGGGAATTCACTAAGACCAAAGCTTGATTAGCTACCTAAAATACTCTCTCTTTTCCCTATGTATGGCGGCCGAGAAACACCAAGCACCCATCCCATCCTATATTTCTCACTCTTAGACAAACATACACCAAAATGGAAGGTCAACTCACCCTCTACACACTCCCATACAAGCTAGGACTTCCTCTTCTTTCTTTGACAACCAATCGGCTAGAAAGGGACAAGGAACACCTCAAACCTTACACTAAACTAGTAAACCTTTAATCATGAACTTCAATCCATAGAGGATAGTTTGCCATACAAACTAGTATAAATAGGCCTCACCATTCACCCTTATCCCTTGCACCAGCACTCAACACAAACACTACACACACTAAGCAAAACAATCGGCCAAGCCAAGGGAGAACCAAGCCGAGGAGATCAAGGAACAAGGGAGCAAACACACGACTCTTCAAGCCTCCTAGGTAAGATACACTACACTATAAGCTCTTTTCATTCGAAGTGTCCTCTTGTTATACCCGATACTCGGCCATAGCACACCATGATTAGGCACACACCATTTTGCAAGAAAGTAGATTACAAAACAATGCTTTTAGATGTATAATTCTTAGGCACATTCTCTTAATACTAACATTTGTTCACGAGATCTTGTTTTAACAACCATGTAATCGACTTTGGTATAGTCAAGAGTAGTTGAATTATGTTTTGGAACCATATACAACCTAGATCATTTCGGGTTTCATTTGTCTAAGTTTACTTGGCTTAAGTTTAAAGCTAAGGTTAGTAACATAATAATCGAAGCTTAAATTTGTTACAAGGCTCACAATATGTCATGATATAACACCCCAAGACTCGAATAAGCTTAAAACAACCAAGATAGTTCACTAGATAATCGGCATTATCCTTTACACCATAAGAACACATCGGCTACCATGAGCTAACATGTGTTAAGCTAGGCCGGAGCATGTGTTAACCTCAATTGGTGTAGTACAAAGGTCTAAACATATGTGAAGATACTTATCTATCACGAATCAATTACACAATAACCAAAATCACAAATGTTGGGTGAACAAATTGTATGATAAACAAGGCTAGACCACTTACCATGTCCATAATGATCATAGGGCATCATTTGTCAGGACGGTGATCATCTACTGTTTTTCCTAGACCACCTACACTACTATCAGGTGAGTTTTCATGGCCCCTTTTTACTATTTTTCATTTTGGGGGAAATACGTGCATCAATACTTGTACCATTTTCATGTATGTATACATTCTATCATGACTGCCATGTGGAACATGAGACATTTTGGTTCATGAGCTCATTAGCCCTCGTACATCGTTCACTGTAATCATTAGCTAAACATCTAGCCATGAAACACTTTAATAGATCTATTGGGTTGACACCCCCACTCTTGGTTAGTTGCTCTAACCTGCCACATGCAAAAGAGTGTTAGTATTCTACAATACATACGTTGTATTTTAGTATACAATGCTCGAGGCACAACAGTCAAAAGGTTTGGTTACAGGACTCATAGTTCGCACAATGATCATTTCCCTAGCTAGCATATGATTGGTCATTACACGAATTACACGTTAGTTTTGCTCATCAAAATCAAAACCCATGAACTCACTAACATTTTTGTTGACAAAACTCGTTATGCATGTGTTTCAGGTAACTAGATGGAGGGCCACAGGGATTTGAGGGAAAGGTTCGAGCAAGCACTGTGTGGTACCACTACGATGGTTTCATCTTATTGTCCTATTTTTATTTAGTCATGAGAGTAATAGACACATATTCTCTTTTGTTAACACCATGGTGACGTTTTTAAATAATTAATGACAATGCCCATCTTACACGGTGGTACTATTTTGAAATAAATTGTTGTGATTGCTTGAACCTTGTGCTTGAAAACATTTCGGTCGTTACATCCCGTGTTTCCGCCTTGGCGGGGTGTGACAAGAATTCAGGATGTAACTGTATAATATCATATGAACATCCTGAGGATGGACTAACAAATTATCTTAATATTATGAATGCATGTATACTTAAACAACACCAAGACGCATGACAATGCCCCAATGACTCTATTGACCTATTCTAAGTCAAAGGAAAAGAAGATAACATCTAGAACAAGTCTTTGATGATGAAAGAGTCAAATGTAACCGTCGAAGGTTAATAATAGGCAAATATCTCGGAGAGGAAGTTATGTAACAGCTGTAGCTCATTCAAACAGAGGAACGTTGAGTTGAAACAGTCCATGCATGGCTGATTTTTAGGGATATCTTGTTTAATGCTTTTACTATAAGAAGGGGTGTGATGAATGAAATTAGGACACTTGATACTTTTTACTCAATTCTAGGCACTTGAACTCATACTTTCCTTTGTGTCACACACACAACACTTAATTGTAATCTTAGTAATTCATTCATCCCAATTCCAAAGTTGTAAACATTTTTCTTATTAATTTTAACAAACAAAGGCAGGGGCTTAGACTCCTCCCGAGGTTTTGTGCCGGCGATCATCACTGATCAAGGGTTTTCCTCGTACATCGAGTGTTGTTGTCTTGTTGCATTTTACCTATATTCATTCTTTATATTCTTGGCTTAGACAGTTACATCCTAAGGATATAACTATCCATCCTCACCTTTTTCCTTTGTCAACCTGAACATAGTTGTCAACAAACATCGTTTTGATATTCTTAACGTACCATCCTTAAGATATAACTGAGTTTTGAGCATAATAAACACTTTTTGCACTCTACCTCACATATTCTAATTTGGAATACAAAGTTATTTTTACTAGATAATTTTTGACCAAAACAATTCTTAAACAAAGACTGTTATCCAATCATGTGGTTAGAACAACCACTATCAAGAAACCAAATGTTGGGAGGACTAGCATCAACCTTAGTTGTCGTCAGGGCTTGGTTATCTTCACTTTCTTAAATGGCCATGAACAATTGCCCTTCCTTCTCATCATGCTCATCACCAACAGCTGGCGATGCCTGTGGTTCATTCCAGCAGTCCCTGCTGAGATGACCATATTTGTTGCAATTGTAACATTGAGCATTACCTTTACCACTACCAATACCTCAACCTCTACCTCCATGTCAACGTCCTCTTATGAAGCCTCTTCCTCGTGTGAATAGGCTTTTCTCTTCTTCCTTCACTTGAAGAGCCTATTCTTCTGCAACATTTTCACCACCTCTATTCACCCTAGCTTCATGGGATTACAGATCAGATCCCATCAGTTGATCAAAGGTCAACACACTTAGATCCTTTGATTCTTCAATAGCTGCAACAATATGATCCCATTTGACAGGTAAATTTCTCAACACTTTTTCCACCACCTTTTGATCTGTCACAGTCTCCCTATATGCTCTTTGTTGATTGACAATTTTCATGAATTTGGACAAGAAGTCGCCCACATGTTCTCCATCTTTCATATGGATTGTTTCAAAATCTCCGTGCAAGCGTTGCAGTTTCACCATTTGGACCTTTGTGTCACCTTCATACTCATTCTGCAATAAGGTCCATGCTTGCTTAGATGTGGTGGCCCCAGCTATTCTAGAGAATAACTCATCATGTATACTAGACTAAATAAGAGCAAGTGCACGTGAATCTTTCCTCTTATAATCTCTTAATTTGGTTCAGTCAACATCATTATCATTATAACCAGTTTCCACAAAATCCCAAAGATCTTGTGACATAATGATCGTCTTCATTCTTATCTTTCGGAATTCATACCCTTCACCCTTGAAGATCGGAAGGGAGGATGTGGTGCACCAGTATTGTGATTGTTAGCCATGAGAGTAATAAAGAATGATGGAAAAGTGGTGTGAGATGAAGGATTGAGAGTGATTTGAAACTGGATATGCTCTGATGCCAACTGTTAGAGCAAATACAAGAGAACAATCACAATACTTCAAATACTTTTGGATGATTTTATTGAATGCAAACATAGCCTTATATAGGCAAAGTACATAACGATAACAAATCAAAAACAAACAAACTGAACAAACTAGAACTAGTAAACAGGAAACGTGCATGAAACCTGGAGTGCCACCTGGACCATGCATATTATACTCATCCAAACCAACAACCTCCCCGGTTATATCTAGATTGAATTATCTCCAATAACGTTTGCTAATGGTGACTTCTCTTACTGTGGGGGAACCCTGTTAGATATGTCACTTGATGAAAGCCCTCTGTATTTTAGTAGGAGGTATTGCAGAGGTTTCTCGATGATGGAGTCATGTTTATCGTTTTTGTCAAAAATGGTAGCTCCATATGTGCGAACGATCATTTCAAGTAGGAGTGGAAACTCAAGTGCGGAGAAGAGAACAATGGGAACACTGGATAGAAGGAGGAAAGGCATGCATACTGACGATAGCGTGCAATGGAGCATAAGAAACATTACAGCAGCAAAAGAAATCACCATGGTAACTAGAGAGAAGAAAAGGCATGCAATTCCAATGATCAATTTGGTGGGCAAGGAAACTAGAAAATCCTCCTCTGCATATCGTGTGGTGAAAATTCCTAAGAACATCAAGATAGAAGTTGATGATGTGAAGAGAAAGAGTCCATTTGATACGATAAATATTATGTACACCTTTTCTTCAATTTTGTTGGTGCTTAACATTACGGGATGGCCAGTGTTCTCATCATACCCACCGGGTATAGTGAAGGCAGCTGCGAACATGACCGTAGCAATAGGAGTTCCTACAACTATACATGATCCTGCCATGTTCTTCATCCATTTTGACCATCTTTTACTAGATCTTTGTGTTCTTCACTGAATAATGTGTGAGGCTTTCTATGGCTTTCATTCAGGTGATATTTGTAGTTCGGTTGAACTAACCTTTCCACCTCCTAAAATGGTTGAATAAAGTTAATTTAACATTTACATTTCCAAAAGATACCAAAATGAGCCAAGAGACAAATTTTAGTTTACCTTATACCACTGTAGCTCCCTCTGCATTTGTAACGCGACTCCTGAAATATACTCAAGATGATCTGGAGGAGAGAGCTTAGCTGCAAGATGTAGAAAATTATTCTCAAATATATTGTGTCGACTTGCCACTATGCTTTTCTTTGTTCCCAATCAATAAAAAAGACTGAATATTTTTTCTTGGCGTAGAATAATTGCATGTGAAAAGATTGATCTTCCTCTTTTGTCTTCCCTCCATATGATGTCTGGATTGTATTTTAGTAGTTCCTCAATGAACTCAACTATTCCATACTTAATTGCAGTGTGCACTGCTTTGTCTATTTTCATTTCGTCAAGCTTTGAGTTACTCACGCCTTTTATTTCCTTGCAAATGCTGACAAGGATCTTACTAGCTTTATCATTTACTAACTTCATGTCATGTAAACTCTTGATATCGGGTACTGCAAGTAAAAGTAAAAACACAATTACATAGAATCACTTTCTTTAATACACAATTTCACGAATAGTTATGCACATGTGCCAGAACTATTGCCTACATACCTAAAAACTGTATCAAGATCTGACCTAGCCGACATAGTAAGCTAGGAGAGCTGGCGAATCCTTCGTCATCATCAGAGATATCAATTTCGTGTTGAGAGTCATCTGTTCCTTTGGTGTCAACATCCCGTGGAGGATATCTACACACACCTGTTTGGAATGTATAGAGGGATCAATGTAAATAATCCACACAACATCCAAAAGAATTAAGTTCAAGGTATAGATAGTAATCACCAAGATCCTTTACCAGTGTGACAACAAATTTATTTAAGAATCTGATTAACACTTGTCCAGTGATTAGAGTTCGGTATGATTTTTTTTAACGGCAAGGAACGATGTGCTAACCAGCGTGACACCGGGCGCTATGGTCAAGGTCGACTACTTGACTGTCGTCAGCCCCTTGGCTGCCTCAAATGCGTGGAAACCCGACCTCCACGTGACGGAAGGCATGACAGTGGAATAATCAGTAAAACCCCGGCTCCCATCCGAGTCGAACCGGTGCATCCGTATTCACTCTTCACCTAGATGCCGCAGAAAATAATGAGGAGAGTGGGAATTAGACATGGGTCACAAGAAACACCAAGTCTTTCCCTAACCATTACTTTATTCGCTAGAGTTTGGTATGTTAATCAAGGGTTTTAATCCTTATGGGTTTAACAAATGCTTAATTTTTTATTTGTTCATTGGTTATAAAAAAAAGTTCTTTGCGTCTTGTTTATATATATAATTAAAACAATATAAGAAAACTAGTTACATAAAAAAACTCAGGTTAAAACATAGTTATGCTAATAGTTCCAACAACAAAATGCTTGGCGATGATCCATTGGTGATTTATTTATCCATGCTATGTTTGCTAATGGTGACTTCTCTTACAGTGGGGGATCCCCGTTAGATATGTCACTCGATGAAAGCCCTCGGTATTTTAGTAGGATGTATTGCAGAGGTTTCTCGATGATGGAGTCATGTTTATCATCGTTTTTGTGAAAAATGGTTGCTCCATATGTGCGAACGATCATTTCAAATAGGAGAGGAAACCCAAGTGCGGAAAAGAGACCAATGGGAACACTAGATAGAAGGAGAAAAGGCATGCATATTGATGATAGCGTGTTATGGACCATAAGAAACATTGCAGCAGCAAAAGAAATCATCATGGTAACTATAGAGAAGAAAAGGCATGCAATTCCAATGATCAATTTGGTGGGCAAGGAAACTAGAAAATCTTCCTCCGCGTATCGTGCAGTCAGAATTCCTAAGAACATCAAGATAGAAGTTGATGACGTGAAGAGCGCGAGTCCATTTGATACGATAAATATTATGAACGCCTTTTCTTCAATTTTTTTGGTGCTTAACATTACAGGATGCCCAGTTTCCTCATCATTCCCACCGGGTACAGTGAAGGCAGTTGCGAACATGACCGCAGCAATAAGAGTCCCTACAACCATACATGATGCTGCAGTGTTCTTCATCCATTTTGACCTTCTTTTACTAGATCTTTGTGTTCTTCACTAAATAATGTGTGAGGCTTTCTATGGCTTTCATTCAGGTGATCTTTGTAGTCCGGTTGAACTAACCTCTCCACTTCCTAAAATGTTAGTTAAATAAAGTTAATATAACATTTACATTTCTAAAAGATACCAAAATGAGCCAAGAGACAAATTTTGTTTTACCTTATACCACTGTAGTTCCCTTTGCATTTTGTAACACGGCTCCTGAAATATGCTCAACATGATCTGGAGGAGAGAGCTTAGCCGCAAGATGTAGAAAATTATTCTGAAATATATCGTGTCGACTAGCCACTATGCTTTTCTTTGTTCCCAATCTATAAAAAAGACTGAATATGTTTTCTTGGCGTAGAATAATTGCATGTGAAAAGATTGATCTTCCTCTTTTGTCTTCCCTCCATATGATGTCTGGATTGTATTTTAGTAGTTCCTCGACGAACTCAACTATTCCATACTTAATTGCAGTGTGCACTGCTTTGTCTATTTCCATTTCGTCAAGCTTTGAGTTACTCACGCCTTTTATTTCCTTGTAAATGCGGACAAGGAGGTTATTTGCTTTATCATTTACTAACTTCATGTCATGCACATTCTTGATATCGGGTACTGCAAGTAAAATTAAAAACACATATTTACATAGAATCGCTTTCTTTAATACTCAATTTCACGAAGAGAAGTGCACATGTGCCAGAACTATTGCCTACATACCTAAAAACTGTATCAAGATTTGACCTAGTCGACATAGTAAGCTAGGAGAGCTGGTGAATCCTTCGTCATCATCAGAGATATCAATTTCGTGTTGAGAGTCATCTGTTCCTTTGGTGTCAACATCCCGTGGAGGATATCTACACACACCTGTTTGGAATGTATAGAGGCATCAATGTAAATAATCCACACAACATCCAAAAGAATTAAGTTCAAGGTATAGATAGTAATCACCAAGATCCTTTACCAGTGTGACTAAGGTTATCATGCCACAAAAACATAGAGATGGTCAAGTAGTTTTTTTTTTCCTTTATTTTTTTTTTATAGATATAACAATGGTAGGCGAGTCTATAACAATAAAAGTTGCAACTTACTGCTTGGTTAATTTGAAGGTGTACACTAAAACTATTGGTACTTATTAATTAATATAGTGAATTCTAGTGTTAAAGAGGAATTAACAAAAATAAAAGTAAAACAAGTGTGTGGAAGTAGTAATAAAAAACTTGATACTTGCAAACGTGTGTAAATAATGAATAATGATAGAATGAACTTAAAAATTTCCAAACACATATATCCTACACATCTCTATATGTACTTGTGTAGTGTAGAGGTCATCCGATGTCATATGTTCTTGTTTATTGTGATAAAATAATCATCACCAAAGATCATTGGCATTTGTGGCAGCCTTCACAAAATGCAATACCGACTCATTAAGGGCCCAAACATATTAATTAAGTATTAACATTTAGATAAATGAAGGATGATATTAGTAAATTAGTTTAAGACTAAGAAAAGAAGTTCTCGGTGATATTAAATCCCTTAACTTTTTTTGATTAAAGTCAAGGGCGAAACTTTCTTCATTGGATTGGGACATTTGGCGTAGCTTTAATCTCTCTAGAATTGGGTGGTGATTTGTATAATTTATTGGTGTTTTATGTGATGTAACTTGGTGTGAATTGTATTGCTAGCTTCCCGCTAGCATTTAGTGAAATAAAATTTTCGTTGATCGTTAAAAAAAAAAAAAGACTAAGAAAAGAAAAAAAGGATGATTTTTCCGGAGTTGCTCGAATCGATTAAAAACATACAGGATTGTTTCATTCAAATAAATAAATGTGAATAACCGAATCGGTTTCACGTGAAACTGGAAGCAACATACTTTCAAGGTAAATAAGCGGCATACGCCTAGATCACCAGCTAAGGCCCCTAAATGACCGTTCAATGATATAGAAGGTAGGGGTGCAGAGACAACCATGAGGTTTGCCTAGAAGCAACCATCCTTGAAATAATGCGTAATAGCTAACTGATCGAGCACTTTTGCGCCGAAGATGAATGACGCTAAGCGATCTGCCGAGGCTTTTGGATGTAAAAATACATCAGTAGGGGAGCATTCCGCCTTAGAGTGAAGCACCCGCACGAGAGGTAATGGATGAAACAGAAGTGAGAATGTCAGCTTGAGTAACGCAAACATTAGTGAGAATCCAATGCCCCCAAATCTTAAGGGTTCCTCCGCAAGGTTCATCCACGGAGGGCGAGTCAGCGCTTAAGATCAGGCCGAAAAGCTTAGTCTATGGACAACATGTGAATATTCCTGTACTACCCCTTGTTGGTCCTAAGGGACGGAGGAGGCTAGGTTAGCCGAAAGATGGTTATCAGTTCAAGAACGTAAGATGACCATGCTTTTCAGGGTAAGAAGGGTAGAGAGCTCTTGCTACAAGAACTGTTCAGGATATTTTATAAAAGGCAGAGGGTTTTAAGGAACTTTGCCCTAATCAAACGAAATTCAAGTAACTTAAGGAAATAAAAACTAAGGATAGGATAGTGATTTCTATATCACTATTCAGGGCCAGGTTGTCCCGCAAGTTTAACTAAGGATAGGATCTTTTGTTCAAAAGGATGGTGATATAGATAGTGACGTAACACATCGCATTCAAGCCGGGTGGTGTAGGTGGAGAGCAGCCACTGGGGTATTGTGCGATAAGCGGTTCCCTAATAAATTAAAGGGGAAATTTTATAGGACCGCAGTTAGACCTGCTATGCTATATGGGACAAAGTGCTGGGCAATCAAGACGACGCACACACGCAAGATGGAGGTTGCAGAGATGAGGATGCTTAGGTGGATGTGCGGGCACACTAGGCTAGATCAGATTAGAAACGAGGTTTTTAGAGAAAGGTTAGGAGTGACTAGGATATCAGACAAGATAAAGGAAGGGAGATTGAGATGGTTTGGACATGTGAAGAGGAGACGAAAAACAGCGCCAGTTAGAGCAGTGGAAGCGTGCGTTGTAGAGGGAAGAAGGAATAGGGGCAGACCCAAATTGACCTAGGATGAGCGGATTAGACAGGATCTCGTAGAGTTGCACCTCTCTGAGGACATGGTCCAAGATAGGAGTTCGTGGAGAAGTAGGATTAAAGTAATTGACTTTTAGGATGTGTCACTTAGGTAACATAGTCGTTTATTATGAGACCTTGACTATAGGATTTCTAAACCTATATTGATTTATGTATCTATTTATCTTGTTTTCTTGAGTAATGTGAAACTTGCATATGGTTGTCGTCTTGTGTACATGTTTGAATGATGTGCAATGTAATAGATTTCTATGCATTATCTTACTAGCTTATTCCTGCTCTTAGTCCGTTAGTTGATAGCGAAATATCCCTGTGGTACCTGTCTCTTTACTTGTATGTTTTGCCTGTGTTATGTTCTCTTTTTTGAGCTGGGGGTCTCTCTGGATGCAGCCTCTCTATCCTTATAGATAGAGGCAAGGTGTGCCTACATCTCACCCTCCCTAACCCTACCGATAGTTTTTACTATTCGTGGGATATACTGGGTATGATTGATTGATTTGGATATCTTTTCTATATTATGTTTTTTTTCCTTCTTTCTTTCTATATCATGGAGAATGAAGATGAAATAAAAAAAAGAATCTGGTGATATGGACCAATAATATTGTGAAACGTGAACCAATAAAATGCAAATATTGTTCACCAAAGGTTCTTATAGGGTTAGGATTCTAAGAAAACCCTTGTCATGGTGAAAACTCTGAAACTCTGACTTCCCGAGCTTTTTAGGGCCTGAAAATTTTAGGGCATGTAATATACATGATTTTAAGCATTTTGAAACAAAAAAATAAGTTTTCGAGTAACACATGGTAATGTGTTACCCGAAAACTTATTTTTTTAAAAAAAAATGCTCGGCGCTTTTTTGATTTTTTTTTTGTTCAAAATGCTTAAAATCATGTATATTACATACCCTAAATTTTTCATATAAAAAAAAGCTTGCGAAGTTAGAGTTTCTATAGTTTTCACTATAACAAGGGTTTCCAATTAATATAACCTTATACTATATACATACATACATATATATATATATATATATATATATATATATATATATATAGTGGAAGTATAGGGAGAAAACCCTTCAAAATGAGAAAACTCTAGAAAACCCTTAAAAAAACCTACTTCCCGAGCTTTTTTTTTTAAAAAAAAATTAGGGCATGTAATATACATATTTTTAGGTGTTTTGAGCCAAAAAAAAATCAAAAAAGCGCCGAAGGGTTTTTTTTTTTTTTAAATAAGTTTTGCATCATAACATATGTTAGCTTATTTTTTGCACTGGTAACATATGTTATGATGCAAAACTTATTTAAAAAAAAAAAAAAAAAAAAAACCTTCGGCGCTTTTTTGATTTTTTTTTTGCCCAAAACACTTAAAAACATGTATATTACATGCCCTAATTTAAAAAAAAAAAAAAAAAGCTCGGGAAGTAGGTTTTTTAAGGGTTTTCTAGAGTTTTCTCATTATTTAGGGTTTCCATATTATCCATCCCCTATATATATATATAGTGAGCTCCGGTTGTTGAACAGAGGATGCTTCGGTGATTTCAAGATCTAGATCTGGGTTTCATCTTTGGGACAAAAAGTTCAGGCGAGTTAGCCGATTTGTTGAAGCGCTTGCAAATCGTTTGAAGTTGGAAAATTAGTAATAGGATTTTAAGATGTATTGAAGTTTAATGGGTGAGTTATTCATGGGTTTTTGCCTATATTAAAGACATAAAATTTCAAAAAAAAATAATAAAATTAAAATAAAAAACATAGCTAAAACATAATAATTTTGAGTAAATTAATTACGCTCACAAATTAAAAAGAAATAATAAGTAAAAACGTTATAACTATTACTAAAATGACAAGAAATGGGACATTGATTATATCACTTAACATAGTACCATTTTTTTTTGTCAGGTGTATATCAGTGGACACCCTTTAACCTAAAACCCATTTCTTCCCAAGTTTGAATCCCTCTTATGATTTATTGGATATGGCTAATTACAAAAATACCCCTAGCTTACTTGTATTTACCTTGTTACCCATCATCTTCCTCACATCATTTTTGCCTGATCTACAACTCCGACAAAGTTATAAAAAAATTTTGATGAACTCCTTTCAACTTTTGTTGCAATCCCTCTTAGTCCAATAATCTTATGGGTCAAAGTATGCAGATCATATGAAAACGGATCTACTTGTTAAGACTTGGCTAAACCTACGGTGGGCACATGCCCACCCTTCTAAAAGGGTATATCCGCCCATGTTGTCTATTAACCCAATAGTAAGGCCTAGCGCAATGTAGCTTATGTTACACTTACAGGGCAGGGGTTTGTGGAGGTAACCCCATTAGGTTAGGGGTCTTTGATTGTGGGCCATAAGTTCCCTATATAAGAGGCCTTCATCTCTAATCTAGGTGAAGATTTTGGAGCCCTACCACACTTTATGTAGCTATGAATAGGATGAAACTCTTGAAAGCCACCTCCAACCCCCCATGCTTCCTTTTCCCTTGATTTATGACAGATCCAAACCAAGGAGAACAACAACGTGTGGCTCCGAATCTTCTATTGAAGATGACCCTACCTAATCATCTGGGTAAGATCCTTGCTTTGAATAAGTTTATTATTAATACATACATCTTGGAAGGTGGCGGTTGACGACCAAATAGACACAACCTTTGAATCAATAGACACATCCCTTTGACACTATATACAGGATCCCGAGAAAGTCAGAACTCACTTGAGTTGTGAGAACCACGAGAACTCCTGCCTCCTATGAGATTTTTTAAACAATTTTTTTACCCAAGCATATAAAAATGACTAACTAAGAAATATGTAAAAATGAAAAAAAAACAATTGGCAAGGACCTTACACCGGTGTAAAAAGCTGACGTAAATTAAAATTTCTTCACTTTGCATTCTATTGTAGGTGACTCGGTTCATGGACCCATCTATAACTTTAATCTATATTTTCTCAATACAGAATTTCGGTGTAGCCTAGAAAGAATTATGTCCATTAGATTTTAGGAAAGTCGGAATCGATGGTTGTTTGCTTTACTGGACAATCTACTTTGTCATCCATCTAAGCCTTGATTGCCTTTTGAAATGACAGTCAGGTTGTTTCTTAACTGTTGGAACCTTCATGTTATCCTGATCTTTGTGTAGTTTCCAAAAAGTAATTTCATGGCGTCATGCCTGCTAAATAATTTTTGCTCTAATTCTGCTTTCTTCTCTTCTTGAATGATCTAAGCAGCATATGTTTCATTTGCATATTCTAGCATTTTACACGTCCTTTAGGTAGTTTCTATCAATTTGAGATTTCCCATCTCATTCAAACGAGACTCTTCCTTGTCAACCATCCAAATTTGAACGCTTGGATATCCCACTTTGGGCAACCTAGAAGTCTATTCAAGCTGAGATGGTTGCTAAACGAGTAGCGAGTGCAACCTTACTCTAATTCATTAGTGAGCGCCACCCTACCCTCATGACTGCTCTAGGGTCGCATCATTATTGCTTCAATTCCCAATAATGGAACCAAATTATAGATGTTGGAAATCATAAGCTTGAGGTTAAGATAAACAAATTCTTATTTGTTGAATTAAATTAGATTAACAAAATCAAGAAAACACTAAGGTGCTGTTTGTTTTTTGCTCAAAAGCACTTCTGACCTCTTTTGTCTGCACCACACAGACGCGCGCAGACGTTTGGGGTCTGCAGATTGTTTGATTTTTGGAAGATCTTTCACTCAAAAAGGTCTTCCTGACCTCTTCTTGGTGCAGACTTGTTCCAAAGTCTTCTAAAGTCTTCAAAGGTCTTCTCCACTTCTCTTCTCCTCACCCACCACCACCACCACCCACCACCACGGTCCACCACCAACGTCCACCACCCACCACCACGGTCCACCACCACCACCGTTCACCACCACCATGGTCCTCCACCACCACCACCACCACCCACCACTACCACGGTCCCCTACCACCACCCACCACCACCACCGTCTACCATCACCACCACCACCAACCACAGTCGACCACCACCGTCCACCACCACCTACCACCGTCCACCACCACCGCCACCGTCCACCACCACCTACCACGGTCCACCACCACGGTCCATCACGGTCCACCACCATCCACCACCACCACCCCCCACCACCACCACTGTCCACCACTATCCACCACCACCGTTCACCACCACCACCACCGTCCACCACCACCGTCCACCACCGTCCACCACCACCACCGTCCACCACTATCCACCACCACCTACCACGGTCCACCACTACCACGGTCCACCACCATCCACAACCACCACCCCCCACCACCACCACCGTCCACCACTATCCACCACCACCGTCCACCATTATCCACCACCACCGTCCACCACTATCTACCACCACCATCTACCACCAGACTGCTGTAAAATATCAGTTTATTTAAATTTCAGTTTATTTCAGCAGTCTGCAGACATTAACAAACAAACAGTCTTTTTCTTGCAGACTGCAGACCTTTGGTCCACCTCTTCTCCTGCAGATGTCTGCAGATGTGGTCCGCAGACTGCAGACCTTTTCCTGCAGAAAAAACAAACAGCACCTAACTAAACACAAACAAAGACATTTAAATGTAAACTAAAGATCAATTATTTCCCATTTATCAAGCCCCACTCACTATATCCATTCCTAATTTCCATCCTTATTTTCTCTCCTAAATGAGTTTGGGTTCATATCAGATACACCAATGCTGCTTCATTTCATCCATAATACACTGCCTCTTCTAATGCGACAATCCCGGTTGATCACCGGTCATCGCTGCTCGTCTTCTTTCTTATCTTAGATAGCAATCTCATTCTTTCTTTTCTTTCTTATCGGAGATAGCGATCTCAATATTTCTTCACATTACCGGTCTGTCTGCTTTTGCTGCTACTTCTCAAGACCATTAGCATCATCACCTAGAACATTTAGGCCTTGTGTTTACATTCTTTATCTAAATGCTTACCTTTTCATTATGATAATGTTTAGTTTTCAGAGAATATGAAGTTTGTGTTATGGAAAACATATTAAATCTCTAATGAAATATTAGAATTCCTTTACACATTCCCCATTTCATATTGTGCATAGTGACTTTTGAATCTCACATATGCTTACCTTTGGGGTCACCATTATTATATTTTGTTTCTTGTTGACAAGATAAACTTTCATTGGACTTGCCCTTTGACTGATAAATCACATGTCTTCTCAATTTTTATTCAGGCCCATATAAAAAACAGTTTAACCATACCATTCAATGTATTTAACGCGACAATCATACATACTAGACAAACAGTCGGTTCATATATATTTTTAATCAAAACAAAAATGGTTCCAAATAATTCGCACAATCTAAACATCATTCTTCGGTTCTACATAAAATTTGTCCACATGCCTTTCATATGGCCACACACATTTTAAACATCATTCCCAGCAAACTTCTAAATTTTACAGACCCATCTAAGCTTTTTTTTTTTTTTTATCATTTAACCCTGTCTTATGGTAACCTCCGCATGTTTGGTTATCCGTATTACCCACTTATTCCATATACAACCATTAACAAACTCGAAAATGGTCCACAATTCGTGTGTTGCTCATCTGACACTACAACCATCTGGGGTACATATACTGTAAGCTACAAACTCTTCAAATAATCCTATCTTGTTATGTGGCTTTTGACAATATCACCTTTCGTTTCTCTATACTACACCAACCTCCTACTTCCTATGATTTCCACATTAATACCACTGTACACTCCTACATATGGACGTCACCAGTTACCACCTCCCTTCCATCTGCACTACTTGTCCTACCTCCTTTCACCACACATAAAATCGAGCCGCCCTCCCGCACTCAAGCCCATCCCTCCTACGCCAAACTAACCAACTAGTACCAACTAACCTGCTACTTGTGTCAGTCCATAGACCGAACCTATGACAGACCAATTCTTAGTGTGTAAACGACGGGGAATGATGTACAACTCAAACTGGTCAAATAAACATGATAAACGCACACCATAACAGATTTTTTTAAACCAAAAGAGTTTACATCAACACTAGACACTAGGGAGATCACACAAACGTGATCTCCCCTCACACATATGCACACCCGCTCAACCAGAACCTGATTTCTCTTAACTCTACAAAGGGTTTGACAAGTTCTAGGGGTTGTGTAAGAAGAGGATGACCAAGGCTAGTGGAGGAGGAGAGTGGCTCGCCTATTTGTAGGTGTTGGCCCATTCGCCCGTTCTCCACGCACATTCACGTGCTCCCGATTCTTCCTTAACTTTTACCTCATAAACCGGGTTGATTGGGCATTTCTATGTATGGACCACATCACTAAGACTCTTAGTGATTGTCATGTAATATTTACATTAATGATACACGATACCCGATAACCAAATCCCCATATTACAGACAATCACTATAATCTATACACATTAACGCTCAATATATTTGCATAACAACAGACATACACATAATGTTCACTAACAACTTGTCCTCCTATACCTCACCACTTGACGATTCTAACCCAAAACATGTTTCCCCCAATGCTTCGGTGCATAACTGTTTATATGCATCAACCCTTGGGTTTTCGTGATCCTGATATCCAGGCCACATTTCTTAATGAAGAGGTAATTATATTGATTGAAATTGGCATAGCTAGTGTGACCACTAATGGTGTGTCTATAGGATAGTAACGATAGAACTTATCTCTAACAATATTTTTATGATATCGTTCTTAATACTTTGAATGCTATTCATCATTGAATATGATTCTTTTGACGACAGAATTTGCCATGAAAAATCTTCATCCCCTTATCTACAGTCATAGAATTGCAGTGACATTTAATGGTAATTACTTGTTCTTATTTGAGCACAAGTATGCCATAAAAATACTTGACACAACCGGGATATATTTTTGTAACTCAATGGTGACTCCTGTTGAAACAAACACTAAACTTAGAGTTGATGGCGGATCCTTTTAGCCGACTCTACTTGTGGGGTTCCTTCAAAAGTCTACTTTCACCCACTCAAACATAACGTATGTTCTTCAACAGGTATACATACACACATGCCCCTCGTAACTCTCAAAATAATGCTCTTAAACACGATCCCTGGGATTTTAAGGGTACTATTCATTTGTTGTGTCCATCAAAAAATTGCCGCTTACCAACATTGTCTCCAACACTAATGTTGACTTAGGTGGTTGTCTTGATACTCGATATTCTACATCAGCTAATGTGTTTATTTTGAGGATAACCTGATTTCTTGGTCCTCTAAAAGCTAACCCATACTTTTTTTCGCTCTAATTTAACCCCATGGATTGCACATCCTAGAACTCACAGTATTTTCTCCCGTAGAGTTGCTCCTAGGCAATACACATGCTTGTAAAAAAGATTTACACCCTTAATAAGGTAGAATTTGTTTTACCCCCTCAACTGATTTGGAACATACATCGTCTTTAGGGACATAGGGCATAATTGTGGTGTGTAAGGTCGATGTCGTCTCTATTGTTATTCTGGACTGAGAGTAGCACTAATTAGTTATTAATTATTGATAGGTGTATGGATGGAAAACCTTATCGAGGACGTTAATTCCATAAGGGGGTGATTGTATCAATTTTGGCAAATCCCATACCGGGAGTGGGTAGGATTGATTCCTGGCTCATAAATAATGCCTCGTCGATATATCACCAAAGTGTATAGTGCGCATTGGTTGTGGAGACGATTAAAACCCCACCATTAATCGTGCTCAGGTGGGAGTAGTACTAGGATGTGTGACGTCTCAGGAAGTCTCCACCAGGGCAACCAATAACAAATCCCTAAGTTTCTGGATAGGTAACACATTAAGGGCAAATCAAACAATATTGGTGGTACGAGTGGTCATTTGTTACATTGAGTTCCTGGATGTGTAACTCATCGGGGGTAAAGCAGACAATATTTTGGCAGAATTTACTTAGGCAGTCACAAATGGTATTAGAGCCCGTCACAAATGGTATTAGAGCCCGAATT
Organism: Ambrosia x helenae; assembly: GCA_030844895.1. NCBI lineage: Eukaryota > Viridiplantae > Streptophyta > Magnoliopsida > Asterales > Asteraceae > Ambrosia > Ambrosia x helenae. Next base: position 94,012,570 of record CM061224.1, on the reverse strand, counting down.
TACTTGGGTTGTTACACTTGTGATGAGTTGAAAAAAAAAATGTTTACTAAAGCATCTGTTGCAAGCTATGAATGTTTGTTTTGATAAAGTTAAAGTAGTTTTGACAACACACTAGTGAAAGAAAAACACATTTTAGTGTGTATTTTAGGGTGAATAGTAGTAAAAAGTGAATATGGTATCTCTGGGCTATCTTACAAAGCGGAAGTGAGGCATCCTAGGTTATAGTTTTTAATAGATTATATATTTAGAAGTGATTTAATTTGTAATTATTGTATTTATCTCTTACCATACATAGGAGATAATATTTGTATTATTTATAACATTGAAATCAATGAGATAATCACGGTTTGAATTCCTGCCGCCTCACCTCCGATCGGAATTCTTCTTCTTCTTCGTTCGGTTCTTTTCTTCTTCTGTTACCACCTTCATTCGATCCCACCACCTTAATCCCTCACATAATGACTAACACTACCCCGCCTCCCCAACCCATAACCGTGGAGTCTAAACTCCATCCCGCCACCACTGTCTCAAATATAAAAAATTACATTCCCATCATCCTAGAAATCGATTCGTCACAGTATGGTTCCTGGTCCACCCTATTCACTTTGCACTGTAAGGCCTTTATGGTCTATGATCACCTATCCCCTCGTCCACCACCTCCCACCACTGAATCATCCTCCTCTTCTGATGATTGGGAACGGCTTGATGGCATTGTTTTACAACGGATATACAGCACCGTTTCTACTGATCTCCTACACACCGTCATAGACAAATCCAAAACCGCCCATGAAGCCTGGATAGCCATCGAGGACCTTTTCCAAGATAATAAGAGTGCTCGGGCTCTCTGCCTAATGAATAAATTCTCAAACACCCGCATAGACGCCTTTCCAAATGTCTCGGCCCAACCACCCCCGGCTTCTTCTAACTAGGCCGGCTTGCTTGGATCCAAGCCCCAACAAGCCCATACGGCCTATAGCCCCACGGACATTGAACAAGCACTCTACACCATGTCTCTCCAACAACCGGATCCAACTCAATACATGGACACGGGCGCCTCCTCCACTATGACACACGAGCAAGGTGACTTTCACTCCTTTTGTAATTCTTGCTTGTCTCGTAATATTATTGTAGGTCATGGTGACACTATTTCGGTACTCGGACAACGCACAAAATACCTTCCCAAGCCTTTCCCACCCTTTATCCTAAAAAATGTCCTCTATTCACCTAGACTTGTTAAAAACTTAATATCTGTCTGTCGTTTTACTACAGATAATTCTGTTTCTGTTGAATTTAACCCGTTTGGTTTTCTCGTGAAGGATTACAAGATCAAGTCACCGCTCATACGATGCAACAGCAGTGGTGATCTCTATCCCTTGCTGTTTGGGCCCTCCACATCTCACCCCACCGCCCTAGCTGCTATTTCTTCACAAGTCTGGCATCACCGTCTTAGCCACCCAGGACGTGATTCTTTGAATAAATTAAAAACTTCTAATGTATTAGACTTTAATTTTCATTCTAATAAAGTTTGCCAGTCTTGTATTTTTGGTAAAAGTGTGTGTTTGCCTTTCTTTCCATCTAATAATGTTACTTTACAACCATTTGACATAATTCATAGTGACATGTGGACATCACCAATAATTAGTTCTTCAGGCCATAAATATTATGTTTTATTCCTAGATGACTATTCAAATTTTTTATGGACCTACCCCATTGCCCAAAAATCACAAGTTTTCCCGTCCTTTACACATTTTGCCTCTACCATTAAAACCTAATTTGAACGGATCATTAAAAAGTTTCAATGTGACAATGGCCGAGAATATGTAAGCCATTCCTTTCAAACCTTTTTTTACCACTAACGGTATCCTATGCCATCTATCATGCCCCTACACATCTTCCTAAAATGGTAAGGCTGAGCGTAAAATCCGAACCATCAATAACATGGTACGCACCTTAATGGCTCACGCTTCCTTACCAACCCACCTTCGGCACTTTGCACTTGAAACCGCCACCTACTTACTCAGTATCCTTCCCTAAAAAACAACCCATAACAAAACCCCAACTGAACTATTATATATATCCACACCCACTTATGATCACTTACGTGTCTTTGGTTGTCTATGCTGCCTACTACAACCCTCTACCAACATCCACAAACTAGAAAATCGTTCTCAACCTTGTGTCTTCCTTGGGTATCCACCCACTCATCGTGGATATCGATGCCTCGACTTCTCCATAAAACAAATTTTCATCTCTCGTCATGTTGCATTCGACGAGAACACTTTTCCATTTGCACAAACCATCGGCCCTACACCCACCTATGATTTCCTAGGCGACCCTTTCCCGCATCATCTGTGCCCACACTTGCAAACCACACCTACACCTGCACAGCCCACATTCGGCCCAGATAACAAACCTACGACCCAACCCACTAACCCACCACCCGCCCCTCAACAGTCCGTCCCCACAGCCCAATCAACAACCTAGCCGGCCCAATCCACAAACCAGCCGATCCCTCCTCCACCGTCGCATACCAGCCCACATCCAAGCCCACCAGCCACTTCCGCCAACCAACCCCCTGCACCCACCACCCGCACCATACACACTCGCTCTATGAGCGGTGTCTTTAAACCAAAAATTCCCTTCAACCTCTCCGCTTCCACTAAACCTGACATCCTACCCATTCCCAAAAACCCCACCGATGCATTGGCCAGTCCGGAATGGTTGGCTGCCATGTCTACCGAGTACAATGCATTAATTAGAAATGGGACATGGGAGTTAGTACCTCGTACCCGTAACATGAATATTATCAGGTCCATGTGGTTGTTTAAACACAAGTTCAGGTCAGACGGTACATTGGAGCGATACAAAGCACGTCTTGTGTGCGATGGTCGCTCACAACAGGTGGGCATAGACTGTGGTGAGACCTTTAGCCCGGTTGTTAAACCGGCTACCATCCGGACTGTTCCTTCTCTAGCCCTATCCAAAGGTTGGGCAGTTCACCAGCTTGATGTCACAAATGCATTCCTTCATGGAAACTTACAAGAAACTGTTTACATGCACCAACTAATGGGGTTTAGAGGCAGAAATTTTCCGGATCATGTTTTCTTATTGCGCAGGTCATTATATGGGTTGAAACAGCTCCTCGGGCGTGGTATCAAAGGTTTACTTATTATGTTCTTCAACTTGGTTTCTTGCATAGCCGATGTGATGCGTCTTTGTTTACATATCAGCAGGGTTCCGACACGGCCTATTTACTTCTTTATGTTTACGATATTTTACTGGTCACATCTTCTGACAATCTCCGTACCCGTCTTCTGGCAAACCTTTCTAACGAATTTTCCATGAAGGATTTGGGTCCATTGAGTTATTTTTTGGGCGTTTCGGTCACACGCCAAAACAACACCGTGTTTCTTTCTCAGCACACTTATGCTTCTGATATCATAGCTCGTGCAGGTATGCAGTCCTGCAACTCAGTTGCGACCCCAATTGACTCCAAATCTAAACTGGGCGCATCCCCGGACGAACAGTTTCATAACCCAACTTTATACAGGAGTCTCGCAGGTGCCCTACAGTACCTTACTTTTACACGCCCAGACAACGCATATGCCGTCCAGCAGTTTGCATGCATATGCATGCCCCTTGTGTGGCTCACTGGAACGCTCTAAAGCGTATCATAAGGTACATTAAATGCACTCTTAATTTTGGTTTGTACTTGACTTCGTCCGTTGCAGCATCCCTGGTTGCCTATACAGACGCCGACTGGGCAGGTTGTCCAGACACCCGTCGGTCCACTAGTGGTTATTGCATCTATTTTGGGGACAACCTGATTTCCTGGGCTTCTAAGCGACAACCCACAGTCTCTAGATCTAGTGCTGAAGCCGAATATCGGGGTGTCGCTAACGTTGTTGCTGAAATATGCTGGTTACGTAACTTATTGCTCGAACTTTCTGTTCCCGTCACACGTGCGACCATGGTCTATTGTGATAATGTTAGTGCAATTTATCTATCAGGAAATCCCGTACAACATCAGCGTACGAAACACATCGAGTTGGACATTCATTTTATACGGGAACAGGTTCAACGAGGACATGTTCGCATCCTACATGTTCCTTCCAGATATCAGATAGCTGACATCTTCAGTAAAGGTCTACCGCGTGTTTTATTTGAAGACTTCAGATCCAGTCTCAGCATCCGGTCTCCTCCCGCTTCGACTGCGGGGGTGTAATAGATTATATATTTAGAAGTGATTTAATTTTTGTAATTATTGTATTTATCTCTTACCATACTTAGGAGATAATAATTGTATTATTTATACCATTGAAATCAATGAGATAATCACGGTTTGAATTCTATTAGTTTTCATTACTATAGAGAAATAAACTGTAAGAAAATTTGGGGTAATATTTCTTTAGCTTATATGTGATGTGTAAAACTAATATAAGTTGTGTGCTCGGACTTTGGTTGTGACAATGATGATTGTAGATTTTAGTAAAACTTCGATGGATATAATTCCTTGTTGAACTATTGTATGAGAACATAAAGGTATTTAAAATGTGACTACTTACGATTATATATCCATTTTTTCCAAAATGGAAATTTGCTTCCACTTGCAAATGCCGAAGGCTTGTGTGCCAATTTGTGAAGAGCATAATCACCATGGGGATCCGCGGTGATGCCTAGATTTGGGAACCATTTGAGTAGTTTAGAAGCGATATCTACAACGTTTAGAGTAAAACATTGTTAGTTCAAGTTAGTGAAATGACCGAAATCAGATGCCTTTTTCTGTTTATTTATGAATAATAACTCTAAACAAAACAAGCCCAACTCACTAACCAAAGAATCCTGCAGTGATCAAATGATTCAGAAGCAACACACCATCCTGTTTTTCTAGCAGATGTTTAGGAGTCTTAGAGTAGAGATAGCGAACCATTTGCTTTCTACCATACATTGATGCCACAATCACAGGAAGGGAACTATGGCCAGTCTTTCCTCCTTTTATTGAAACCAAATTGTGATTCTTTTCCATCATGGCTTTAGCCAAGTCTATATTTTCGCTTATCGCGGCAGTTAAGGAGAGAGGAGTGTCATTAAACGCATTACGAATTTCTAATCCTTCTGGTTGCATCTTATTTACTAAGTCCAGTGCAATATCTGTTTTTCCACAGAGGATTGCGATATGTAGAGCTGTATCTCCATGCGAAGATACACTTGCAGTTGTTGCCTCGGGACGCTCCTCAAGGATGTTACTTACTTTCCGAGTCTCACCATTTTCAATAGCGTTGTATAGGTCTTCATTTAGAAGAGGCTTTTTATCCCCTGTGCACACTGTAATACTCTTTTAAAAGATAGCACAAATTAAGTTGAATCTATATATATATATTGCAAAGGGATTAATCCTACATGTCATACTCTTATGCAATCTCTTCTTTGAGAGATGCCACATAGGATGTGATGTGGCAAGTGTAAACCAATTAAAAAAAAAGAATAAATATGATTTAACCTAATCTATTATAATCTTTAACCTAATCTATTAAATATCTAATCTACTAAATCTAAATATTAAAATTTTACTATTTTTTCTCTCATGTTTCCTCCCATAACTTTTAAACGTTAATATCTTTTATATATGAGATTTTTTAAAGAAAAAAATTACACCAAATTAACGAGCGTTTTCTTATCTTTTCAACGAGTACCATAGTGCTATATAAAAAACGGAGAAAAAAAATGAATATTTTTTGTAACCCAACAGGTATTGTGTCGGGTTTGGGATTAGTTTAAAAAAAATTTGTAGGTTTGAGTCGGGTCTGGGATTAGGTGATACCCGACCCGATTACCCGAAACAACATACTCAAATACCCGAACTATATACCCGATCATATAACCATGATTTTTTTAACGCATCACATAACCCTTAGACTAATGCGACCCGATTACCCGAAACAACATACCCAAATACCCGAACTATATACCCGATTATATACCCATGAATTTTTTAACGCATCATATAACCCTTAGACTAATGCGTTCGATATTTCAATAATTAACTTTTTTTCTTATTTCATGTTAGTTTTTTAGAATGATCGATTACAAACTTCTAAATTCATTTGTAATGGCAATAGATTTATACCATATTAGATATTTCAACCCGATACGCTCCCGGGATAAAAACTAGTCATTTACTATTACACAAAAATCTAATAGAAAAATCGACCAACTAATTGAAAAATTCTAGCGGAAGAGTTTTTGTGTTTGGGTTGGGTTTGGTTTCAGCCCCGCCGCCAAGGGCGGCTCGGTTTGTAGTAAGCGACTCTCAAAACGGCTCGTGGATTTGTATAAGAAATAGAAATAAAAGATGTTTGATAGATTGATATGTTTTGGTTGGTACATACAAATGAGGAGATAACCTCCTCTATAAATACATAAAGAAATAACATAAAATAGGAAGTAGCTAATTTTGGGGCATAAGAGAAGGTGCTAGTCTTTGGGCATAATACATGGAGCCAAATATCTTGGACATAATGGAAGGAGGCACAAATCTTGGAAGAGCATGGTGGAGGAGAACAATAAGGTGAAATTATCTCTAATACTCCCCCTCAAGTTGGAGCGTGAAGATCACGAACGCCCAACTTGACAAACAATATTTCTTAATTTTCGAACACTCGCCCTCAAGTTGGAGTGTTTGCTTTTCTTGCGAGCTCATAAATTTAGACCCGACTTTTCTTCTTGCGGGCTCAAAGGAACCCGACTTTTCTTCTTGCGCTCAAAGGAACCCGACTTTTCTTCTTGCGGGCTCAAAGGAACCCGACTTTTCTTCTTGCGGGCTCAAAGGAACCCGACTTTTTTTCTTGCGAGCTCAAAGAAATCGACTTTTTCTTGCGAGCTCAAAGATTTGAACCCGACTTTTCTTTTTTTTTTTTGCGGGTTCAAAGGGCCCGACTTTGTTTTCTTGCGAGTTTAATAAACCCGACTTTTCTTCTCGCGAGTTCAAATAATTGAACACGACTTTTCCTTTCTTGCGGGTTGAAAGCCCGACTTTTCTTCTTGCGGGTTAAAAACCCGACTTTTCTTTCTTTTTTTTTTTTTTTGGATATTTAGTCTTCGTATTTCTCCATCTTGCTTCCGCATGTCACTACTCCCCTTTTTTATTATGATTATTACTCCATTATTTTTTTTCCCTCATATTGAAAGGTTTAAAAAAAACTTTTTGTCTTTTCTCGTAACCCAAGAGCTGCTCTTCTCCTTTTTTTTTATTTATTTTTTATTTTTTTAACAAAATTAAAGAGATAATACCTTTTTTTTATCACCACACCAACCAACGAAGCTCATCCCACCAACTTTAGAATTTTTATACGTGCCACTAAAGAAAATGGATCTACCTTTTCTTTTCTTGTTGCTCAAAGAAGAGGCTGTAATAGTGACAAGGTCGTGGTTGTAGGTAACCGAGAATCCTAACCAGTTTTGGGTTAGCAGCGGCTGAGGTTTAATCGCAAGGGATGGCGATGGCTGTAGGCGCTGCTGAATGGGTTTTGGTTTGTAGCCGGTGTGAGTGGTAGACGGTTTCTTTCTTTTTTTTTTTTTTTTTAATGAGCAGGATCAGAAACACTGCTTTGATACCATGAAAAATTCTAGCGGAAGCGTTTTTGTGTTTAGGTTGGGTTTGGTTTCAGCCCCGCCGCCAAGGGCTGCTCGGTTTGTAGTAAGCGACTCTCAAAACGGCTCGTGGATTTGTATAAGAAATAGAAATAAAAGATGTTTGATAGATTGATATGTTTTGGTTGGTACATACAAATGAGGAGATAACCTCCTCTATAAATACATAAAGAAATAACATAAAATAGGAAGTAGATAATTTTGGGGCATAAGAGAAGGTGCTAGTCTTTGGGCATAATACATGGAGGCAAATATCTTGGACATAATGGAAGGAGGCATAAATCTTGGAAGAGCATGATGGAGGAGAACAATAAGATGAAATTATCTCTAATACTAATTCTTTGAAAACTGAATAATTTTGACTCATGAACTTTGCGACCACAAAGTTGGCCGCTGCTTTGCGACTTATTAAATCGTAACAGTCGCAAAATTAACAAGTGGCCAATGGGTCACAAATTTTGCGACCACCCAATTTACGATGCAAACCCCTAGCAAAATTCTTAAAAAAAAACAACTTGTATTATTAATACTTGTTGCAAATATATGACCAAAAATAACTATTTCAAATTAGTATAAAATCTTTAAACAATATGGGTGAGGCTAAAGATACCATCATTTATGGGTGGCAAAATAGGTAGATTAGGTGAGTTTGGTTGTTGGGTCAGGATGGGTATGGGTCAAGATGGGTAGATTAAAAAAATGGGTTAGGATGGGTTGGGTCAGGATGGGTTTAGGTCTGGATGGTTTGATTTGGATAGGTCAAATCAAAATAGATTAAAATTAAAAAAAAAAAACAATAAAAAAATTAAAAAGTAAATAAAAAAATTAAAAAAAAGTAAAAACAAAAACAAATTTAAAATAAAAAAAAACAAAAATAAACTTAAAAAATAAAATTTTAAGGGATACAAAATATTTCATTTCGAACCGGACCGTTTCGACCCGGCCTGGCCCGGTAGCGACCCGAAACATTTCGACCCGGCCGGGCCCGGTAACGAACCAGACCGTTTCAACCTAACCCGTCCCGTAGCGACCCAGACTATTTCGAACCGGACGGGCTCGGTAGCGACCCGGACAGTTTCGACCCGACCGGGCCCGGTAACGACCCAGACCGTTTCGACCCAACCCGGACCAGTTCGACCCTATCAGGCTGGTTATCAACCTGGACCGTTACGACCCGGCCGGGCCCGGTAGCGACCCGTCCCGTAGCGACCCGAAACATTTCGACTCGGTCGGGCCCGGTAACGACCCAGACCGTTTCAACCTGACCCGTCCCGTAGCGACCCGAACTGCTTCGAACCGGACGGGCCCGGTAGCGACCCGGACAGTTTCGACCGGGCCTGGTAACGACCCAGACCGTTTCAACCCGACCCGTCCGGTAGCGACCCGGACTGTTTCGACCCGCACGGGCCCGGTAGCGACCCGGACAGTTTCGACCCGACCGGGCCCGGTAAAGACCCAAATCGTTTCAACCTGACCCGTCCCGTAGCGACCTGGACTGTTTTGACCCGGCCTGGCCCGGTAGCGACCCGGAACGTTTCGATCCAGACGGGCCCGGTAGCGACCTGAACAGTTTCAACCTGACCCGTCCCGTAGCGACCTGGCCTGGCCCGGTAGCGACCCGGAACGTTTCGACTCGGCCGGGCCCGGTAACGACCCATACCGTTTCAACCTGACCCGTCCCGTAGCGACCCGGACTGTTTTGACCCGGCTTGGCCCGGTAGCGACCCGGAACATTTCGATCCGGTCGGGCCAGGTAACGACCCAGTCCGTTTCAACCCGACCCGTCCCGTAGCGACCCGGACGGGCCGGGTAGCGACCCGGACAGTTTGACCCGACCGGGCCCGGTAACGACCCAGACCGTTTCAACCTGACCCGTCCCGTAGCTACCCGGACTGTTTCGACCCGGCCTGGCCCGGTAGCGACCCGGAACGTTTCGACCTGGCCGGGCCCAGTAACGACCCAGACCGTTTCAACCTGACTCGTCCCGTAGCGAACCGGACCGTTTCGACCCGACCGGGCCCGTAACGACCCAGACCGTTGCAGCCTAACCCGTCCCGTAGTGTCCTGTACTGTTTCAACCCGACTTGAGTTATCAACAAATGCAAAAGATATAATTTTTTTGTTTTTATTGACATTAAATTATATGAGGCATCTACTTTTTTGGTGTTGGGTTAGTTTTAATTAAGATTTGTATATGGTTATTTAAAAATACCCATCCTGGCTCATTTGTTTTTTTTTTGACATACCCATCCTGACCCACTTACTTATTTCTTACAATTAAAATTACCCATCCTAACCCCCTTGAAAATTATACTAAACCCATTTTAACCCACAAGGTCAAATTTTAAACCCAAAACAACCCAAACTCAACTAGATGGGTTGAAATTGCCAGGTCATCATTACATAAAATAAAGAGGTTATATGCACTGGCGAAGCATAGTAAGGGCGGGGAGGGGCGGTCGACCCCCCCGGATTTTCGCGCAAAAGTTCCGATTATATAGTATTCGTATAGAAAATTTTGAAAATATAGGGTTTCGACCCCCCGAAACGGGTTTTCGACCCCCCGAAACTAGTGACTTCCGACCCTCCGGTGACTTCCGACCCCCCGAACCTTCGGGTCAAGCTTCGCCACTGGTTATATGACTTATTTAGTAGGTGGGAATGGGGTAAATTAAGTAAAAACCATATGGGGTGGGTATGTTTAGCATAATTTTAAAAATAATTAGTAGGAAAATGGTACGTTAATACAACTCAATAATAATGAGAAATCAATACTCCTACCATCTTGTTGATCATGTGTAACACCAGAATGTTGTGATGAGCCGGGACACATTTCCACCAAATGAGCCCATGCGATTTTAGCGGTCACATTTCCACCAGAATGTTGACACCAGAATGAAACCACCTCAATACATTCCTAGAACTGCACCAACAAAGAATTCCCACCCACAACAACAACAACTTGCATCTTGACACCTGGATCCTGTCCACCGCATCACCAAAGAATCTCAACTAAAATTTATATATATTTTTTAGTTCCAGAAGAGTTACTAGCCATTTTCGTCCCTGAGGTTTGGGCCAGTTTGCCACTTCAGTACAAAAGTTTTTTTTTTTCAATTCCTTCCCTGAGGTTTGGATTTTTTTGCCAAATTCGTCCTTTTCACTAACCCAGTTAAAAAAGCTCGTTAGTGTCAAGGGTAGGTTTGTCTTTTTTCCACTTTAATGAAGGACAATATGGTAAAATCATCACTCATCTTCTTCCCCCTTTTAAACACAACCACCATGTCACAATCAACCCAACACCACCATATCACCACTGCACAACCACCGCCCCACCTTAAACCCACCGCTGCTCCCTCCCTCCATCCCTCTCTATCTCCTCACTAATAATTACCTGTGTCCAACCCCACTTACCAACCTCTGCCTCCATTAGCTCCCTTCACAACTTCCAAACTACATCCACATGGAACACATAGAGCAACCATCACCAATCCCTACCCTCCTAAAACTTAAAATGAAATTCTTCATAAACTGAATTACCAAGTACTGTTCGGACAACATCTCATTCAATAGGATTAAAGCTGAACATCCATTAAACCTAAAGGACTTGGATTCTAGAATCAACACCGCAGTAAACCACACGCGCCACCATCGCGCGTTGTTTATCCTTCCTGCAAAAAGGTACGTTTTTGTAACCTAACGTATTATTATTCTCCACAGAATCTCAACCCTAAATACACTGCCTCTAGGTTAGGTTTCTCTGTGTGTGTTGATTGGATTTGTTATTAAGAAATTGGGATTTTGTTGTGATCAGAGAAACCTAGCAGCGACAGCCAGGTGAATCCGGGACGATGTCAGAATGATGTGCAACAATGGAACAACTCTGCTTTTTCTTTTCTTTCTTTTTTTCCTTGTTAATATCTAATTAATTATTAAAATAGGGGGTGGGGATGAGGTGGGGTGGGGTAGGGTAGGGTAGGGGTGAGGTGGGGTAAGATTTTTTATTAAAATTTTAAATTGAAAGTAAAAAGACAAAAATACCCCTGACATTAACGACCTTTTTTAACTGGGTTAGTGAAAAGGATGAATTTGGCAACAAAATCCAAACATCAGGGAAGGAATTGCAAAAAAATAAACTTTTGTACTGGAGTGGCAAACTGGGCCAAACCACAGGGACGAAAATGGCTATTAACTCGTTCCAGAAAATTAATTTATATTCCTTTCTTTCAAGTTTACACCAGCATGACAAAAATTGGAAATAACATACCAAAAATTAAAATAACATTAAACACATTTTCCAAAAACATACGTGTTTTCCGAATGAAATACAAGCGTATACAATACATGTTTTCCAAATGAAACACAAACAATTCAAAATTGCTGACCAGTCCACTTCATACACTTTGCAATCCAAACCGAACTCTTCAAACCTTGTGACCCAATCCGTAGGAACGGCCTAACAAAAAATAACGTGACGTTAACAAAATGAAGCTTAAAAGATACTACACGCCGCTAAAAGGATCACATTCACATGTAACTTCATAATTATTTATGCCTACACATGTTACTAATCTACATATATACCATCAACAGAACACATGCGATGTAAAATTCTGCCAACATTTGATATCTACTACACCAATATAACATAAACCTACGCATAGCAATATTAACCTTAACTACTCATTAAATATAAACTAGTATTTTTACCTGCTCATTTCCGCAAATGACGTTTTCCGCACGACTAAGTATGCCGCAGATGACGTTTTCCGCACGACTAAGTATGCCGCAGATGACGTTTTCTACATGACTAAGTATGCCGCAGATGATGTTTTCCGCACGACAAAGTAATAAGGTGACTGTAAAACATCAATTCAAGAGTGTTACTCATAGGGTCGGCTTAACCTATTTGGAGGCCTAAAGCGAGTTCTAAAATCGAGGCCCTTATTACAATTTTTTTAATTAAGCTCCTAATACTGAGTAATCAAGATTAATAGATTGATGCGTTAATAATGAATCAAATTATTTAAATGGTTAAGGAAATACCAACAATTATTTAAGTGATCCCTCGAGAAATATCAATGTCATATGGTTCAACTTCTATATATCAAGCCTGTTCAATACAAAATAGAAAGCCTTCGAAGTAGAAGTATATAATGAATAACACAAACATTTTGAAAGAATGAAAATGCCATAAAAAAATAAATAAATTAAAGACCTCACTACCTCATGTGCAATAGCGAATAACTTTAGTAATATAGCTAGATTCCAGTGCAGGCTTGTAGACTTCCACAAGTATTTTTCCATATTCATCAGTATATATCATCTGGAAAGCCTTGCATAATACCAGAAAGAACATATATTATTAATGAAAGTAGGAATAATAAAATCGATCAAAAGTAAACAGATTTACTTGTTATCGAACTGAACAAGCACAATACTGTTAGGTATATGCACGCGGAAGCAACACACACAAACTATTAATCTGCAGAAAATAAACGAACACGATAACACAAGGATTTACGTGGTTCGGCCGGCTGACCTACGTCCACGGGTTGCAACCAGGATATTTTTATTATTGCTCTCTGTCTCACTCGTGATGAGGATTACAAGTACAAGATGCCTATATTTATAATACAAGATTAGGGTTTAACCCTTGGGGAACAAAAAAACTAATTATGGGCTAAATAAAACAAATGGGCCGGACCCTTGTCTTTAATTAATCTGCCAATTAATTGTCTTCTTCTAACCCAATCCCAAATCAAGGCTCCACAAAACCCAATAATCTCCCACTTGGAGGCTTGATAATCTTCAAACTGGCGTCCGCTGTGAACTTGTACCTCTTGTAATCTTTCTCATTTTCCTGGTTGCAACGGCCTTCTCATCAGTTAACCTGAAGGCCCGTTGAAGCTCCCCCGAGCTCCAACACATCAGTCATGGCTATGTCTGCCGCTGACCCATTCTTTGTCTCTACCGGCTCCCATTGACACGAACTGCCGAATCCTGAAACACCCTGAGAATAAACTGTTGGATCAGTTTGCTCTTTTTGCTAAGTAAGAACTTGCTATCTTGACACTTAAGTGTTTAACAAGTCCTTGTAAATCAGATTATAAGCACATCGGAATGTTATAAGTTAAAGCAACACTTTTTACACTAAGGCAGAGTTATAACTCCCCCTTGATGTTTGAAACTAATAAATGACAAAGTATTTATTATGAATCTAAGCTGTAAATGAGAATTAGATACTTAGAAAGATTCACAATAAATACAGAAATGGAATAGAACAATGAGAGTGTTTGAAGGATTTTTCTATTAAAATCAATGTCTAAAATAGAAGGTTGAAGCCTCCTATTTATAGACGTTTACATGCATGTATCTTGCCCAATAAGCAAGTACAGAAACAACAGAAACAAGTTGCACAAGTTGCAACATTGAAAGAAACAAATACAGCTAAAAGTAATAATAAACAACAAACTACTGATGCAAAAGGCGGTGGGAAATATCTGATGCTAAGTGCTGATGAAGGACAAACTACTGAAGAGTAGTTTTGTCTTCAGTACTTCTGAAGTGAACTTGTCTGGTTTGGACTTCAGAACTTCTGCTTCTTCAGCACTTCTCATATCTTCTAATCAGCAGTTTCTTGTCTTCTCTTCAGTACTTCTATACTTAGCCAAAATGACAGAAGTGAATTAGACTAAGGTTTACAAAAGTGGTTTCACCAATCCTCTTTGTCCTAACAATCTCCCCCTGGATTGATGAAGCCAAAACCTTACTAATTCCTTATGTGTTTCTTCTGTCTTGAACAATCTTCCATATCTCTTTGTACATGGTGTTCTTGAGCTGGTTTAACTGACCATCAGATAGAGATCCTCTCTGTGGTTCTAGATGTTGAATTGTGAGCAGGTCTTGTGTTGACAGTTTCTTCAGATTACTGATCTTCTTGTAAGCCCTGCTTGAGAGGTCTCTTCTTGTCAACAGTACTGAGTTGTTATCAGTAAGTGACCATCTGATGATAGGGATCTTTGACTTGTTAAAGTCAGAAGAATAGGGAACCAGACTTGTCCCTTGGGTTGATGGTCCTGAGTGCTGGATGTCTTCAGTTTCAGATAGCCTCAGGTGGGATTCTCTTCCTTGTTGTTGTTGCATATCAGGCATCTGAACAGTTGGGAGATGGTGTTCAGTCACTACTCTGGTATGCAGCTTTTCTTTGATGGTCTTTTGTATTTGATAAGCAAAAGTGGAAGGATCCCTGAATTGTGTTAACAGAGGTTTCTCCTCAATGTCAAAATCTGAGTGGACTATTGAACTTCCTTCAAGTAGTACCATTTTGAAGTCAGTTTTTGACATTGTCCTCTGCCTTCTTCTTCTGAGTAGCAGTTCTTCTAGATGCACCAGAAGTTCTAACTACTGATCTTGAAGGATCAGCAGTTTGAAACTTCTCAGGATTTGCAGCCTTGGCAGCCAAGTATTTTCTATAAGTATCCATCAGTCTTTCTTCTTTCCATCTGGATACTGAGGCTTTTGAACCATATCCTTCTGCTACTAACTCTTCTATTATCTGGGCTCTCTTGGCCTTTCCATCTTTGCTTGTGGCCACTTTGTCTGCAAGCAGTTGTGCTCTTCTTGTCAGCTCTTGCATAGAGAGTCCTTTGAGTGTAAAGGCTTTAGTCTTGCTGTTCTTGGTAATATAAGACACCAGTTGTTGTCTTTTATCTTGTTCAGCAATCTCATCAAGGCTAGCCTGCCTTTGTAGTTCAGCTGCATAAGCCTGAAGTTTTTCTTCATGGCTTAAATCCAAATCATCCCTTTCTTCCAGAGATTTCCAGATCTGATCTTCTCTGGCCTTCTTGTTGGCTGCAATTAAGCTCTTCTCTAATAGTTCAGCTGATTGAGAGATAGGAGAAGGGTTTAATACAGACATTGTTGTAACAGTTGTAGGCCTGATGGGATCAGATGTTGGTTGAATGGGAGCAGTGGTTCTGGAAGGTTCAGTTGTTTGAGGTTTGGAAGTGTTAACTTCTGATGTGCTGACAACTGCTGATTGTTTGTCAACTCCTGAAGGATTGTCTTCAGTACTTTCTGATTCTTCATCAGAAGTTTGGTCATCAGAAGTTTCTTCATTGTGCCTTAGGGATTCTTCAGATGTTTGGGTCTCATCTTCTTTCTCTGCTGCTTCAATTTCTTCTATTGAGACACCAAACTGTTTGGCCAATTTTTCTTTCCTTGCCTGATCTTTTTGATCTCTTTCAAGGAGTGCCACTCTTGCCCTTATCCTGGCTTGGAATGACTCCTTAGGTTCCCTGATCTTCTCCCCCTTTTTGGATTCATCAATTTTAACCCTTGAAGCAGAGGGTTGGGAGAATTGTCCTTGAAGATGAGCAATCTGTTTGCTGTTGAAGTCTATTTTGTTGGACAGATCGTTCATCTTGGTCTTGATCACTCCAAATTGGTTCTTGATGGACAGCTCCAAGTCAGCTGTATATGTTTGGAAGTGATTTTTGATGAGTGTATTCATCATGTGGTACAGGGGACCCTCTGGGCTGCATAGCTGGTTCAGGTCTATGCTTGTTTGCCCAGGGAATTGGGTAGGCATTTGTTGTGAAGGGGTGTTTTTGGGAGATCCTCATGTTGTACAGAGGATGCCACTCTAGGGGTTTTAGGGATTGAGTGGGCTTTAACCTGTGCAGAGGTGACTGGCTTCTTGAGCCTGGATACCCCTGAAACAGGACCTTCAGAAAGTGCCGTCAATTCAGTAGTTTGAGTGTGTGAAACATCATCCAAACTAATGGAATCATCTGAATCCCTGATGTTGCCCTCAATGAGGACTGTCTCAGTTAAATCATGAGCTGAGCCCAACTCAGTTCTCTCATGAACCTCTTTTTCTTGGTACTGAGGATTTCCTACTTCAGGCATTAAGCCTTCATCAGTAGTTGCCACATCTGAGGTCTTAGCTATGTTACTTCTATCCTCAGATCCACCACTGGGTGGTAACTGAGTAGTAGCAGCCTCAGATGCCCAAGAGTCTCTAAAATTGGGCTTAAAGACCCTGGTCCACCCTCATCTCTTGGGATAGGGCTAGAGATGTCCACATCCATGTCTGATGTAGTAGTTATGTCCCCTGTTTGTTGTGGTTGTAGGGGACTGACATGATCAGATGGGACATTCTCTTTTAGCCCAGAGAGAAGTTTGGCAATTTCTATTGCCTCTTGTTCAGAAATTTGTGGGGTTGGTTCAGTAGTTTGGGCAATAGGTGGTGAAAGTTGTTGTTCAGCAGTTTCAAAAGAAGAGTGTGTTTCATATGTTTTTCTAAGTCTTTTTCTTTTGAATAAAATGGTTATGGGTGCTCTTGGTGGGGTTTGAGATGGATGAGACTGAGAGGGTGTTTCAGTCTCATCTATTTGAAGAGCAGAATGCTCATGAGCATGTTCAGGCATCTCAACCTCCTGAACAGCTTTTCTTTTGGGTTGGTGGGGTGCAGCTTTTGTTGGCTTGGGCTTTTTGGCTTTTGGTGGTGTGAGTTTGGAAGATGTGGGCTTCAGGGGGACTTGTTGTTGTTCTCCCTGATCATCTTCTGGCCAGGCAGCCAGTTTGTTATGCCTTGAGTATGCTTGTGATGTTAAAGGATTTAAAGTTGAAATTTTCCCCACAAGCACCTCATTACCCAGTTCCCCTATTATGCATTGCATAATGAACCTTGGGTATAACAAAAACTTTTTCTTGGTATTATTGTGATGTAACACCAACTCATTGAAAAATAGTCTTGATGCCCTGAATTTAGTTTCATTCACAATGGAATGAAATATTGGTTGAAAAGTGGAGGGCATCTGGTCATAAGACCCTGTTTTTGGACTCAAACACATAATAATATAATGAAACAAAAGCTTGTATTTTGGTTCAAAATATTTTTTGAATATTGTAGCATGGGAGAGAGTACCTTGATAACCACACTCAGTCATGGTTAGATGAATATCAGTGTTAGCAACATGGTCAGGGGCAGTTACATCATCCAGACCCAGTCTTGTTGCTAGTGTGGCCGGTGTGATGGTCAGTTGTTTCCCTTTTATTCTTGAGTTGAGGGAAATGACCTCATCACCCATTGTAACCGTCTCAGCATTTGCCTAGAACTCATTCAGAGTTTCAGTGTGAATTGGTGGGTTTATTGTGAGAGCAGTAAAATATTGGGATTTGACGACAAGATCAATGATCTCATCGTATTGGGACCAGCCTTCTTGTTTTTCAAGAAAGGCCCTTTGATTGTGTCCCTGTTTTAGAACTAGAGCCATGTGGTTTGGGTTTTTGATCGAACAGTGGATTTGCAGGTATAGGTTATTGAGAGAGTTTTGAGAGAGAAGGAGGGATATTTTGAGTTTGAAAGGATAAGTGTGTAGAAAAGGTATTTATTAGAAGTTTTAACCGCTTGAATCTTCTTTATTAGAAGTTTTAAAACCGCCTTTGGTTAAAAATCTCTTTATCAGAGGTTTTAAACTGATTAGGTCAAACCTCTGATGATGGGAAAAGTCAGATTTGCCCTTTTGACTTAAACTGCTGATGAAGGATTACTTCATCAGTAGTTCCCATTTTCTCTTCAGTAGTTTTAACATCTGATGAGAAATGTTTTTATAAATACTTTATTCATAACTTTTGAAGGTTATGTTATCAGAAGTTACACATTTTTCAGAAAATTACCCCCATACTGATGATTTTTGTTCATCAGTAGTTTCTCTCATACTGATTTTTGTTTAATCAGTAGTTTTGTTTTTCAGAAGTTTTGTTTCAGAATTTTGTCTTTTGTAAGTGAAAACCAGAAAAAAGAAGGAAAAGGTTAACTTGGATTCCACCAAGGTAAACAGGATGGAATCAAGGATGGAAAAAGGAAAAGAAAATTTTGATGTTTTATGCATAACAGTAGTGATTGATGTAGAAGTTTGATGTAGAGTTGGGTAGAATCAAGTGTTAACTTGGATTCTAACTGATATGCATACAAGTTTTAAAAAAAAAAAAAATAAAGTAAACACTTACAAATTTAGCATTCCAAGCATGGATACTAACTTCTGAAATGTTGATGTGTCAATGGGCTTAGTGAAGATGTCAGCTATTTGATTAGCTGTTGCTACATGCTTCACCTCAATCTTGCCTTTTTCATAGCAATCTCTTATGAAATGGTACCTGATCTCAATATGTTTGGTTTTTGAGAACTGTACCGGATTTTGAATGATGCTAATGGCAGATTTGCTGTTTACAAACAAAGGTGTCTTGGTCTCTTTGATTCCATACTCAAGAAGTTGATATTGGAGCCATTGTATCTGTGATGTACAACTTGCAGCTGCAATGTATTCAGCTTCAGCAGTTGAAGTTGCAACAGATGTTTGCTTCTTTGATTGCCATGACACTAGACAGTTACCCAGGAATTGACAACCACCAGATGTTGACTTTCTTGTCATCTTACACCCTGCATAGTCACTATCTGAAAAAGCTGATAACTTGGTATTGCTTGAAGCAGGATACCGAATTCCCAGTGTTGGAGTTCCTTTCAGATATCTGAAAATTCTTTTGACTGCTATAAGGTGTGATTCCCTTGGTGCTGATTGATATCTAGCACAGACACATGTTGAAAACATAATATCTGGTCTAGAAGCAGTTAAATATAAAAGGGAACCTATCATACATCTGTACATGGTTTGATCAACCTGTTTTCCTTGATCATCAGGTTCAACTTGTGTGATTGGTGTCATGGGAGTGGAACATGATTTACAGTCATTTAAAGAAAATTTGTTCAATAATTCTTTAACATATTTTGATTGATGTATAAAAGTTCCATTTGTTTGTTGTTTGATCTGCAGTCCTAGAAAGTACTGCAGTTCTCCCATGGTACTCATCTCAAATTTTGATTGCATGAGTTTCTTAAAATCATCACACAGTTTTGTGTTTGTTGAACCAAAAATGATATCATCAACATAAATTTGAACAAGTAAGACATGATTTCCAACATGTTTAATGAAAAGTGTTTTATCAATGGCACCTCTTGTAAAGTTATTTTTGAGTAAAAAGGTGGAGAGTGTATCATACCAGGCTCTTGGAGCCTGTTTAAGCCCATAAAGAGCTTTGTCCAATCTGTACACCCACTCAGGATGAGAAGGATCCTCAAACCCAGGTGGCTGACAGACATACACCTCCTCTTTGATTTTTCCATACAAAAATGCACTTTTCACATCCATTTGATAAACTTTAATTTTGTTGGAAATGGCATAGGCCAGAAATAACCTGATGGCCTCAAGCCTTGCAACTGGAGCAAAGGTTTCATCATAGTCAATTCCCTCTTCTTGAGAGTACCCTTGAACTACCAGTCTTGCCTTGTTCTTGATTATCATACCAGCTTCATCTTGTTTGTTCCTGAAAACCCATCTTGTACCAATTGGTTGCTTGTTTTGAGGTAAAGGACAGATTTCCCAGACCTGTTGCTTGTTGAACTGAAGCAGTTCATCTTGCATAGCTTGCACCCAATTATTGTCTTTGAGGGCTTCCTGGTACTTCTTTGGTTCCAACTGTGAAATAAAGGCTGAGAATAGGCAAAAGTTGGAGAGCTGGTTTCTGGTAAGAACACCTGAAGCTATATCACCCATGATTTGATCAAGTGGATGATCTCTGTGTTCAATCAGTTGTTGTAAACCACTGACAGGTGTAGGTGGCTCTTGTTCTTCAAACAAACTACTGAGGTCTATAATATCTGGTTCAGCAGTTTCAGCTTTTTCAGTAGTTGCAGGTGCTGAAGCAGATGTTTGAGTTTGGCCTTCAGTATTTGTTTGATCAGAAGTTTGAAAACTTTCTGATGGTGTTGTAGTTGACTTAATGACTGTTTGAGGAGTCCATGGTGTAGGATCCTCATCTTCAAACCTTTGATCACCATAATAAGTAGGTTTGGAAGAAGTAACAGTCTTTTCAGGTCCAAAGTGAAAGTTGTCAAGGTCAAAGAGTTCAGCAGGATGTGCTGGAATAAGAGTGTGTTTTGACTCATTGACCTTGACATTCAATGTTTCTTCTACTATCCTGGTGTGAGAATTAAAAACCTTGTAGGCTTTTCTAGTTGAAGAGTAACCAAGAAAGTAACCTGAGTCAACTTTGGCAGCAAACTTTGAAATAGATTCCTTGATGTTCAAGATGAAACATTGACACCCAAAAGCCCTGAAAAAGGAGATAAGGGGCTTCATGCCATGAAGAACTTCATAGGCAGTTTTGGAATGTCTCTTGACCACAAGAACTCTATTCTGAACATAACATGATGTGTTAACTGCTTCTGCCCAAAAGTACAATGGCAGTCCAGAATCAGCTAACATTGTTCTTGCTCCTTCTATCAATGTTCTGTTCTTCCTTTCTACTACACCATTTTGTTCAGGAGTTCTGGGAACACTGTATTGTCTAATAATCCCTTTAGACAAACAGAATTCATCCAGAGTTTTGTTCCTGAACTCTGTCCCATTGTCACTTCTAATGGTTTTGACAGATAGAGAATATTGTTTCTCTACTTGTAGAATGAAGAACTTGATGATTTCAGCAGCCTCATCCTTGGAAAATAAGAAAAATACCCATGTGAATCTTGAGTAGTCATCAATGATGACTAAGCAGTACTTCTTTTTACCAAGGCTCATAATCTTGACAGGTCCAAATAAGTCCATATGGAGTAGTTGAAGACATGCAGTTGTTTTTGATTCTTCAATAGACTTATAGGAGGACTTATGCTGTTTTCCCTTTAAACATACACAGTGTTCTTGACACTGGTATACTTTCAAAGGTAGACCTCTGACCAAGCCCATTTTTGTGACTTTATTTATGGTTTTAAAGTTCACATGGCCAAGTCTCCTGTGCCAGAGATCTGTTTCTGAAGTTGATGCCCTTGAGAAGAAACAGGCAGTGTTGTTCAATACTTTGTCTTTCTCAATGTCCACTGCATAGACATTGCCACATCTTTTGGCAATCAGCAAAGTATGATCTTCTATAATCTTCTCTATCAACTTCTGGCCTTCTGGTGAGATGATCTTGCAAGCTGTCTTTGTGAAAAAGGAAGAATATCCTTTATCACACATTTGTGACACGCTCAGCAAGTTGTATTCAAGGTTTTCCACCAGATTGACCTTGTCAAACTGTATTTTGCCAGAGGAGACATTGCCATGTCCTAGCACATATCCCTTAGCATTGTTCCCAAAGGATACAGATCCTTCTCTTTGGCTGATAAAGTTGTTTATCAGGTATCTGCATCCAGTCATGTGCATAGAGCCTCCACTATCAACATACCATATGCTGTTTAAGCCCCTGGAAACTCTCTGCACATAAAAGCAAATTAGTCAGATTTGGGAACCCAAGCCTGTTTGGCTTTGGGTTTGCTCTTGAGAACAGTTACAGTTTGTTCTTGACCAGGTTGAGAAATCCATGTCTTTTTGGCAATGGATTTTTCATTAAGAACCATGGTGGTATCCCTTTTAGGACCACCATCAACCTTGGTCATCAGTAGTTCTACCATGTTCTTTAGATTTTGAATCTCAGCAGTTTGTGAAACTGCTGAAGATTCTGGTCTAACTACTGACAAGGAATTTTGAGAAAAAGATTTTGGTTGAGATTTTATCTTTTTCTGAGAAAAGGTGTTTTCAGGTTGTTGTTTCTTGGGTTTAAAGACTCTTTCATAATCATTTCTGATTTGATTTCCCACAACCTGTTGTTTAAATTTTTGATTGAACTGAATTCCTTTTCCGTATCTACAAAATTCAGTTTTGTGGTTGAACAGGCCACAAATTTCACATTCTTTTGCCTTTTGTTTTTGATCTAAAGGCAAATTTCTGACATTTGTGAAAAGATTTTGCTCATCAGTAGTTTTCAGGGTCTCAACTCCTGATGTAGATGAAACTACTGATGGCTTGTTGTCAGATTTTGTAAATACTTCTGAAGTACTTTCTTTAAAATGCCAGGATTTCTGTTTAGAAAGTTTTCATGGAAAGATGTGCATTCTTTCCCTTCAGAAGCTTCATTTGAAACAATTCTTCTCCCATCTTCAGTAGTTTTGGGAGAAAAATCTGTTGGTGTTTCAACATGATGGTATCCTATGCCAAACTTAACATTTGAAGCACTTTGTTTGTTTAGCAATAATTGATACCCCCTACAAGATTCCACCCATTTTTCACAAGTGATCCTGGTGTCAGCAAGCTCTTGTCTGACATCTCCCAGGTCATTTAGCATCATTTTGATTTGTGCTTGGGTTTCAATAGCAGAGTCAGTTAATTTAGAAACTTCTTTTGTTTTAGCACACAGTTTTCTTTCTAAATCACATTTTATCTGTGTGTATTTTCTTTCTAAATCATTGGCTTTGCCTTGTAAGTGCAGGTTTGTCTCTCTTATGAGAGCAAAAGTTTCTTTGCAAGAATTTGAGCAAAGTTTTGTCAAAAATTCTTTTGATACCTGTGACAATGCAGATTTTGAAGTACAGCCTTCAAATGCCATTAAGGCAAAGTTCTTTCTGCCATTGTCTGGTTCTCCCCAGTTGATGTCAAACACTTTGTTGTCTGCATCAGGATTGCACTCTGTGGTGTCATAAGGGAGACTGCTCCAGTCAACATACCTTGAGGTAAAAAGACTTTGTTGTGAGGGTTGTTGAGGCTGTGGAGGAAGTTGAGCAGCTGGAAAGGGAGGGATTGATTGTTGGCTCTGCATCTGTTGAGCAGGCACTTGAACATATTGTACTTGAGGCATATATTGCTGTTGAGAGCTTGTGCCTTTACAAAATGAGCACTCCCCTGAGTTCCATTATTCCTATTATAATTGGGGTTATAGTTATTTCCAGATTGTGATTGGTTAAAGCTAGAGCTTCTACACTCTCTAGCAAAGTGTCCCAACTTCTGACACTTGTGACATCTCAATTTAGATTTGTCAAAACCAATTTTTGTATTACTGGTCAATCCTGGAAATTTCCTTCCTGACCTTTTATAAAACTTGTTAGTTTTAATGCTTAGCATGGCCAGTTGGTGTAATATGTCCATTTCTTCTAAGTCATCGCTGCTAAAATTTTTCAAATCATCCATGATAAAACATAGATTATCAGCAGTTTGACTTTGGTCATCATTGTCATAACCTGGGAAAGATCTTTCTGATGAGATCCCAGTGGTTATGTCAATATTGTCATAAGATCCATAGGAACAAGTTGGTGAATCTTGTCCCAAAAGTGCTGTACTACCTGGTAGGTAGTCATCAGCAGTTTTACCAGATGTTTGTAACTTCTTCTTTTGATCAATTTCTCTCTCAAAAGTAAGTAATCTCCCATGGAGTTTTGTAAGAGTGAGGGAGCTAAAATCTGGTGAGGATCTTAAAACAATGGAGTAAGTTTCCCATTTGTCAGGTAAAAGACCTTAAAAATCTATGTAGCATAGACACTGTTGTATAGGTCTGACCATTTAACTTTAGCTCAGATATTAATGAGGAGAATCTTTCAAATTGTTGAGTCAAAGTTTCCCCATTAATATAAGCAAATGTTTCATATTGTTGAGCTAAAATTTCTCTGGTGTTGGCAATCACCTCTTCAGTTCCTCCAAACTGTTCTTTAAGACAGTCCCAAAGTTCTTTGGCACTTTCACAATGTAAAAGGCCAGAGTATATTTCATTTGGGAGAGCCATTGCCAACATAGAGAATGCTTTTGCATCTAGCTCAAGTTTTAGGAAATCCTCATCTGTATAGTCTTTGGGTTCCTTTGGAATCCCTTCTTTAGTTTCAAGATTTATATTTACTGGTTTGTGAGGACCATATATCACAGATCTCCAACAACCTGTGTTGGTTTGTGACAAGGTATGTGCCATTCTCTTTTGCCATATGTTGTACTCATTTCTCACAAGCATGGCAGGTTTGGTGGCAGAACCAGTATTATGTGGATCCATTTTTAAAGAGTATAGATTTGTCAGATGACTCTTTTAAGTGATGGATATTGATAAAAAGTGAACTTTTGATCTTTTTATTGAATATCAATAAGAGCTTTGTGTCTGATTCTCAATTTGTTAGATTGATATGTGATCAGATAAACCAATGCTCTGATACCAATTGTTGGATCAGTTTGCTCTTTTTGCTAAGTAAGAACTTGCTATCTTGACACTTAAGTGTTTAGCAAGTCCTTGTAAATCAGATTATAAGCACAGCGGAATGTTATAAGTTAAAGCAACACTTTTTACACTAAGGCAGAGTTATAACTCCCCCTTGATGTTTGAAACTAATAAATGACAAAGTATTTATTATGAATCTAAGCTGTAAATGAGAATTAGATACTTAGAAAGATTCACAATAAATACAGAAATGGAATAGAACAATGAGAGTGTTTGAAGGATTTTTCTATTAAAATCAATGTCTAAAATAGAAGGTTGAAGCCTCCTATTTATAGACGTTTACATGCATGTATCTTGCCCAATAAGCAAGTACAGAAACAACAGAAACAAGTTGCACAAGTTGCAACATTGAAAGAAACAAATACAGCTAAAAGTAATAATAAACAACAAACTACTGATGCAAAAGGCGGTGGGAAATATCTGATGCTAAGTGCTGATGAAGGACAAACTACTGAAGAGTAGTTTTGTCTTCAGTACTTCTGAAGTGAACTTGTCTGGTTTGGACTTCAGAACTTCTGCTTCTTCAGCACTTCTCATATCTTCTAATCAGCAGTTTCTTGTCTTCTCTTCAGTACTTCTATACTTAGCCAAAATGACAGAAGTGAATTAGACTAAGGTTTACAAAAGTGGTTTCACCAATCCTCTTTGTCCTAACATAAACACTCTCCGAATAAAGCAGATAATCACTTGGAGAGACTTTGACAGCTGGAATACTGGTTCTCTTAACCCATTGTCGTCTAGTAACTCTGACTGAAGCACAACCCATGCTCCCACTGCCAGAAAACCCCTGACTGGTAGTTCTGAACCTTTCCTAGCACGCTCTACCTGAATCTTACCTGTGGCTCTGGGTTTATCATCTGCAAAACAAACCTTCTTCTGCCCACAAGACTCTGTGAACCCGACTTTGTTTCTCTTCTGAACTGGGACGGTCACTCCCTCAGACGGTAAAACTGACCATGTAAAGCGAACCCCTCTTTCTTCCTCGAGCTATGACAAGATTTCCCTTAATAACTTTCCACTGCCCGTTCCCGAATTTAACCTCATGTCCTTGTTCATCCAACTGCCCCACTGAAATCAATTGTTTCTTTAAGCTTGGAATCACCCTGACATCCTTCAAAGTCCATGAACCGGCTGAAGTTACTATATCCATATCACCCATGCCCGTAACATCAAGAACATCATTGTTCGCCAGTCTTACCTTACCAAAGTCACCTTTCTTCAAATTCCGCAATGCTTCAATGCTGTGGGTAGCGTGAAATGAAGCACCAGAATCCATGACCCAGGAATCCACATAACTTTCTACACTACAAATTAATGCGTCATCATCTGAGCAGTCTGATGCAGTGTTAACTTCTTTCTTCTCGTTTCGACATTGATTCCTAAAATGTCCAACCTCTTTGCAGTTCCAACAGATAACATCACTTCGAGCCCTAGACTGACTCCTCATCCTGTTCTTGCTCCCACTACCTCTGTTATTCTTCCTTCCTCTGCCAACATTCAGTAATTCACTTGATGACCCACCCGAATTTCTTCGTCTGACATCTTCGCCTAGAATAACATCCCGAATCCCATCAAAAGTGAACTTGCTAGTAGAACTAGTAATCGCTGTAACAGTCCCTGACCAGCTATCTGGCAATGATGATAACAGTAGTAAAGCCTGAACTTCATCTTTGAATTTAATGTCCACTGACACAAGTCTGGCTAAAATCGAATTCAACTTGTTGATGTGCTCTGTAACTGAACTGCCTTCTCTCATCCTTGTATTTACCAGCTCTCGAATCAAAAAAACCTCGTTAGCTGCCGAAGGCTTTTCGTACATGTTAGATAGGGCTAACATCATACCTCTTGCTGTGGTTTCCTTCATGATGTTAAATGCCACATTCTTTGACAATGCCAACGTAATAGCCGCCCTGGCTTTCCTGTCTTTAGATTCCCAAACTGCTGGTTCCATCTTCTCTGGTCTATCCCCTGATAACACAATATCTAGATCTTTTTGAACCAATAATGCCTCAATCTGCATTTTCCACCAACTAAAATCCGTACCATTGAACTTTTCAATTTGCACCTTTCCGTCTTCTGCCATGATAACACAAACACGACTACATGAAACTCAAAGAGAAAATAAATAGAAAAACAAATATCACCTTATCACTAGTCTAATATTTTGTTTCTCTAATCTTCAAAACAAGTGATACTAAAAAAAAAGATGGAAAACCTTGGTCAAGTGAACTGATCTTAGATAATAAAAAAATTGTATTCCTTGGACTAACTTTTATTACCTCTGTCCGTAGAAAACAAGATATCTCAATAATAAAAATCACAGTCAAACCTTGAGCCTTCGGTCAAACAAACGAGAAGATCCAAAACAAATAACTCTGTCTTTTTCTTTCTATCCCAAGGCAAACAGCAACATATCTCTTGCTTCGATTTGCGATTTTTGCAAAAACCGTCAACTGCTCAATGATTTTTTTTCAGTAACGTCGGCTACAACTGCCGATCACACCACGAAATTCCAACCGCGATCTTTAAACGGGTAAACGGACCTCCTCTCTGCGAATAGTTTCGTGTGTGACGAGCCAAAGCTCTGATACCAGTTGTTAGGTATATGCACACGGAAGCAACACACACACACACAAACTATTAATCTGCAGAAAATAAACGAACACGAGAACACAAGGATTTACGTGGTTCGGTCGGCTGACCTACGTCCACGGGCTGCAACCAGGATATTTTTATTATTTCTCTCTGCCTCACTCGTGATGAGGATTATAAGTACAAGATGCCTATATTTATAATACAAGATTAGGGTTTAACCCTTGGGGAACAAAAAAACTAATTATAGATTAATTAAAGACAATGGTCCGGCCCATTTGTTTTATTTAGCCCATAATTAGTTTTTTTGTTCCCCAAGGGTTAAACCCTAATCTTGTATTATAAATATAAGCATCTTGTACTTGTAATCCTCATCACGAGTGAGGCAGAGAGCAATAATAAAAATATCCTGGTTGCAGCCCGTGGACGTAGGTCAGCCGACCGAACCACGTATATCCTTGTGTTCCCGTGTTCGTTTATTTTCTGCAGATTAATAGTTTGTGTGTGTGTTGCTTCCGCGTGCATATACCTAACAAATACAATATAACTGATTGAATGCTGAAGCAGAATGGCGATTGAAGGTTGAAGGAGGTTCGATCAGGTAATCGATAAAAGCGATTGAAACAGAATTGAAGCAATTGATTATAGAGGATTCCAATATCAGGACTTATAATTAATTGAAACAGAGACTCTTAGCCATTTAATTAATTTCAGGAAGCCCATAACACTGGTTAATTGATTTTTGCCGATTGATTTCCCAAAAAAATAACATTAATTTCGTTCTCATAAGCGTATTTTCCGCCACTCAATTAATGCGATTAAGATCTCTCCCGGTTATGGGTTTGTTCTACATTCCAGCCGGTCCTGGTACTTACTCACATAATTATCAAATACATAAGCAAAGTTTTGTTACTATTACAATCCATAAAAAGATGTACCACTGATCGAGATTAGTTCATCATCATCTTGATTATGATACATTGTAGCAGTTTGCATAAGATTCATTATTATAGTACCTGTAGAAACCAAGTTGAAATTCAATACCATCAATTCAAAATTCTAATCAAAATACCGGAGTTAGGGTGGTATCAAGTGGTTACTCTCACCCTCATAAAATGGCCAAGACTAGAATTCTTAGGGCTGGTATCAAGTGATGGCTAGTCATCAGGCCCAGGTTTAGAGTTGAGATAGGTTGAGTTCATATTGTTCGTCTAGAAACTAGCACCAAAGCTACACAAGTTAGGCAAGCTGGGCGCTCTAGGCATTGCTTTAACTTTACGAAACCGCCAATTTCTGGGCTCATAAAATCAGCAGCCACTGTGAGAATGCCACAATCACTAAAAACCTTACATTATATTTATACTGCATACACATATATAAATGAGGTTTTATTTGACTAATTAGAGATAAAATAGCTATTAGAGGGTAAAATTTGGGCTAACCTTGAGACGGTTTTGACGTTTTCATTTTGGATCATTAAATGCCTTGTGAATCAATTCCGGCATCATTCTTAAGAGTAATTCTTCATTTTATTATTATTATTATTTTTTTTTGTGAATGTTTCCCATCTTCTTTCCATAACTATAAACAAACAAATAAAAAGGTGAGACTGCATATATATCTTAGAACAAAGACTTTCTAAGTCCTCAAAAGAAATGCATATACATTATATCCCTAACAACCTACTGTGTAAAGGAATAAAAAATAATGTACATATGCAAATCGACTATGACAATCCAACATACATATAGGACAACTTGCAAGTATCATATCAAACAAACTCACCAAATAGTTACTCATAAACATATAGATAAATGAACTTTAAACAAATTAAAGGTAAAGCAACTACAACATCACCTCTACTTGTTGATCGGTTCAAGATCATGTGTAATGGTGGAACAACAACAACGGTCGCCGTCAGTGAGTTAGGATTTGTAGCCGTGGGGTAGATTTTGCCGCCAATTAGTTAGGGTTCGAGAGGAAAGGAGATAATTTCTTGACGTAAGTGGGCTAGGGTAGGTGCGTAACGATGGTGAGTAGTGGCGGTGTTGGGTGGTGGTGACGGGTGGTGGTTAGTGGCAGTGATGGTGGCTAGTGATGTGTGGCAGAGGCAGCAACGGTGGCATGTGGCTGTGGGTTGAGGTGGATGGTGGTGATGGTGGGGGTGACGATGGTGAGCAGTAGCGATGGTGGGTGGTGGTTAGTAATGGTGATGGTGGGTGGTGATGTGTGGCGGTGGCGTGATGGTGGGTGGCGGAGGTGGCAGTGAAGGGTGGCGATGACGGTGATTGGTAATGGTTGTGGGGTGGAGTTGGATGACGATGATGGTGGGTGGGTAATGATGGTGAGTGGTGGCAGTGGTGAGTGGCGACGCGGGCGGTGGTGGGTGGTGGTTAGTGGGGGTGGTGGGAGGTGGTGAGATGTTGCGGCGATTGTGGTGGTGGGTGGCGACGGTAGTGGTAGTTAAAGAATAGCATCATACCTTACAAGAGCAACTTTGATACTTCTCAAACTAAAATCATCAAATGGTTCTTTACCCATAAGTCAAATGCCATATGCCTGGAAAGTGAAGATACTTCATGCAAAATTCTGAAACACAAGAATGAACTGAACAAACTTTTAACAGAAGTTTTACTTACAGTTCAATATCTAGAACCAGAGCTTGGACCATTTCTTACTGCAACACAAGTCAGGGAAGTCAAGATGGCAATAGTAAAAGAAAGTTGGAGGATCCTTGACAGTAGAAAAAAAGGATCTAATAAAGATTAGATAAGGTTGACTTCATAAATCCAGGGGGTATCCGGACAAACATCTGAAGAACAACTTTGATGATTTACTCATCAGAAGTTGTTTACTATTCAGCAGTTCCAATAGAAGCTTCCCACCGCCCTAACTTTCAGCAGTTTGTCATTATGTTAGTTTTTATCTACTTTTATAGTGCAAGTGCCAATACTACAACCTGTTGTATTATTATGCTTCCTATGTACGTTTACTTTTGTGTATAAATAGATGGGTTCCCACCATCTATCTATTACGGATTTCCACTCTTAATATAAAAGAATCATTTAAACACTCTCGACTGTTATTCTTTTACTGTATTGATTCTCATTTATACTTAAAC
Organism: Ambrosia x helenae; assembly: GCA_030844895.1. Lineage (NCBI taxonomy): Eukaryota > Viridiplantae > Streptophyta > Magnoliopsida > Asterales > Asteraceae > Ambrosia > Ambrosia x helenae. The sequence continues at coordinate 93,982,080 of CM061224.1, read as the reverse complement.
TAGCCAAATGTCACGGGGTTATCTTTTCATCCCGTGTGGCGTCCCCAATCCCCGAGATCAAGCCAAACTTTCCCACTTCTTTGATCTGGGTCACTTGTTTCGTCCTGCCTTGGGCTCATCAGGGGTAGGGCTGTACACGAGCCGAGTTTCTAATGAGCGAATTAGAAGCGGTTAATCATGAAGACCATATACTTTAACAAGTGAATTTGAAATGGTTTAAAATAATGAAACTATATTAGAGTTTATAGTTTTGATTTGTAATCAAAACATAAATATGTATAGTTTATGGAAAATACTTGTAAAAGTAGAAATGTTTTGTATGAATAAAACATGTCTTTTGCAAATTATATATGGTTTGATACTTGTATGAGAAGTATGATGACTTGAACAATATAATAGTCTAGAAAGACTATTTAGTGTAAACCAACTTGATGTTGTTTTGGTCATATTTACTTATTCGAATACTTGTGAGTAGTTAAGTATAAACAACTTTGTTGTTTTGAATAGTGTAATGAGGGAGTACCTCGAAACATGCCACGAGACGATATAATTGCTATTATTTCGTCGAACGATAAAGTGTTGAAGAGAATAACACTTTGAGATTTGATGTTTATATATCCTTATATGAATCCATTTAAATATATATATGTAATATGTTATATATATTTTGGATTATATTGAAATTATAATTTGGTAAATTATAATTATTAATTGGAATCTTAATGTGGTGAATAAAGAGTAAACTCTTGGGTAGAGTTTCATGTTTTCTAATTAAAGTTTTTATGTCACTTTATTAGAGATTTTTATGTTAATTTATTGGAGCCTTTATTTATAAAATTAAGTCTTTAATTAAGTGACTAAGAAGAAAAACTCTTCATCCACCCCCATTGACATAATCATGATCAACGTGGCAAGTGTATTGAAGTTAAATGCACGAAAACGAGATATGTCATATAATGTTGAGAGCATTTACGTAGAAATGCACAAATGTAGTTTTGATGACTATAACATATGATAGAAATATATGTTATTATTCATAAGTCTTTGATAAATATTGCGAGATTTATTATAAAGACTTAGAATAGTGATGGACATGTAGAGTCTCTACAAACCGTCAATGTTGGTCGAATTGTATGGAGGATTCGTGATATATTTTGGAAGAGTCACCCAATAAATAATGTGACACCCGGCAAACTCAGGTTAGTAACGCTGACTAAACTAGTAAGTCTACCTTAGCGAGTCATGCATATTACGTACTTAACGGGGTCAGTCGAGTCGGTATGATGATTCTGGGAATCATCGGGAGTCGTTACGATGATCCACGGGATCATCGGGAGTCGGTCCATGACCATGTATACAAGGATTGGTGATTCGTGGAATCGCCGGGTTTAACGCACACACGAGTCTCGAGTCCCGGGAATTGGTGAACGGATGTAAACGTGTTACTTATCGTGCATTATATGTTTGGAATCATTATGTGACTTATCGGTATGTGAATACGTGTTTATATATGTTAAAATAGTGCTTAACGCGCCAAAAACCCGTTCCAGCATCACAGAGGCGATTAGGAGCCTGGGAAGCCCCTAATCGCCAATACAAGGGGCGAGTAGCAGGTGATTGGGGCGAGTAGAGGCCCTACTCGCCTGAATAGAGGCGAGTAGGAGCCCTACTCGCCTGAAACTGTCTGCTAATCGCCTATACTGCTGAACACGGGTCAAAACACCTATAAATAGAATCCTTAACTCCCCAAACACCATTTGTGCAACCCTAACTGACCCTAAGCCTCCCACACACCTTGAAACACCTCTGGAGCTTGCTTTGCTTCAAAACACACCATCACCAAGCTTATACACCCTTCTTTGATAAAATCCATGGTGTGTTCTTCATCCTACACCTTTGTAAAGTTGTTGTTTTGATTCCCCAAAAGTCCAGACCTTGTTTTGCTAAGTTTGTGTCTTAAAAACCCTTTGAAAAGAGTTCTAAAACAAGTCTACACCATAATACTTGCTATATGTGAAGTATTTGTGCATATGATGATTGTTGGTGATTATAACATGAATGTTTCCATGAATTTGTTGTACTTCTGATGTGTAGGTGTTGTTAGGATGATTATCTATGAGTTTAAGCCCTTGTTATGATGTTTAGGTGCAAGTATGCATGTTGACCCATTTGAGTAATTCTTGAAGAATAGGATGTATGATGTGATTCATTGCTTGTTTATGGTTAGAAATCATGTTAGGATGATGATATAACATGGAGATGATGAATTACAACTTGTAGGAGATGAAATCTGATTGTTTCCATATAGGGAAAGATAAGGTTAGTTAATGAAACCTAGTATTTGCCATTTTTGGAAATAATCGCACCGAGCCCGTTAGAGCAGAGATAAATTGGGGGTTTTTGCTTGAAAAGGGTTGGTTAATAGTTTAGTTTTGATATTGGGTGTTTTTACATGTTTCGGATCTGATTTGGAGGGTTTAACGCGCGAAAACGCGCAACAGCAGTGCATCAGGCGAATAGGGCCCTACTCGCCTGAAGCTTCATGCGAGTAGGAGCCTACTCGCCTATAGCTTCATGCGAATAGGCCCTACTCGCCTATATCCTCCCTCCTACTCGCTAGTTGACTTTTCCTAATTGCATGAAGGTTTCCTAATGGCGTGTACTGCTGTCGTAAACGCGTTTTGACATCCCGGAACATGATTTGACACCTAGGAACATGATAGGAACCCCGGGATACACCCAATGACTTAGTAAGACGTGTTCGGACCTGATTATGCGTTAATCGGACATTATGCTAGACTAGGTGAACCATTGCGCGTATCAAGTGTTTAATTGCATATGTTGCATGATGTCTTGTATTTACCTAACACGTGGGATGTCGGGTCACCAATGGGATGTCGGGTCTTGTCTGGCACGGTCGGTTTAACAGTTAAAGATGTTTTCAAACGTTTATGGTCACGGTCTGGACATTCGGGGACTAGTTAACCTGCGGGTTGTTAGTCCGGATACTTATACACATCTTATGATAGGTCGCCGCTATTTGGGGCTATCATAGCTTAATTTCTTAACTGTTTTCAAGTAACGCAAACCAAGGTGAGTTTCACAGCCCCACTTTTACTGTCTTGCTTTCGGGGGAGAAACATGCTTTGTACAAACTATTTAAAGGTCATGTTATACTATGGGCACTTTATGTTACTATACGGCTTTTATGGAAAGTCCCAGGGGGAAACCATGAATGTGCTGGAACGCACAACGGGGGAAATGTGGATAGATCTATTGGGCCTCACAAGCCCCACTCGACGGCGGGGCCGGGCGGGTGCATATTGTCTCTACCTATCGGGTTACCGAGGCATCGGTAGCCCAGTCATCTGGGCTGGTATCATCTTTTGGTTCATGTTTAGTAATGGGTTCCCAACCGTAGTAGTAAAAACACTTAACGTCTAGCTAACGTTCTTATGACATAGTATTAACGGGAATGATCTTTGTGAACTTGTGACAACACTTTTATAAAAGAAAACCTGTGAACTCACCAGCATTATATGTTGACATTTTTGGCATGTTTTCTCAGGTCGCTAAGGTAGCAGTCAATGGGCTAGGCGCACGGAGTCATGCACAGCGTCTAATATTTTGAAGCATATTAAAACAATGTTTTGTAAACAATGATATGTCTTTTGGTTGTAAACAAGAATGCTTCCGCTGCTGGTTTACGGCTCAAAGCATGATATTTTGGTTTTAAATATATTTATGAATGCATGTTTCTTGTATGTTTATTGTGATCGTTGACTGAGATCCTGGTGTGTCACGCGCCTCGCGGTAAAACCCCGCACGTGGAATTTGAGGGTGTGACAAATAGTTTCAACAAAATATATACATATCACTTAGGGATATGTGAATGTCATGTCGTTGAGTGTCAATCTACTTAACTTGTTGATGATGAATATGTTCATCAATGTGACTTATATTAAGACTTATGCTTAAGTTCTAAAGAGTCAATGGTGAAGCCTTGGAGATTAAAGGCAAACGAGTCTTGATCCTAATGGATGGAATTAATTATGGTTTTGAAGCATTCTTTAAACCAAGGTTTTGGAATGGTAAACAAAATCTCATTTTGTGTCTAAACTAAGACGTGAATGTTCGGAAGAGATAGTGAGTTATCTCTTAAGGCTGTGAAGAATCAGAATGAGGCATCTTCTGTTCACATGCTAAGTATTTGTAGTCTAAAGCATGCTAGACTAATACTTGTTAATTTAGATGCTCCACGGAGAATAAATTAACTTTGAACATTCAAACATATGTGACGACATAAGAATGAATTTTGTAAAAGCAAATATATAATTCATTAAAAAGGATGACTCGAAAGGACCGAATAAATAGTTCATTGGTTATGATACTATTTAGCTTAATATGAACAGAACTCATATAGCTCAGAAAACAGTTCGTGTGAGAAATATGGGTTGAGTAATATAATGGATGACCTCAATAACACAAAGATATAAATAGTCACTATCTTATCACGGGTGTCTAATGTCATCATGAGTGATATTACTCTAACTTAATCAAAGTGCAAGTAATGTGGGGGAAAAGCCATTTAAGAAACAATTCGTAGGGATGTAAAATAGTACTTGAGAAGTTTTCAAGGACATATGAAAGGAAGAAACTTTCATCACCCCCATTTGGTAGTCATCCAATAACAAGTGTGGAGGTGACTTGCATTTCAAAATAGAAGGTTTGATATGAACGAATGTGATTTTGGGAAGTACAAATCACACGAACCTAGAACAGACTTGTCATTAGTGAGTCCTATCATGTGAAAAAAATTCTTGAGAAGTTCAATGGAAATGACTCTAATGTGGCTAGAACTTTCATTGACACGAGTCAATGTCTAGCTAAGAATCGAGGTAAGCCTATTATCCAATTAGAGTACTCAAGAATTATTGACAGCCTGATGTATCTGATGAGTTGTATCAAACCAGACTTAGCAAGCAAGCTAAGTAGATACACGAGCAACCTAAGTTTATGGCTGATTGATGTTCCTCAGTCCCAGTCACTTGTGGAGGTATACTCTCATTGATGGGTGAATGGGAGGAACTGGGATTGTCCTGAGTTTTATCAATAGCCTCAAATAGAGATTGCATGGTTGGGGGAACATGATTTGGTGGAGGTGGAGGAGTGAAAAGAGAATTAGCCCTGGGAGAGGGGCTTGTGAACATATGGTCAAGTGACTCATATGTATCATGATGTGTTTCCCTTTGGCTTACAACATGATCCTTTTGTGAGGATTCATGAGGAGTTTGTTCAGGTTGAGATATGTCCATCTGTTGTGAGGAAGTAACAACAGTGGTTTCTTGTTGCCTTTATGTTGCAACAGGGTTTTCCTCTGGTATCTCATCTTCCAGAGGTCCCCTTTTGGTTTTAGTGGTGGTTTTTATGGATGGACGTTTTCTTTTGGAGGTGGCTGGTGTGGGTTTCACAGCACTGGATGTAGTGCCATGATCACCAAGAGCAGTGGGCTCAACAACAGAGGTTTGGACAACAGTTGTTGTCATGGCCCTCTTTGTTTGTGTTTTAGAAACTTTTGACACTTTTGATACTTTATCTTGGGTGGTTGAACCCAGCATTCTTGTGAAAGTTTCATCAGTTAGACTTTTCATATTAATAGACTCACCCTTTTTAAAATCTTTTTCTGGTAAAACCTTTTGAAGGATTACACTCAAAATTCTTGGGTAATGTAGAAAAGCATTATTTGACCCAGACTTTATGGCCTTCACATTTGATACTAAGTCCATAAACAGCCCCGGGGATAAATTGAAGTCAGGGTCTGACAGCATAGCATATCCCAAGTACTGAATCCTCAATGGGGTTTCATTAAAGGAAGTGGATTTAGCATAGACGCAAAGAAGGAGGGTATGAAAGAAAAAATTCATGACTGGTGGGAAATACTTTTTAAACAAAGTTGACCCAGTCATTTGTGCATCATATCCTCTTTCCTGAAACTCTGTGTGAAGCTCAGCCTTAGGAAAAGCGTCGTTACCTGACAAGTCATTGAGTGAGAAGGTAGTGGATATCAGTTCAGGGGTAATGGCGACATTTGTTTCTCCAATTTTTGAGATTATGGTTGTAGGCTTTTTGTCTTTAAGAAGAAACTCAGCGTTTAGCCAGAATTCTTGGAGTGTGTCGAGATATATGGGAGCATCAACGGTTAGGATTGTCAGGTTTTTTGAATTAAGGATGATGTCAATGGTAGAATGGAATGGAACGTTTTCATCTGTTTTCACCAGATATAGGAGATAATTGTGGGTGGCTTTTGCTTGAAGATCCATTGTAATGGATTTCAAGTGTGAGAGTGAGATGAATTTGAGTAAGGGTTTGAGGTTGAAGAAGGCGGTTTCAGTATTTTGAATACAATGAGACAGTGTAACGACTGTTGTGGTAAAACCGGGTTTTTATTGGCTCTGGTGAAACCGCTGATGTGGCCAAAACTCTGCTTTTGGGAGCAGACGTGGTATACATCTGATGGCCAAACATCTGGTGGCATACAGCTGTTGCCAAAGGTCTGATGCAAACAGCTGTTGTCTTACCAAAGTGCTGATGCTAACAGCACTTGTTTTTTTTATTATATATATATATATGTATATAATGAAACAGTTGTTTTATCTGATCAGAGGTTTGAAACAGATTTTTCAACCAAACAGTGGTTGTTTTATCTGATCAGATGTTTGAAACAGATTTTTCAACTAATAGTGGATAGAATGGATGAAACAGTGGTTGTTTTATCCTTTAACAGATTTTTCAACCAAAATGCTATTTTTAAGGATGAATTTTGATTTTTCTGAAACATTTTAATGTTTTTAGGTAAAACATCTTTGTTGTTTATTCCATGTTTAGCATATCAATTCTAGAAATCAGATTTCTGAAGGTAGATGTGTCTAAAGCTTTTGTCAATACCTCTACCAACTGATCCTCTTTTGGAACATGGTGCAGAGAAATCAAACCTTTTTCATAGCTATCTCTGACAAAATGATGTCTGATGTCTATGTGCTTTGTTGTTGAGTGAGATACTGGATTTTTGATGATATTTTCAGCAGCTTGACTATCCAACATGAGTGGAGTTCTTAGTGCACTTATCCCAAAATCTAGCAGTTGATTTTGAAGCCACATGAGTTGGGCTGTACAGCTTGCAACAGCAATGTATTCAGCCTCAACTATTGAAGTTGAAACAGCCGCTTGCATTTTGCTTTGCCATGAGACTAAGGCATTCCCTAGAAACTGGCACCCTCCTGATGTAGACTTCCTTGTGGTGTGGCAGCCGGCAAAATCACTATCTGAATAACCTGGAAGCTCAATGTTTCCATTAGCAGGATACTAGATACCAAGTGTGGGAGCACCTTTTAGGTATCTAAATATCCTATTCACAGCAATAAGGTTTGACTTTCTGGGTGAAGCCTGGGATCTAGCACAAACACAAGTGGCAAACATAATGTCTGGCCTAGATGCAGTTAAGTACAATAAAGATCCAATCATGCATCTGTAATGTGTCTGGTCAACCAGTTCATCCTTGTCATCAATAGTGAGTAGCTTGACGGTACTCATGGGTGTACTACATGGCTTACAGTCATTCATCTCAAATCTACTTAACAAATTTTTTACATATTTGTTTTGATGAATGAATGTGCCATTTTGCAGCTGTTTCACTTGGAGACCAAGGAAGCACTGAAGTTCACCCATAGCACTCATTTCAAACTCTGCTGTCATGAGTTTCCTAAACTCTTCACACATTTTGTTACATGTGGATCCAAAAATGATGTCATCCACATATATTTGAACAATCATTAAGTCTTTCCCTCTCCATTTTAAAAATAAGGTTTTATCAATTTTACCTCTTGTGAAACCAATGGATAAGAGAAAGGTGGAAAGAGTTTCATACCAGGCCCTAGGTGCTTGCTTGAGTCCATACAAGGCCTTGTTAAGCTTGTAGACATAATCAGGATGGAATGTGTCTTCAAAACCAGGTGGTTGACATACATAGACCTCCTCTTGAATTTTGGCATATAGGAATGCACATTTGATGTCCATCTGATACACCTTGATGTTGTGGTTGACAGCAAAGGCTAGAAAGAGTCTGATAGCTTCTAGCCTAGCTACAGGAGCAAAGGTTTCATCATAGTCTATTCCTTCTTCTTGTCAGAAGCCTTGAACCACAAGCCTGGCTTTATTCTTGACAACTATACCCCTTTCATCAGTTTTGTTTTTGAAGACCCACTTTGTACCAATTGGACAAACATCCTTAGACAGTGGTACAAGTTCCCATACTTGTTGTCTTTTAAACTGAAGGAGCTTCCTGCATGGCTTCTACCCAACTGTTGTCTTTTAGTGCCTTTTGGTACTTGACAGGTTGTGTGAGAGATAGAAACCCTGCAAAAAGACAGATATTTGAGGATTGGCTTCTTGTGAGCACACCCTCTCTGATGTTGCCAATGATTTAATCTGGTGGATGAGCTCTTAGGTAGATTAGATCTCCCTGATATGGTATGATGGCATTTTGTGGTGAAGGACAGAGGTTTGGTGACTCTGTTGATGTAACATCTGTTTGCACTTCTGTAGTGCCAACATATGTTGAAATGGAGGTAGGGGAATGGGTCCAAGTGGTGTGAAACTAGACTGACTTTTGTCAACAGATGTTTGACTTTTGTCAACAGATGATTGAGCAGTGGATGTAATTAGTGAAGCAGTGGTTTGAGGGTAAGACTGGCCAACAGTGGCTTGGAATCACAACATCTGTTCTGTAATCTTGTTGTGGAGATTTTGAAATACCTAGTTTTGACAGTAATATCTTCAAATTTGAATTTATCTAAATCAAACAACTCAGCAGGATTTGCTGGGATTTTTAGGGATGAAAGTTCATTGAACTTTACATTCAGAGTTTCTTCTATTGTCTTGGTCCTTGTGTTAAACACTTTATAGGCCTTGGCAGTAGAAGAATATCCCAGAAAATACCCACAATCTACTTTGGCTGCAAATTTTGAAATGGAATCTTTAAGATTTAAAATGAAACATGGGCAGCCAAAGATTTTGAAAAATGAGATTAGTGGTTTGATTTTGAACAAAATTTCATAAGCAGTCTTTTGATGTCTTGGGTTGATTAAAACTCTGTTTTGAACATAGCAAGCAGTGTTTACAGCTTCTGCCCAGAAGGACAGTGGCAAACCAGAATCTGCTAGCATGGTTCTTGTTGTTTCAATGAGAGTTCTATTTTTCCTCTCAACCACCCCATTTTGCTCTGGTGTGTTCTTGGGATGCTGTACTGCCTCACAATCACTTTTGACACACAGAAATCATCCAACTCCTTATTTTTAAACTCTGTTCCATTGTCACTTCTAAAGACTTTTACTGGCAAGTCATATTGTTTTTCAACTTTGGTGACAAAGTCCTTCAAGATACCTGCAGTCTCATCCTTAGAATGTAAAAAGTAAGTCCAAGTAAACCTAGAAAAATCATCAACTATGACAAGACAGAATCTCTTTCTTCTTAGACTCATGATTTTAACTGGGCCAAACAAGTCCATGTGCAACAATTGTAGACATTGACTTGTTTTGGACTCATCAATGGATTTGTAAGAGCTTTTATGTTGTTTTCCTTTTAAGCAGGAAACACAATGCTCATCACATTTGAATTCTTTTGATGGTAAACCTCTGACAAGGCTTTGTTTGGAAAGTGAGTTGATAGTTTGAAGGTTGGTGTGACCCAGTCTCCTATGCCACAATTCTGTCTCTTTTGTGAAGGCAGCAGAAAACAGACAGACATTTGCCATAGGATTGTCCTTCAACATATCAACCACATACATATTGCCACTCCTATGAGCAACAAGTTGTGCTTTGCTCTTAGCAATGATGGTATCAATCTTTTTCACCACTTCTGGCCCAATAATCTTACAAGTTTTCTTAGTGAAGAATGAGCCATACCCTTTGTCACTCATTTGTTATACACTAAGAAGATTAAATTTAAGATTATCAATAAGATTGACATTTTAAAACTTGAGTTTCCCAGCCTGAACAGTCCCTGAACCCAACACCTTACCTTTTGAATCATTACCAAAGGATATATCACCCCCTCCATGAGCTAAGAAGTCCAGAAGAAGGGCTCTACATCCTGTCATGTGCCTGGAGCCTCCACTATCTACATACCATAAGCTATCTAAGCAAGCAGAAGCTCCCTGCACATCAGTAATGGATCAGTTTTGGTGAATGTCCAAAGCCAAGTTGGCTTTGGATGGGTCCACAGACTTTTCAGCCTCAAGCTTAGGAAGATGATCAGTTTTTTGAACTAGTTTTTTAATCAAGTTCAACAACTGTTGCTGACCATTTGCCAGTGCTTGGATGTCAACACTTGGTGCAACAGATGTTTGATCACTTCCTGACAAATGATAGTAACCATAGGGATTTCTGTTCACTCTTGGTTTAGAAGGCCTTTTGGGTTCTTCATAAACATGTGACAGATTATGACAAGGTGGTTGTCCATATCCCCTTGGGTACTTGTTGGTGGGTGGAGTATCTTTTACTTGAACATCCCTGGAAGCAGAAGTTTCCAAACTTTTGGTAACAGATGTTTGAACTGGAGTAAAAGTCGGTTTGGGTTTTCCTTTTGAAGTACTCACCACTTGGTTTGCAAGAGTTTTAGCCTTGTACTCTTGTATTTTGACATCAAAATTTTTGAGATACAGGCACTCTTTGGTTTTGTGATTCTTCTTACCACATATTGAGCATGTGGTCTTAGAATCACACACACTTGTTCCTTTGTTGATATCATATGCTTTTAGAAGAAAACAATTTTTAGTAACATGATTCTTCTTTTCACTGAATTCACAGAACAAGTGAACAGACTTTTCTTTCTTTTTCCCCTTTTCAGTCTTCTTTTCAACAAATGTTTGATCATCTGCTGGAAGATCTATCAAGGGAATGACCTTTGCCTGTGGTGCTGTCTTACCATCAAGGGTTCTGAATTCAACTGGTTTGAAGTTCTCAAGAGTACCACACTCATCAGACCAAGTAGGTTTAAATTCATATTTTTCAAGTTCAGTGAATGATGAGGAACCTTCTGGTTTTTCAAGAACAATTTTCTTGCCATTAGGTTCAGTGATTTTAATCTTTTGACCCTTCAAATTAGTTGGTACTACCTCAACAAACTTTTGATCCCTTTTGTCAGTGTTTTCAAAAGCTGGAGCAGTGGTTCAAAACCAAAACCAAACTTCACATGACTTTTGGTTTGTTTGTTGAGTAATATCTCAAAACCTTTACATGATTCCACCCATTTCTGACATTCAACTTGGGTGGTCTCTAGCTCACTTTTGCAACTATGATATTTAGTTATCATAGTTTGGAGCTGGTCTTTGGTTATAGTTGCTTCATGTTTTAAGCTGCCTATTTCAGATTCTTTTTCAGCCAATTTTGATTTTAACTCTTTTGAAAGTTTCTCAAATTGAACTTCATCATCTAAAATTTTCTTTCTAAGGTTTTCATTCACCTCTTTGATGTTAGCAAATGCTATTACACATTTGTCAGAACACAAATCTTTAAGGATTTGAGGAGATACCTTAGCAGCAACCATCAATGCACAATCACACTTGCACTCACAATCATCAGATGCACCCTAGGGATCTGAGAGACTCACAACCTCTTCTTCAGATTTTTCACCTGCAGCTACCTCATCAACAATATCATCAGTCACAACTACAGATTCAGTTACCACCTCCTCAGATTCAACTTCTTCTACCATAGCCATGAAACAAAAATTTTCTGGTTCATTTTCAGCTTTGGCAACTAGTGCAACATTTTCATCTGTCAACTCATCTGGTAGACTGCTCCAATCAACAAAGCCTCTTGTGAAGAAACTATGTTGACTGGTCTCTGCAGGGGCAGAGGGTGGAGCAGTAGTCATTGGCACTTATGCCTGAGCAACAAGTGTTTGCACATAGTGGATCTGATGAACAGTGGTTTGGACATACTGGACAGGAACAGTGTTTGAGGACTGTGCAAAATGAGCAGTGTTTTGCACATTTGGTCCAGGGGTATTATGGGAAACTTGATAAGTGTTGGTCTGTGGCCTCTGATTTGGATAGGTAATCATAGGTGTACCATGTTGACTCCTACATTCCCTAGAAAATAATTAAGTCTATGACATTTATAACACTTAATCTTTGATTTATCCAACCCCACTTTTGACCTGCCAGTTAACCCTGGAAACATTCTCCCAGTTTTCTTGTAAAAATTGTTAGTTCTTACACTAAGAAGAGCCAGTTGGTGCATAATGTCCATTTCTTCCAAATCATCAGGGTCAAAGTATTTTAAGGCATCATACTCAAAGGATATGTTATCAGATGCCTGGATATCACCACCACTTGCTGTAAAAGCATAGTTTGGTGAATAAGAATCAGAGTTAAAACCTGAAGTTATGTCTATGAAATGATCATAACTGTGATCCTTACTATTACCAGGCACCTCATCATGACCCAGAAGTGCTGTATTACCAAATACATAGTCATCAGACACTTTTCCAGAGTCCTGGAGCTTATTTTTCTGGTTAAGCTCTCTATCATAGGTCAAGAGCTTACCATGAAGCTGGGTCAGTGATAGGTCCTTGAATCCAATTGAGTTTCTCATAACTATAGCAATAGTGTCCCATTTATCTGGTAGTGATCTTAAAAACCTATGGTTCAAAGTAGAATGAGGGTAAGTTAGACCAACCAGTTTTAGTTCACTAATGAGACAGTTAAACCTCTCAAATTGTTGAGTTAATGACTCTTCCTTAACATGACTGAATGTTTCATATTGTTGGTTAAGTATTTCACGGTTGTTTTCAATAACCTCTTCAGTCCCACCAAATTGTCCTTTCAGTGCATCCCACAACTCCTTTGCACTGTTACAGTGTAATAGCCCAACATATATATCATTGGGTAGAGCCATGGACACAATACTGAAGGCCTTGGCATCTAACTCAATTTTCTGAAAATCCTGGTCGGAGTAGTTTTCAAGTTTCTTAGGCTCCTGAGCCTTGGGATCTTCAGTACTCGGCGCTATCGGAACATGTGGTCCGAAGATAACCGACTTCCAGCACCCAGTGTTCTGTTGAGCTAGAACATGGCTCATCCGACGTTGCCAGATATTGTATTCAGATCTGACAAGCATCAGTGGCTTGTTGTTCGTTCCAGTGTTGTGTGGATCGTGATTGATTGAAGCCATTCTCTGATTTTTCCAAAAACAAAGTCTGTTTACAAACGGTTGAATCGAAAATAAACTATTACTTTGTTTTCAATTCGACAAACAAACGATATAAATAATTGTGAGCTGATCTGTTTATATTAAATTGATTTGTTAGATCGAATTTAATTGACCAAGCTCTGATACCAATTGTTAGGATCTGAGTTTGATTGTTTTGATTTGTTTAAGTAAAGATGAGAAGAATGAAGTGAACTATAAATGGAAAGTGCAGCGGAATGATAAACTATAAATCAAAACAAGAGAATAATTGTTTTCAATCGAATGCTTTCATTAATTGAAAGATTACAATATTACAAGTACTCCCCTCAGCCTGATCACTCTGTGATTGTTTGTCTGAGAGAATATTTTGAGTGATGAATAGAACAGTACAGGCACTGTTCTATTTATAGACAAATCTAAACCATTGATGATCTAAGCTGACGTCACCTAAGACAGCGACCTCTAACAGAATAACAACATAAAACATCTGTTAAATACAAACTACTGTTACATTGTAAAACACTGAAAGGTAAACTGCTGTTGGGGAAAACTCTGATGGTCTTGTATCATCTGTTGGAGCCTAAGTGTTGTTTGCTCTAACAGACCTTTAGTCTTCAGCACTTTAGTTAGCAGTTGTTCTTCATCAGACCTTTAGTCAGCAGTTGTTCTCTAGCAGTTGTTTATCCAGCAGTCCTTTGCAGCAGCAGTTGTTTCCAACAGTTGTTGAGTACAGCAGATGTTAGGGTCAACAATCTTTTGGGAGAAGTATCTTGTAAATGCTGTTTATTTCTAAGGATCAACTGAGTAGTATATTTTGGCTTTTCAATCATCTGTTCTTCTCCAGGTCAGCAGACCCAACATAAATTTTGTTACACCTTTGGTTGATCTTGGTAGTTTGTGGCTTTTAGATATTGGAATCAGTGGCGAAGCTTGACCCGAAGGTTCGGGGGGCCGGAAGTCACCGGGGGGTCGAAAGTCACTAGTTTCGGGGGGTCGAAACCCTATATTTCCAAAATTTTCTATACGAATACCATATAATCGGAACTTCTGCGCAAAAATTCGGGGGGAGGGGGTCTTAAAGTCAGTGATGGCAACTTGGTAATTTAACCAAATTTGAGGTTTTAATGTTAACTTCCTTCCTGTTCAAAGAACTTAAATTCTAACCGGACAACCTTTTTTCTTCTTTTGATATGCTCCAAAAAAAACATCATAAAAGTCCATTACAACTTACCGAGCTTCTTCACTAAATTGAACTTCTGTATGAAATTATCCAAAAGAATATCGACATGGAGTTAAGCATCAACATGAAATTACCAAAAATAATTTAGGGGCTTACCTTTAAGATGAGCATTGCAAACCGGCTGGGAAACCCAACCACTATCCACCAACACAACCATGAAAGATGTCCGTCGCCGTTATAAGACCGTCAGTTATGATTGTTGTCGGGTACAATACTCGGAACCCTAGAGTCGTGACCGCCCTTCATCACAAACTACGACCACCGTTCGTCACCATCATTTGGACAGTCTCTTAATATCGACGTTGGTGATGGAAACAACCAGAGAGGTAGGCTGACCCTTTCTCTCTCGAAAGCCTTCTCTTTCTGATCTTTGCATGTAGTCTTAAAGAAAAAGTGACGTTGTGATTAGATAAAAAAGGGGGGAGTGGTGGAACTTTTGAGATGATAGCACGTGTCATTTGCAGCTAAGAGAGATACACACGTCCAAATAGGGAAGAGAGATTTTGGGATTTGAAAGATAAAAAAGGGTACAAACATGATTCGAACGTGAGCAACCACATCCAATAAAAGCAAACCAAACCACTACACCACCATCCTATCTCATTAATCTACCCGGACAAAGAAATATATAAATTGTCGATAAACTCAAAAATTACTGTTCATCTTACTTTCAAATTAATACAAAGTATAATGATAAGGATGGCCAATAATAAATGTAATAAACATAATTTATATTTATTCTAACATTCTACCACTTGGCCGAGTAATCATTTATTATGAGTATTACATTAGTTTGTCGATTAATACTCGTTTCAGTTCTAAATCAAACTGTAGCAGACAAATACAGTTGTTGAATGAATATTCAACTCAGTTTGTAGATTATTATACTACTATCCAAATGTAAAACCCGTTAGGATCAAACTTTAGTAATGCCCTTAATTGTTGATTTGTATCGCATTATTGTCTATATATCATTATACTAGCTTAACATATTAAGAGACAAACAAATCAAATAAGGAAACTTTATTAATAAAGGTAAGAAAGTACACATGCAGTTAAACAAGGTCTTTAGTAAGTCCTATCTTCAAAACATGTTCTTCGAATACTTTAAGTGGGAGACCTTTACTAATCGGAT
Source organism: Ambrosia x helenae (assembly GCA_030844895.1). Taxonomy (NCBI): domain Eukaryota; kingdom Viridiplantae; phylum Streptophyta; class Magnoliopsida; order Asterales; family Asteraceae; genus Ambrosia; species Ambrosia x helenae. Next base: position 93,966,455 of record CM061224.1, on the reverse strand, counting down.
CCACGAGCATATCATTAGTACTTATATAAGTGATACAAAGATTATTTTCCTCAACTCGCACACGTACGAACAAGTACTTTGTATATAAGAAATGGCTAGCGCTAATCGAACTGGTATTGTTCGAGAAACTAATGGCAGCTGAGTTATCACAAAACTTTCAATGGTCTAAAAATGGAATTAACAACTTTGAGTCCACTGATAAGGTTCTTAATCAACATTCCATGACATGTTACATTATAAACAACAATGTATTATGCCATCATTGTGAAAGTTGCAGTTAAATGTTATTTATGACTCTTCCATGAAATAGGTCCGCCGGCTAACATAAAGATATATCGCGAATTAAATTTGTTATCATCTTTGCCTTTAGCAAAGTCAAGAATAAGATTATCCTACCACTTCCAAACTATCACTCATTCTATAAGTCACCAAACTATCACTCATTCTATCATCTTTGCCTGTAGTCTTTAGTCCCTTGTAGATTTCATAACACTTTCTTAATTGATTTCTAATGATCACGGGCAACATTAGTTAAGTAACGGCTAGCATTCCCGTGATATAAGTGATATCTATACATTTTATGTGTTATTTTATTTTGTTATATTAGTATATGCCTTTTAACACATGTTAGTGATGCCTCATACGAGGTCAGGTTTTGTATCATTATACTAAGGGGCTGTTTGGCAAGTGCTGAACCAGTAAGAGGTCTGAATGAGTAAGAGGTTCTGAACCAGTAAGTGCTGAAACAGTAATGGTCGTTTGGTTGTATGTCTGAATAAGTTTGTAAAATGACTATTTTACCCCTTCCCCATTCCTTTTATTATTATTATTATTATTATTATTATTATTATTATTATTATTATTATTATTTCTACATTAAAAACATCGCCACTCTCCATTTTCCGTAATATTCTAGATCTACCTACCTTCAATATTACCTACCTACCTTCTTTAATATCATCTTCATCATCTCCATTCAATTCAAGAGTCAAAACCCAGGTTCATAAACCCCAAAAACTATCATATTTTTTCATGTTACAATCCAAAACATACAATGCACATACTGCAGAGAGAGAGGGAGAGAGAGAGAGAGGGGGAGAGAGAGAGAGAGGAGGGAGCGACAGTGACCAGGACGGGAGGAGCATGACGGAGTCGAGGTGGAGCTACCATATGGAGTTCGGGTCAATGGCGGAGCTCGACAAAAAAGAGAAATGGTGTTGGTTTCGTCAATCGTCGGAGAACAAAGAAGGGAAGCAGGAGAGGGTATATCCGTCTTGTTTTTCATTCAGCATATTATCAATGCTGAACCATTAAGTCTTAATGGTTCAGTTCAGAGGGCAAGCATTTTGCAACCAAACATCACAAACCTCTGACCGATTCAGAGGTTACCTCTGAATAAAGCCATTCAAAGGTAAACAAACAGCCCTTAACACATGTTAGTTTTTCATGGAAAAGAGTTCAATAAAGTAAGAGAGAGATGACTTGACAAGTATCAAATCAGCTTTTTTAAATATTATTTTCAGAAAAACAAGATTACTATAATACCCTTATTTTTGTACTTTAGTGAATTACATTGTATCAATTAAATAAAAAAACAACAATTATTGTGGACCAATGATCAAAGATGATCAATGGCCACTAAAGAGTTTCCAGGGTTTTTTTTAAAATAAAGGGTTTCCATTTTATCCTCTCCATATCTATATAAACTGTTTTTAGTAATGTTTCATCTAAATAGATTCATTATTTTAAAAAATAAACTTTTCTTTTAAAATATATATTTTAATGACATTGTTATTTATATTTATATGCTATGAAATACAAAAATATTTTTTGAAATTCATATTGTAATATATAGTTACATTTTCAATATTTCAAAGATTATTATGGTGATCATGATATGTATCGTATTTTATTATAATTTAACATATTGTAGATTTTTAGAACATAAAACTATAAAAGAAAGTAAAAATATAGACATACAAATCCCAACGTGTATACTCGATACACGTGAGTATGCTTTATACTTGACGGGTAATACTCGACAAATACCCGACGGGTAATGGGAGGAGTATATTGGATGAGGTTTTGTAACTAGGTATTGGTATAGGATTAGCCATACCCGACCCATTGCCATCCCTAGTTTTGGTATGAGTATAGAAGAAACCTTATGATTTATTTTTCAAACGGAGAAAATGAAGGTGAAGGAGAGATGTAAAGAGGATACTAGAGAATTTGTTTGCCAATTAGTTCTATTAAATTAAGAGATTAACGTTCTTAAAATCTTTCAATATCACCAATATTATTCTTTTTTTACAAATATATCCAGAACACATTAACCCAATGTAAGCTTAGGCCCATTTCTAGCAGCACATATTGCTTCGATTGTAGTACCATAAGAGACAAGCGTGTCCCTTTAAGAGGAGACATAAAATCTATTTTAAGGGATTCGTATCTGTTGGATCAGTAATGCTCTTGATGTGTTGCTTGCTAGTGAACACTTATGTATTTAGCAAGTTCAATCAGATTTGCATAGCGGAATGATAAGTAAAGTTACACTATCAACAGGAGTTATTACTCCCCCTGGATGTTTGAAAAGCTAAAGACAAGTATTTAATGAGAATCTAAGAATAGAATGAGAATGAATAC